>JAJOZX010000003.1:487500-1087500 GCA_023014485.1 Bathynomus jamesi
AGAACCATAAGACCACAGCTCCAAAAGTGACTGCAGAGCTTAACCAGCATCTTGCAAGCCCGGTATCGACCAGAACTGTACGTCGCGAGCTCCATGGAGCTGGATACCATGGGAGGGCTGCAATTGCCAAACCCTGTCTGGAGACAGCCTAAAGATGCTTATGACCCCGACTGCCTGACCCCCAACCGTTAAGCATGGAGGCGGATCTGTGACGGTTTGGGCAGCAATATCGTAGAATACTCTTGGCCCAGCTGTAGTACTGCATGGTAGGGTTAACGCCCAGGTCTATCTGTCAATATTGGCTGACCAGGTCCATCCCATGGTCCAAACGCTGTTTCCCTATGGCGGCGCCGTCTTCCAGGATGATAAGGCACCAATCCACACCGCTGGGGTCATTAAAAACTGGTTTGAAGAGCATGTTAGTGAAGTAGAACGCTTGGATTGGCCTCCACAATCCCCGGATCTTAACATTATCGAGCATCTGTGGTGTCAGTTGGAGCAGCAGGTCAGAAGCCGATTCCCACCGCCGGCGTCTTTGGAGGAACTGAAGCAGGGTTTTCGCGAAGAATGGCTCAGGATTCCTCTAGCCACTGTCCAAAAGCTGTATGAATCAATTCCCCGACGCATTGCAGCTGTTATTGCCGCTAAAGGAGGACCAACTCCATATTAAGAATAAAAACAGCCATTTATCAAGGTGTTCATATTATTTTGTCCAACCCCTGTATATATATATATATATATATATATATAAGTTATATATACTGTATATATATATATATCGAAACCTACGGTAAAATTATTGAATGCCCAGTTAGGTCAACTGTATGCCCTTGACGATTGGTTAAGTTAAGTCGTGATATTTGTGTTAAAACTAACAAAAATATCACGACTTAACCAAAGGGTGTACAATTAACCTAACCGGGCATTCAATTAACCTACCCGGGCATTCAATTAATCTAATCTGGCATTCAGTTGCCCTAACAGGGCATTCAATTAACCTATCCGGGCATTCAGTTGACCTAACCGGGCATTAAATTAACCTAACCGGACATATACTATATATAACCTTGTTGTTAACCTTGTTGCTGTTCTGTGCGTTGGTCTCTCTTCACACGAAGATCAAGCTGGTGGCTCCGCCTCTAAGTCTGACTTGGTGGAGGGGCGAGTTGCTTTCTTGCGCTCTCCACCGTACATAGCCAGGTACATCCGGTTCATCTGGTACCGTCCTGAGCCAGGCATCTAGTCTTCTCTTGAAAACTTCAACTTTGAATGTAGCTTCCTTTGGAAACTGGTTAAAAAGTCTTCGCCCCCTGACAACCAAACTATTTTCCTTCATTGCTGAGGAGGTCCCTTGTCGGGCCTTTAATTTGGGAATACTACACATTCTGCCTTTCCTATTTTCCAGTGTTGTTTGAATAGTAATTGGGTTTAGTTTTAGGTTTGGTACCAGTTTTTCGATCATTTTCCATATGTAGATTATGGTGTACCTCTCTTTTTTTCTTTCCAGGGAGTACAGATTTAGTTTGCGTAGTCTTTCCCAGTAGTTGAGTTCTTTGCAGCCATCAATCTTTGCTGTGAAATGTCTCTGCGTTTCTTCTAGTTTATTAGTTTCTTCCTTTTTATATGGGGACGTCAAAACTGAGCAGTATTCAAGTTTTGGTATAATCAGTGTTTTTAGCAGGGGACTCATTACTGTCCTGTCCCTTCTTTTGAACGTTCTTAATACCTGTCCCGCGACTCTTTTTGCTTTATTTATCCCTATCTGATTTTGTGTTTCGAATTTCGCATCATCTGCCATTATTACCACCACATCGATCGCTTTCGTGCTTCTCTGAATTTCCGGTCTATCTGGAGCATAATATGCAGTCTGTTTATATATATATATATATATATATATATATATATATATCAGGGATGGGAAACCGAAATGAATTTCGATTCGAGTTTCGATTTCAGTTCATAGTTTTGAAAAATATCGATTTCGGTTTCGATTTCGGTTTTTTCATTTTTTTTCGATTCAGGTTTTTTTTCGATTTCGGTTTTTCATATCGATTTCGATTCGAGTTTCGATTTCGATTTCAGTTTTTCAGATTTCAATATAATATGTTCATTATTTACATACAGGGTGTACATAAAGTCAGGATCTATTTTTGTGAAGCACTTGGAAATTATATGGAATTCAATCATAAAATGATAAAGTGGTAACATTTATTAAATAATTAAGAGTAGGATTCGACGTGACGCCCATCAGTATCCCTGCACAGCTCAAATCGTTCCGCAGCATTTCTAAACACATTCTGGAGCATTTGCGGGGTTATGTTATCTGCAGCAGTTCGTATACGTGTACGTAAGTTTTCAAGACTCGTAATCTTCGTCTGATAGACGTGCGACTCGATAAAGCCCCATGCAAAGAAATCTAAAGGGGTTAAATCTGGTGATCTCGCTGGCCAAGGTCTGTTGCTTCCGCGTCCGATCCAGCGATTTGGAAAACGTCCATTTAGATAATCCTGAACAATTTTGGCATAGTGACAAGGAGCACCATCATGTTGATAGACGACGGTACTAACAATCCTATCCCCGTCGTCTATCAACATGATGGTGCTCCTTGTCACTATGCCAAAATTATTCAGGATTATCTAAATGGACGTTTTCCAAATCGTTGGATCGGACGCGGAAGCAACAGACCTTGGCCAGCGAGATCACCAGATTTAACCCCTTTAGATTTCTTTGCATGGGGCTTTATCAAATCGCACGTCTATCAGACGAAGATTACGAGTCTTGAAAACCTACGTACACGTATACGAACTGCTGCAGATAACATAACCCCGCAAATGCTCCAGAATGTGTTTAGAAATGCTGCTGAACGATTTGAGCTGTGCACTCTGTGCGGGGATACTGATGGGCGTCACGTCGAATCCTACTCTTAATTATTTAATAAATGTTACCACTTTATCATTTTATGATTGAATTCCATATAATTTCCAAGTGCTTCACAAAAATAGATCCTGACTTTATGTACACCCTGTATAATATGAGCTTTTATCTATTATTTCTGCACACTTATTCCAAATAAAAAAGTTGTGCTATTGGATGATTATTTGCATTTAATCAGTACTATATCTTGAAGTTGTCTTCATTTTTTTTTCAGTAAACTTTTTCATATTATTTCTACAACTTAGGGACCCGCCTAAAACCGTCTCCTTTGAGGGAGGAGAATATATTTATCAGATCAACGCAGTCAAAGCACCCTGTTTCTATTTATATATATAAAAAAAATCAGGGATAAATAAACAAAACTGGATGGAATGTAAGGAAGCTAATACATCTTAAAATTTCACGCCTTTATGTTACCCTATTTGAGGAGTCAGGTATCATAAAAGTAGCCCTGTCTTTAATCCCGGAAGTTGGTCAACTCTCCTTTAATAGAAAGCAGTTTGAATATTAAATTTTATTTCTTAATTTCGGTTTGAACTGATATTTTTTATCGATTTCGATTCCGATTCAAGTTTTTTTATTCTTTTCGGTTTCGGTCTAAATTTCGAGTTCGGTTTTTCCAAAAATATCAGTTTCGGTTTTTTTTCGATTTCGCTTCAAGAAAAATATCGGTTTTATCGGTTTATCGATTTCGATTTCGATTCGGTTTCCCATCCCTGATATATATATATATTATATATATATATATATATATATATATATATATTGTATATAGCGTTCAACTTTCACCAGGGCAACGCCCGGTCGCTCCGCTAGTTTCTTATAATAATTGTGAAGAAAGTTTGCGTTTATTTCAAGAACAATATAATAAACCACCACCAAATGCAACCACTCTTCGATACTGGAAGCTCAAACTTTTGGAAACAGGGAGCCTGGTAAAAGTTCGTTCAAGAAGCGGAAGGCCAGTAACAGCGACAGGAGACAACAACAAAGAAAATGTCCTCGCCACTTTTCGAGTCGATCCAACAATTTCAGAGAGAAAAGTCGCAGAAAAATTGGGTATTTCCAAATTTTCAGTAGCAAAAATATTGAAATCACAGGGGTACCACGATTACAAACCCATTTACTCTCAGCTCATATACGACGATGATTCTGATAGACGGATGCAGTTTGCTGAAACAATGAGACAAAAGTTCAACAGTGATCCAGATTTCGTTCGAAAGATCATATTTTCAGATGAATGTGTCTTCGGTTTAACGAGTAAAAGAAACAAACACAATGTTCACTACTGGACGAACAAAATCTCAAAATACGATTGGGCAAACCTGTTTAAACGGCTACACTAACAGTTTGGGCGTACATTGGCTACTGAGGACTCGTTTCTTCTGACATATCGAGAGATACGATGGATGGAAAACGCTATTGCCAAGTATTGAGAGACAAAGTTTTTCCGCAGTTTACTTATGGCGTTGGCAGGAATTGGCTTTATCAACATGATGGAGCGCCGCCACATTACTCTGCAGCTGCCAGTGAGATTCTGGATACGAACCTTGAAGGAAGATGGCTTGGGAGGCGAGTTCCCATCGAGTGGCCAGCCAGATCACCTGATTTAATTAACCCCATGTGATTTCTGGCTTTGGGCTTATTTGCTTATTCTACACTCCTGGTTTCATTTATCCAAATGTGAATGCCCGTGGCCGCAAAATACTGTAAATGAAGAACTGAAAACGATCCCACTCGATATGTTTAGAAGAACAATGAAGAGTGTGAGAGGGAGAATCTACAAATGTATCATAGCTGATGGATCTTTGAAGATTAAATTACAATTTAACAAAATATTTGTATGAATAAAATTCTTATAGACCTTTTGTTTGGTTTGTTTCATCATTTCAACACTTACCTGTATAATGTTGTTAACTCAGTAGTCCTATGTATAAAATCCTTAAAGACTTTTCTCCCACCCTGTATTATAGTGACGCTCATAAGTATTCGTACAGAGAAATATTTCAGTTATACTCGTATTCGTCCTTATCTTTCGTACCATGCATACGATAGTTATGAAAAGTTTACCGTTCGTTTGGAAAAATTTAACAAAAAATTAAATAAATAAATAATTCAACTCAAACATATAATGTAAAACATCAAAGAATGTGAGGAAAATAAAAATAAAAGTTAAAATGCAAAAGTTTTCGTACATTTACCTGCAAAATTATTTAATACTTTGTGTCCACGTTTTGCTTGAATAACTTCAATAATTCGTTTTGGGTATTTGAATTGAATAACCTTTATTAATAATAATTTTTCTACAACGTTTCGAAATCTCTTAGCAGAAATTTTAGCCCAGATGAAATTTTAGTAGAAAGAAGTAGAAATTAGTTGAAATTTTCATCATTCCTAGTAAAAATTTTCTTTCAAAGAAAATTGTTGCAATTCATTCAGATTCGAATGGGTTTTCTTGCGGACAGCTCTTTTCAAATCAAACCATAAATTCTCGATTAAATTGAGATCTGGGCTTTGACGGCCACTGGAGAAGCTTCAAATCATTTTGTTGAATCCATTTTGGTGCCCTTACTTTTATGTTTTAGATTATTATCTTGTTGCCTTACCTATTTGCGACCCATTCGCAACTCCTGAATTGAAGGTAATAACAACAAGCTTTCCTGGACCAGAAGAACTAAAGCATCTCCAAAGAAGCAAACTACCACCATCATGTTTAACCATAGGAAGGACATATTTTTCCTCGAATGCAGTATTTGGTTTTCGCAAAACATACCGTTGCTCGTTGTTCCTAAATAATTCAATTTTGGTTTCATATGTCCAGAGAACTTTCTTTCAGAATGCGAATCCATCATTTTGATGAGCCTTGGCATACTTTAAACCAGCTTCTTTGTGCGCTTTGCGTAGCAGAAGTTTTCTTCGTGCAACTCTTCCATGGAGACACCATTCTTTCTCAATACGACGTACAGTACAGGGATGGACATTGATCTTAAGCAGTCTTAATGCTTGGTAAATATCACCTGCAGTCACTCGTGGATTAGCAGCAGTCATTCTTTCAATCCGTCTAGTTGTACGTTTTGGAATCTTGCAAGGTCGTCCACACCTTGGTTGAGTTTTGAATGTTCCAAAGCATTTCTTTATAAATGAAACAACCGTTGTAAATTGAATTCGAGGTTTTTCTACTATCTTCCTAGAACTCATTCCAGACTCGTGTGCAGCAATAACAGATCTCGTAAGGTGTGTACAGTCATCCGTCTTCCATGAAGATTCACAGAGACATTCTAGAATTTAGAATTCCAACAGTATCTAATCAATAAACAGCCAACTACTGATAAAATTTTTAAATTCTTCAAGCTTAAGGTGGACACACAAAGTATTAAATAATTTTTGCACTTAAACTTTTTTATTTTCCTTAAATTCTTTGATGTTTTTTATAATATGTTGGAATTGAACTAATTTTTTGGTTTGTTAAATTTTTCCCAACGAATGGTAAACTTTTCATAACTCTCCTGTAAAGGCCGCATAGAAAATGAAAATAAAATTCAAGATAAGGAACATGGTTTATTTTTCCTTTCTTTAGTCAACGTTTCGAGCGATACGGCAATCATCATCGGACAGAACTCACGCTAAAAATTAAAACAACAGTATGTTGTCCATATAAATTCATTAATATAATTAAAGGAATACAAAAGATACTAAAAAGATTAAAGAACCAAAACTCGTGATGAAAACAAAGAAATTAGAAAAATAAGATATTACAAAAAGTTTTGTTTTTACTCTTATAAAACATTTGATATATGTAAAACGCGTCAAATGCAATAACAAATATTTACAAACCATTTTTTTTATGCAGGAAGGAGGGGCCAGCAATCAAAAAATGAAACAGGATAACACAATTTAGTACCAATATTCATGATATTGCATAACTCGGAATCTAAAAATTCAGGACTGACAACTCTCAATGTTCTAAGAAACATAGCAGAGAAAATAGAGGATTCAATCGAGGGATGATAGTCAGAATAAAATTTTTAGATAGCTGTGTTAGGAAAGCCAAGAATAGATATTATAATGGTGTAGCTGTAAAGGAATTTGAGTGTAAAAATATCCTTAGCCTCGGTGGTGTAGTGGTTAGCGTCGCTGACTACAAATCCATCGGCCCCGGGTTCGAGACCCGATGACGGCAGCTGGCGCGCAGCAAAACCCAGCTGTTCATCCTCCCACACAATAAAAAGAAAGTGGTTGGTAGATAAATGGGTACTCTAGGTGGCCTAGTGGTTAAGACGCTGGGCTGCTGGTGGGGCGTGGTTCGGATTCCACGTTAAACTGTAGGTGGAGTGAAAAGCTTGACCTTCGTCGGAATGAACAATTCGGGCGGAAGCTAACCAAAGGTTACCAAAGGTTACCTTACCATGTAAATTTTCAATATCTTCCGACTTTACTTAAAGCAACTGGTATCAATGTAGTCTTTAAGTATAATAATACTGTTAAATCTCGCCTAATAAAGAACAGCTCGGATAATGTGGTTGGTTGTGTGTATTCGATCGGATGTACACAATGTAACTCAGTATATGTAGGCCAAACGGGTAAAACGTTAGATATTAGGGTAAAACAGCATAAATATGCGTGTAGAACAGCAAATAATTCTAATGCATTGTTTAACCATATGTATAGATGTAATCATAGTCAGTGGCGAAACTACCGAGGGTGCAGGTGGTGCAATGCACCAGCGCTCACAGCCTTCGGGGCCCATCATAGATTTGTTTAATATATAAAAACTGTACTTATAAAGCAAATACAAATCCAAAGATTAGCTATGATAATAAGAATAAATATAAAAAAGTAAATATCATTGTTGCCATGTTGAAAATAGAGAGATACGCTATTCAAATTGTTGGCCTAAACTGGCTAAACAGTAATGTTTCATGCAGAATGGTCTGAGCTATTACAAGCCTAAGGTTGGTTTTGCATTAAGTGCTTTCAGTGTGAGTCAGTAGGACTGCCTGTGTGTTGTTAAACCCTTCAAAGACAAATGACATGTCGCACTTTTATTGATAACTACTCTGGAATATCTTAACTGGTTTCTATTGATTTTAATTATTTACGATTATTTTCATTGGTAAACGAATTGGCAAATTTGGCCCAACTTTTCCATTTGGACTCTGGGAAGTTTTGTCCTTTAGTCAGTTGTTAGAATTGATCAAGTCTGGTTGGTTCCAGTATGGAAAATTCGGTCTAAATCTATATTTGGACAGAATGCAAAATTTGCGTGTCCATTTGACTTCTCCTCTGGTAGAGAAATTGGACTCATTGTTTTAACTGCCAATCTTTTGAACCTTTAGAACTCAATTGACTGTAGTTTTTAGGTTTGAAGTTTCTTTTATAAAATTTTATCCAAATTGAGTTTTTCTATGTAGTAGAAATTGGATACCCTTTGTTTATAGGTTCTTGGCAATTGTAAATTAATTAGTTAGTTACTTTTATGTGTTCTTTTTCATTCTTGATGTGGACTTAATTGAATTAAGTCTTGGTTTGGTTATTATTCGTTTTTTGACCCAGTCACACCCAGCTATAAGCCTATAACAGCAATATATACTGAATAACCAATCAAAACTGAATAAGAAAATATATATATTATCTTGTGCAAATTTGTATAAAATGTGTTTTTTTATTAAAATATATTTCCTATTTTTGGTGTTTTTTCAATATATATATATCGACTATTTGGTGAATATTTCTTATTTTTGGTGATTCTGGCTACTTCTGCATAATTCAATTTGTCCTGTTTTACAAATAAATCATTTTTAGCAATTTTTCGTCTGTTGAACTCTTTTCAGTTTTTTTTTTTTGTGACGAAGTATGACGTGTCAGTTATGCATATTTGAGTTTGAAGACGTGATCCGCCATATTGCCCTCGATGAAGACAAGAGTTTAGACCTTTTTTTCAATCACGGAATAATTAAGACATCCGTGACCTGCCCTAAATGCAATAGTGCTTGTATTTTAAGAAAAGACCAGAAGGTCTTTAGGTATCGTAAAAAAAAATCCTAAAAATAAACGTGTCGTTTCAGTTTAAGGGCAGGCGAAATTTAGCGGACTACCCATGCAAGGTTGGCACATGTTATTACATTATCATTTGTATAATTTAGGTCTCGGGGGTACGGGGGCGGAGCCCCCGTAAAGACCACGCATCACAAATTGATCGGTCCTAATGTTTTGCCGACAGTTCAGTACGTGACACCGGTTAGGTCAACTGTACGCCCTTGATGATTGGTTAGGTTAAGTCATGATATTTTCGTTTAAATTCGTTAGTTTAAACGAAAATGACGAGTGCAAACTTTTCTGGTTAATTTTGAGGTGTTTTGTACGAAACTGCCATCCGTTTCCTGTGCAAATGCGTAGTTTTCAAGATGATGATATCTCGAAAACTACGCATTTGCACAGGAAACGGATGGCAGATTCGTGCAGAACACCTCAAAATTGACCAGAAAAGTTTGCTCTCATTATAAAAAGAGACTGGGTCAAAAAACGAATAATTACCCTTGGTTTAAGTATACAGGGTGGGCCGTAAGTTTCCATACATAGGAAAAATTAAACGTTTGTTTTTATGTTTCAGATACCCTAAGAATATGCGTTTGACGTAAGATCTTGTTTACTGATGAAGCAAATTTTTACGTCAATGGAGAGGTTAATCGGCAAAACATACGTTATTGGAGTAATGCTAACCCTAACTGGCTGAGTCCGACGAAGATGCAAGGTGCCGGTAAAGTGATGGTGTGGGCCGGGATATGGGGTGACAGAATTATTGGACCAATTTTTGTCAGTGGAAATCTTAATGCGGAAAGGTATCTTAACATGTTGCAAGAAGAGATTTTCCCATCCCTGCTAAACGAGGAAGGTAACTTCCCAGTTTACTTCCAGCAAGATGGAGCTCCACCTCATTATGGTCTTCACGTGCGTCGGTATTTGGATCAGCAGCAGTTTCCGGATGCTTGGATTGGTCGGCGTGGTCCTGTGGAGTGGCCTCCCAGATCCCCAGATCTCACCCCCCTTGATTTCTATCTTTGGGGGCACTTGAAGGCCATGGTGTATCAGGAAAAGATACGAGACATAAATCATCTAAAGGAACGTATCACCAACGCCATTACAAGCATAACGTCAACTGTGCTAATGCGTGTTCATCAACAGTGGGGAACACGTATTGAAATGTGTTTTCAAAACAATGGCAACCATGTAGAGCATATTATATAAATAAAAATGGTTGTCCATAAAAAAATGTTTATTTTTCCTATGTATGGAAACTTACGGCCCACCCTGTACGTAGTATATTGTCTGATAAGACAATCTACAATTTTTTGTTTTGGTATGGAAAAACTTTTGATTCATTTTTGGGAAATCAGTCATTTAATTAGAATTTGACTTGACCTCCTTATAAATATATTTTTAGAATAGGATGTATTTTTCTTTATTGCAATTTGGGAGAAGAAATGAGTATTAGGCTTTGAGCTTACCTCTAGGTCACAGTTAACATAGACTGTTTAAATTGTTGTAGAAATACCAATAGCTTTTATAGCTTTATTATTAACAATTTGGCTTTGCTTAAAAAATACAAATAAAGTTGATGGAAATTACGAGTGCCCGTTGCGAGAACGGTGCTGGTTAAGTGTGCGGTCTACCTAGCTTTTAGTTAGCCTTATAAGGCTAACTAATGAAACTATCACGACTTAACCTAACCAATCGTTAAGGGCGTACAGTTGACCTAACGATTGGTTAGGTTAAGTCGTGATATTTTCGTTAGTTAGCCTTATAAGGCTAACTAAAAGCTAGGTAGACCGCACACTTAACCAGCACCGCGAGAACTTTATATTATTTCAGTAAGCTGACAGCTACTCATTTTAACTTGTTTATTGCAATATATTAGCTACAAACAGGGTTATAGCTAAACTAGCTGTAAATAGAATTTTGTTTATTTAGAATAAATTTTAATAACTATTTCTCTTGAGTAAAATTCAAAGTATTAATTTAGGAATTACATAATATTGAAATAGCTACCTTTTAAAATTTATAATTAAAGTATAATATTAATTAAAATTTAAGATAGAAAAATTGGAATAAATTTCAATATAATATTCCCCTTATATTGAGATCCTTAAGAGTCTGGGAGTTTTCTGATATAGTCAAATATAGTTTTAATAATATTAAATTCTGTGTTTAATTTATTATTTCCAAATTGGTTTTATTTCTTTTCAAAATTATTAATCAAAACAATGGTTGGGTGGATGGGGTAGGGTTTGTTTCAGAATTTTCAGGCATTATCACATTATATAAAATTTAAATAGCTTCTCCCTTATAAGAACTGACAATGTCTGCGCCTAAGCATAAAAGTGGTTGCCAAAAAAGAAAAGCAAAAAAAGAACAGAAGAATATTATTTCAAAGTTAACCAAAGTTGGACTCTTTTTTTGCAAAAAATACTAATATAAGTGTCGATAAAAGTGAAGCAGGTTGTTCAAGTATGTTTGTAGATTTGAATTATGACCAAGAATCCTGTGCTAAAACCAAAAGGGATTCAGATGTGCTTGAAATGAAATCGCATGCAAGTGAAATAATGCCAGAGAAAACAATCGAATCAAATTTAAAAGAAAATTTTGAAAAATTGTCGCACATTAAACCATTATTGTCATCTGACCGAGGACAATATTCTGCAAATATCGAGAGTAGTGACTGCAGGGTATAAAATAAGCGTGCAGTGTTCCCAAAATGTAGTGTTCATCGTAATTTGTAGATACTTTTTAACTGCACAAAATCAGCATGAACACTACACAAATTACAATGAACTGTACATTTTGGGAACACTGCACGCTCATTTTATACCCTGGTAGTGAGATAAAACGTTTAATTATTTCAAAGGGATCGTGTAGACCTAAGGGGCCATTTAAGAGAGATGTGAATCAAAACGGTCGATGTTTTTCAGAAGTCTATTATTCTAAAACTTCTACATTAGGTATATTCATGCTTAGGACATGGTTATGTTATATGTTAGTCACCATTGATAGATAGTGCCTATTGCGAACCATGCTGGCTTTTTGCCAATCGCAGTGTTTCTTCTTTTTGTGACACATGGGTTAATGGCGTGAGACTGGAGACATCTTACCCAAAAAATTCAGATGCATGATAGTTCAAGATCACATCTTGATGCTTGTCTAACAATGCAAAAGTGGCGTTTCAACAAAACTTTAGAAGTCCACAATGAAAATGAAAAGCAGAAAGAAAGTTAATTTTGGCAAGATGTTTTAGAGCGAATAATTAACATAACACTTATGTTATCTTCTTGTAATTTGCCCTTTAGAGGACACAGAGAGAACGTTAATAAACCTGAAAGTGGCACTTTCCTTTCAATTTTTCAATTGTTAGCTAAATATGATCCTGTCCTTGCACAGTTACTTGGAAAGAAAAAAGGGCAAGTCATATATCTTAGTCCTAAAATACAGGATGAGGTAATCATGTCACTTGCTAATAAAGTTGAAACAGAAATAATTAATCATATAAAAGCTGCGCCATTTTTCTCAATCATTATAGACAGTGGTGTAGTGCTAAATAAAGAAGTGAGGGAACGCATTTTGAAAGTGTTACTCAGATGCGGGGGGGGGGGGACAATGGCGAGCGCGGTGAGCCCATACAGCTGGGGGTCCGGAGGCACTGTAAGCCCCCCGGGAAATCTTTTGAAATCTGACCAATTTCAGGGATATTTTGAGGTCATATGCACTGGATATTAGGATATATTCCAAGGTTGAAGATGCAGTATTTCCAGTGTCATTAGATATATGACATCCAGTACGATCAATAAAAATAGCTAACAACTGGAATGATTAACTATAAAAAAGTTAACAACTGGTACGCCGTGGTGACTGTTTCACCAGATCTTTATAGGCTAGCATTGCCTCAGTCGAAGCTAAAAGAAATGAAACCGTTAATGATTCTTTCTCATATTTCTTCTAAGGGTGGGAATTAAAATTTCATGACGTTAGAGATTTGTAAGTTCGGATTTATTTGAAATAGTGAGGGAACGCCGTTCCGTCTACCAAAAAAAGTAAGGGAACGCCGTTCCGTCTACCAAAAAAAGTAAGGGAACGCCGTTCCCACGCGTTCCCACAGCACTACACCACTGATTATAGATACAACACAGTACATTTCTAAAGTCGATCAAATGAGCCAAATTTTTCGATATGTGAAAATAAACAAAAATGCAGATGGACTTCCTCAAAACTTTGAAATAAAGGAATCATTTCTTGGATTCCGACAAGTGTTTGATCAAAGTTCTGCTGGATTAGAAAATGAAATTGTTAATTCATTTGAAGATAAGGGATTGGATTTGATTAAGTGTCTTGGCCAAGGGTATGATGGTGCAGCTAATATGAGTGGTTTATATTCAGGAGTTTAGGCAAAAATATCTGAAAAAGAACCAAACGCCGAATATGTCTATTGTGCTGCCCATAAGCTAAATCTTGCGCTTAATGATTGTGTTAAGAATGTTCCTGAAATTCAAAACTTTTATGAAACTGTTGAACATCTTTACACTTTCTTTGGACACAGTATAAAACGGTGGGCTATGTTAAAAGAATTGGCTTCTGTCTCAGATGTAATTGAAAAAAATTAAAAAGTAACACTAAAAAGATTATGTCCCACTCGAATGACTCGCTGGTCCTCTAGGCATGACGCACTTGTCGCATTAAGATTCCGATATTTGGACATTGTAAAAGGTCTCTCAAAAATAATCCTTTTAAGTAAAAAACCCGACGAGCGAGCTGAAGCGTCTGGTCTCATGAAGCAAATAGAAAAGTCTGAGTTTATTTTCTTAATTGTCTTTCAAACAGAATTAGTAGATATAACTAATTTGGTTTCTAGGTTACTTCAAAGCAAAAATGTATTGTTGGACACAGCAGTTAAATTACTAAAGCAGTCGGTTGACTCTATAATGCAACTCAGAGACAACTTTGTACAAATGAAAGAAACGGCTAAAGAAATTGCAATGAAGTGGGGTGTGGATCCAAAATTTCAGGACAAGCGCAGAAAAAAGGTAAAAAAAAATATTTTGATGAATTGTGTGAAGAAAGACTGTCAGATTCAGAAAAATACATTGAGAACAGTGTGTTTTACCATTGCTTAGACATTACCAGCACCCAACTAAAAAACAGATTTGAAGGCCTAAAACGTGTTACTCAATAGTTTTCCATCATTTTCCCAAAAACTTTGCTTACTGCTACAGATGAGAAATTATATGGGGGAACTACAAGTCTAATGAACAAGTATGGAAAATATATTTCTACAGAATTCCCCACTCAGTTACTCTCCTTCCGTCAATGTTTCAAGTCAGATTTTACAAATATTTCAAACGTTTCTCAGTTAGCAACCTTGTTAATATGTGAAAACAGTGCTGTGTGTTCAAGTTTTCAAGAAGTTTTAACTGCAATACAATTGTTTCTGGCTATTCCTGTCACTGTGTCGAGTACTGAACGTTCTTTCTCAAAGCTGAAGTTGATCAAAAATTATTTGAGAAGCACAGTGTTGCAAGACAGATTAAGTGGCCTTTCGATAGTTTCAATTGATAATAAAATTGCAAGAGAATTAAATTTAGAAGAAATGGTGACCACTTTTGCTGAAATGAAAACCAGAAAAGTTGACTTTAAATAAACGGTGAATAGATATATTGTGTCTAAAGTTTTGTAAATATTTATCAACATGCATTGACGTCGTTTTTTTTAGAGGGGCCCATGTGAATATTTTGCACCAGGGCCCACAACAACCTAGTTTCGCCACTGATCATAGTAGCAAGTGCGATAGTTCTAAAGAGCTCGTTAAAAACAGATAATTGAAAGGAGTATTCTAGAATGTGGATTTATCCATTTTAAAAATAATTTCAATAACAGTGCAGGAATGTATAAAATTGACAATATCCTGTTAAAATTCCTTTTGCCTCTCATTAACTCTTGTTAATTATGTGCTAATCTTTTTGTTTTTCCGTCTCGCTGTATATATTTTGGGCATCTCGCCTTCTCCAGTCATTCCCTGACGAGGTGTACTAACGAATACACGAAAGGCCTTGGAGTCATTTTTCTTTCTCCTTGTGTGTTTGCATCATACTATATATATATATATATATATATATATATAATATATATATATATATATATATATATATATGATGAATAAAACCAAGAAGGAAAAGAAACACAGAGTGGTGCTCAAGCGCTTTCGTCTAATGACATCCTCAGGAACACTGGAGTGAAGAGAGAGTTCAAGACTATATATAGGTTACAAAAAAAAAATATACATATATATATATATATATATATATATATATATATAGTAAGTATAGAAATAAAAATTGTGGGAGGAGCATACACATTTGTAAGGAAAACTAACAATTTTAGCACTTTGCCCAAAATTCAACATAAGCTCAAATGGCTTGTTTACAGCCAATTTTTTATAGTTATTGTCTGAATGATACATAGGTCACAAAAGAATAAAGAAATAAAAATAAATATAAATTGGAAACAAAATAAATAAAAAATTACAAAATGATGCCTAAATGATATATAGGTCACAAACGAAATAAACATAAAGAAATAAACACACAGATAAAAACAAAAATTGTAAGCGGAACATACAAATTCAAGCTCAATTGGATAGTTTACAATCAATTTAAGAGATGATGCCGAAATGATATATATGTCACAAAGAAATAAAATAAAGAAATAAACCTAAAAAAAATAAATTGAAAAATAAATTGCAAGAGAAGCATACAAATTTATAAGGGAAAAATTACTAAAGGTTTTTATAGTTATTGTCTGAATGATACATAGGTCACAAAAGAATAAAAAAATACAAGTAAATATAAATTGGAAAAAAAAAATTACAAAATGATGCCTAAATGATATATAAAGAAATATAAGAATATATAAGAAATATAAGAAATATATAAGAAATATATAAGAAATATAAGAAATATATGAGAAATATATATATATATATATATATATATATATATATAAGGGAAAAATTACCAAAGGTTTTTATAGTTATTGTCTGAATGATACATAGGTCACAAAAGAATAAAGGAATAAAAATAAATATAAATTGGAAAAAAATTACAAAATGATGCCTAAATGATATATAAAGAAATATAAGATATATAAGATATATAAGAAATATATACATATACATAAGAAATACATATACATGTATGTATGTATTTCTTATGTATTTCTTATATATTTCTTATATTTCTTATATAATTTTATATAAGTTATCTTATATATTTCTTATATTTCTTTATATATCATTTAGGCATCATTTTGTAATTTTTTTCCAATTTATATTTATTTTTATTTCTTTATTCTTTTGTGACCTATGTATCATTCGGACAGTAACTATAAAAAATTGGCTGTAAACAAGCCATTTGAGCTTATGTTGAATTTCGGGCAAAGTGCTAAAATTGTTAGTTTTCCTTACAGATGTGTATGCTTCTCCCACAATTTTTATTTCTATACTTACTATATATATATATATATATATATATATATATATATATATATATGTATTTGTAACATATATAGTCTTGAACTCTCTATTCACTCCAGTGTTCCTGAGGATGTCATTAGACGAAAACGCTTGAGCACCACTCTATGTTTCTTTTCCTTCGTGGTTTTATTCATCATAAATATTTTTCACGTGTTACTTTCGTGAAATAATTTTCACACACACACACACACACACACACACACACACACACACACACACTGTGTATATATGTTACGGTTTTTTTGCGAAATCGGTCTTTTTGCAAATTCTCCGGTCAGTTTGCAAAGAAACCAAAACAATAGTAATTTTACAAAATGACCTTAAATGGTTGATCATTTTGCAAAAACACACAAAAATCGGTCAATTTGAAAAATCACCAATAATCTTGTCGGTGTATTTGCAAAATCTCTTGTTCTAATACTGTAGAACCTTCTAGCTTCTAACCTAACCTAACCTAACCAACAGTGTCATTGTGGTTAGGTTAGGTTAGGTTAGGTTAGGAGTTAGAAGGTTTTACAGTATTAGAACAAGAGATTTTGCAAATGCACCGACAAGATTATTGGTGATTTTGCAAAGTGGCCGATTTTTGTGTTTTCTGCAAATTGACCGATTTTTGTGTGTTTTTGCAAAATGATCAAACATTTAAGGTCATTTTGTAAAATTAATATTGTTTTGGTTTCTTTGCAAACTGACCGGAGAATTTGCAAAAAGACCGATTTCGCAAAAAAAACGTAACATATACACACAAAAGAAACTTGCTTGCATTATGTTACAATGTACAAAAGCGGAACACGTCTATAGTAAAGGGCTAAAAGTTATTAAGGAAATTTAAATTAATAAATATCCATTATTAAAAATGCAACAGCCAACTATTGGAAATCTGATGAGAATATTTAATACACACAATTTCGTAATAAAAGGTTTGAGATATAACTGACGAAATGATCATTGTGGTGATGTCTAAATTGTAGTTGGGTGGTGAAACTATAAATAATGGTAATGATGGGGGTTGTTCAACCTCCTTCGCAACATCATATGATGGAGGGAACCTACACTTTTACGCGGTATCCGAACCACGGTCACTACATAATCTGGATGCGGTGGACGGTCTTCCATCCAACTACTACCCACACCCACTGTAGCGTAAATAATAGTAGAGAAGAGAAGAAATTAGTATTTAGAGTGAGGTTAAGTCGTCTAATAAGCGACGACTCTAAAAGAAGAAGCGACTGAAAACTGATATTGTATATAAAATTTTAGCGTTATCAACCGTAATAGACCCTGATGGGGGAGTTTTCTTTAGACGAGAGAGGAAGGAAGGTTTCGTAACTAACATCTACAGTATACGTCCAAACGCGCTCCTGCAGTTTGGTTAAAAACAAAGTACTGTACGTGCCACGCTTACAACGTGAACAATTACCGTACATAAATATGCGAGTACCCCAAAACGCACGCGGGGAGTGAGGGAATCTTTAAAATTAAATAAACTAAATATTTTAAACGTACTGGAAAATACACTATAAAAATGAGTCTGTGGGTAAACATTATTCAAAATATTCTTGACGTTCTTTCGCGAGTCATGACTCACTCGTCTTGCGGACGAGGAGAAAAATTTGCGGTTTTTTAAAACTGTTAAGTTAGAAAGTTCAGGTCACCATCAAAGATCATCATCAAATATTTATGGGCAAGATTATTGAACAAGTTAGTGGAAAAACCATTCGAAATAAAAGAGTTTGGAAGAAACTTAATTTTTTAAGTGAAAATAATGAAAGAGGAGCATAGTTTGTATACTCTCTCTCTCTCTCTTTCTCTCTCTCTCTCTCTCTCTCTCTATATATATATATATATATATATATATATATATATATATGAGTAACGGCAGGCACCTAATTTATATAAAAGTGGGCAAAAGCTATGGAAGTGACTACCTAAGTTTGTAAATACTTTTTTTCTAAAGACCGAAGTAAAGAAATTACATTTGATTTGTAATAATGGTTAATTTTCAACTCGAAATTCCTCAATAACTTTTTTAAAGCCGTTTACAATAGACATGTTCTGTTTTTGTGCATCCTCTTTTACTGTAGACGAGTAAGTTCCTTTTGTGTGTATGTATAACGTTCTTTTACTCTTATTATTTTTGGTATTCCTTTAATTATATTCGTTAATTTATATATTATTGTTTTTTAAGTTTCAGCATCAGTCCCGATGATGACTGATGTATCGCTTGAAACGTTGACTAAAGAAAGAAACAAATAAAGCATATTTCATATCTGTTTGGAGTTTTTTTGCATTCTGTATACACACACACACACACACACACACACTCTCTGTGTGTATATTATATATATATATATATATATATATATATATATATATATTACTGATGTCTTCAGTTTTAATGTAACCGAATTCCCTTTCGTTTGAATTTTTTTGAATTTTTACGAAGTACGTTTTCTTTGGTTTTGAGGGTAATCTTATCTTATCTCAGCGTATTTTTGTTTTATTTCTGAACGATTAAAGGTTCATTGCTTTTGAGCTTAGTTTTAAATCCGTTTGTTCTCTGCCTCCAAACACTATGAAAACTTTCAACAGTGTTCACAAAGATTTTCCATCAGATTTAAATATTTAATACATGATACTGAGTATAATATTTTGTATATACTGCATACACAGTATAAACAAGCTTAAGTTATGTTTTATTCTGTCTATCAGTTATTCTCTGCTATTAATGTATTTTCTTCTCTCTCTCTCTCTCTCTCTCTCTCTCTCTCTCTCTCTCATTTCAACAGATTTGTTGCTAACGCATGTAAACAAACTTTTCCTGAATGAACTGTGAGTGGATGTTGTAGTGTGTGTGTGTGTCTTACAAACCGTAGTGAATCAAAATTAAACGTTGAGAGAAGACCTCGGAAATCAACGGAATTCACCTTCTATGGAAGCCGGAATCACGTCCGGCGCATCTCGATCAATTTCCTCTGCAGCGAAACCGTCGTTTTGTTGCTGCAGTTCTTTGTCGACGTCCGAAGAAGTGTTTGCCTTTCCCTCCACGATGAATTCCACTTTGGAACGGTCTCTCTTGAGGACGGAACGTCTTTTCCACACGACAGCGCTTAGCAGCAGGAACACGAAGGAGAACGAGCCAAATACGCCGAGAGCGGTTGCGATCAAAGGCCTCATTCGAATGGATCGGGGAACGGTGGCTGAAAAAGAGTATTTTGTGAAAGTGGAATACTGGTTTTTTTTGGGGGGGGGGGGGGGGACGCTCGTTTGAGGTTTAAATAAATTGAATTAAAGTGATTGGTGAACGACACTGCGAAATCTTTACCTTGAGACACTCTTCTTAACTGTTCCTCTGAATTGGTGACGATCCTGAGGAAGGTCGCTTCGCTTTGGCCCTTTGCATTCACTGCACGAATACTGACGAGGTAGCTTCTACCCCCCTTCAATCCCTCTACCACAAAAATGGGATTGGGTGAAGTGGCTGTGTTGGCGAGGACGAGAGGAGCTCCCTTCTCTTTCAAAGATTTATTTTCCTCTCCGACTGGCTTTATCCCCGCAGTTAGACTCTCATCTTCTTCCTCACTATCCTCTTGTTCCTCAAAGTTCAAAATTTCTTCAGGAATTTCGATACCCGTCATTTCCTCGAGGACCTGAATAGTGAAACTCTGCTCGAGACCTCCATTCCAACCGGGTAGGCACTCCACAGAGGCACTCGATGAGGAAATGTTAGCGGCACTGCAATTTCGAACGGGAGATGGCACTCCTGAAACGAGAACGAATGGAGTGGAAGGAGAGCATTAAAGGAAACTGAAGGGTGGCACAGTATTTTCCACATTAATTACTACTACAACTACTGTTAGTACTTCTATTACTACTACTAATACTAATACTACAAGTATAAATGTTGAAAATTGATAGGCAACGACATTTTTAATTCCCTTTTGAACAAATGTTTCATTCACTCAATACAAACAAACTACAAATATAAAAACGTTAATTAATGTAAACTTTATTGTAATTTACCTGCGTGAATCACATGAATGACACATGGCACTTTCTGAGTGCCGACTTCATTACTGGCCCAGCAAAGAAGAGAGCCAAAGTCAAGGTCGCTTCTAGGGGTATAACTGACTTCTTGACCTATGTGACCCTTGAACCAAGTCATATCTACTATTTCAGACGATGTATTAAATGCCCACCTGACCAGAAAGAAGATGCATGAATTATAGTTTCGAAAAAAGCTTGCTTACAAACTTGTAGAAAGTGTAATAAAATACTGATTGGTAATACTTTCTTTTTCTTTGTATATTTTAATCTTTTTGGTGACAGTAATAAAATTTCAAAAACAAAAACAAATCATTACTAATTAGTAGTTTTTTATGCCTTTTAGAAATTTTGTTTCCAGGCAAACTTTTCTGCAAAGCTGGACACCAAAATTAGTCATATTACCTTCAATAGCGAATTGTTAAGACCACATCAATGTACAAGGTGGTCCAAAAGCCACTGATTATTTATCGGATCTGGTTTGTTCTAAGTTGGCATGTAACATAGGAAACATGATGGAATCCATGCATAAATTGTTCATATTTGATGTATGCATTTCTTAAAGATCGTATTGTAAAAATAGTAAAATAATTAATATATTTCATCCGATTGTGATTTTTGGACCACCCCGTATAAACTTATAGAATATAGTGCGAGCTAACGCCATATCGTCGACGTGACATTTCCGCAACAAGTGTTTTTAGGATTAGGTTAGGTTAGGGTATTAAAATGTTAAGAAATTCGTCGTCGCCGAAGCGTGTAAAGATAATACAGTTTTATTTGAAAAACAATGCTTACTGGAAGTGTCGTGCTTGGGGGTCTGCGAGAATGTCACAGTAGACCGCTATTCTTTCATTCCTCTCAGCTCCAAGGACTTTAGGAATCGTTGAAACACAAACAGGAGAGACTGAGAATAGATGAAAATCAGTTTTATTAAAATTAAATGATAAAATGAAACAGGAAAACCAATGTAAATAAAGAAAAAAAAATGTTTTCCAACAGATCATTCGGTTTGACATTTGTTTTGGGGGATAAATTGACGTTGGACGAAACCGTGACAACGAATCCAAATTACTTTCTATGAAAAAATGCCCCGCAGTCACTCAAACTTTTTTTAACATCTTTCCCTTCTCCTTTCTGCTGCTTTTTCAATTAAAAAGAATATTGTCAAAGCTCAGGATTCATATTATATATATAGATATATATATATATATGATGAATAAAACCACGAAGGAAAGGAAACACAAATGGTGCTCAAGCGCTTTCGTCTAATGACATCCTCAGGAACACTGAAGTACATACAAAGGTTAAGCCTATATATAGGTTACAGAAAAAAAAAAAGAAAAAATAAATAACATACATACACACACACATATATATATTATATATATATTATAATATATATATTATATATACATATCTATATATACAATACATACATACATACATACATACATATATATACAATAAACAGAGAAGTAAAAATAAAAAATTTAAAATTAAAACCTTAAAGGATTACCAGTGAGGCGTACAGATTTGTAAGGAAAAATATCGATTTTTAGCACAAGATCAAATGGATTATAAAAATACAAATTTATACTGGAACTCTGCCCGGGTTTTAACACACTGCTGCCTATGGTCAGGTTTCGATATACTATATAAAAAAATAAAATGCAAATTAAAAGTTAATAAAGTAGAAGACAAGTTTACCAAAGATTTAATGTTTACCCTTCTTATCTAAATCTGTTTTAAAGGAATTCAAAATAACAGGATCGAGTTGAAAAAGACCTTTGCTTATGTTGAAGTTATTTGAAAGTTGGATAATGGCAGACTCAAGAATATTTCTTTGGTAAACTTGTCTTCTACTTTATTAACTTTTAATTTGCATTTTATTTTTTTATATATATCGAAACCTGACCATAGGCAGCAGTGTGTTAAAACCCGGGCAGAGTTCCAGTATAAATTTGTATTTTTATAATCCATTTGATCTTGTGCTAAAAATCGATTAACTTTTAATTTGCATTTTATTTTTTTATATATATCGAAACCTGACCATAGGCAGCAGTGTGTTAAAACCCGGGCAGAGTTCCAGTATAAATTTGTATTTTTATAATCCATTTGATCTTGTGCTAAAAATCGATATTTTTCCTTACAAATCTGTACGCCTCACTGGTAATCCTTTAAGGTTTTAATTTTTAATTTTTTATTTTTACTTCTCTGTTTATTGTATATACATATATGTATGTATGTATTTGTATATATAGATATGTATATATATATATATATGTATATATATATATATATGTGTGTGTGTGTGTATGTTATTTATTTTTACTTTTTTTCTTTCTGTAACCTATATAGGCTTAACCTTTTTATGTACTTCAGTGTTCCTGAGGATGTCATTAGACGAAAGCGCTTGAGCACCATTTTGTGTTTCCTTTCCTTCGTGGTTTTATTCATCATAAATATTTTTCACGTGTTACTTTCGTGAAATAATTTTCATATATATATATATATATATATGAGGGGTCCCGCGTATTAAGGTACCTAAGCGCCAAAATTAAAATTCGTCAGAAATCGCCTCCAAAGTTCAGCAATATTCTGGCAATAGTATCTCTGTTATTAATTGAGGTAGAACGTTCATTTTTGGCTAAATTAGAGTTCTAAGCATGCTAATGATGTTGATGAGTTTTTGGAATAGATTTTCATATTTTATATTTTACATATATATTTTTTAATTTTTTAATTTTCTTATTATGCCGAACTTTGGGTGAACTTTTGGCTGGCGATAGAGGTGAAAAAAGTAGTTCGTTTCATAAGGTTTTCAACCATACTTCTAGTGTCGTAAGGTCATTATAACCTAAACCACGCGATAGAGGAAGGGTGAAAATAGTGATATCCCTCAAAAACACGTTTTCGCCTGTGGTGGCGCTTAGGTACGTTAAGACGCACGACCCCTCATATATAAGTGTTCCAAAAAGATCTGGACAACTTTGGTTGTTAATAAATTTAGAACCACAAATAATAAAACGATACCGTTTGTTTTGTATGATACAGAAACTCATAAAGTTTTCTTTATTTTCAGGTCTGGTGGTTTAATGTAAAAGAAAATGGCGACTCCACAGGAGAAAGCTCTGTGCGTCGAATGGTTCACCGAGACGAGATCCGACACCCAAGTTCAGCGTAATTTCAGTACAAGGTATGGAAGGAATCCGCCATCGTGGACTAGTATCAGAGAGTGGTACGAGAGGTTTAAGGAGACTGGAAGTGTCCTGAAACAGAAGAGTACCGGTCGACCAAGCACAAGTGCTGCAGACGTTGAACGAGTGCGTGAATCATTTCAATAAAGTCCCAGATAATCAATCCGACGCGCATCCAGAGAATTGGCACTACCAACCACCACTGTGCACAGGATTTTGCATAAAAATCTGAAGCTTTATGCCTATAAGGTGCAGATGCTGCAGGAACTCAAACCAGATGACGGACCCAAACGCAAGGCGTTTGCCGTGGAAATGCTCAGCCGCGTAGAGGATGACGAAGATTACCTGAAAAAGGTCATGTTCACAGATGAAGCTTGTTTTCATGTATCGGAGAAGTTCAACCGGCACAATGTGAGGATCTGGGGCTCTGAAAACCCCCACGTGGTCATTGAACACATACGTGACAGTCTAAAGGTCAATGTGTGGTGTGGCCTTCTCCATGACCGCTTGGTGGGTTCGTTTTTCTTTGAGGAAGATACAGTGACCTAAACAGTTTACCTAGACATGTTGGAAGGATTCACATTCCCATAGATTATAGACCTGCAACCCGGTATCATTTTTCAACAGGACGGCGCTCCCCCTCACTGGGCCTTAGTCGTTCGAGCCGTTCTGAATGACAAATTTCCAGGTCGCTGGATTGGCCGAGACGGACCAACCGCCTGGACCCCACGATCACCCTTGATTTTTTTTCTGTGGGAGTTTGTCAAAGATGTGGTCTACAAGACCAAGGTGGCAAACCTGCAGGATCTTCGTGCTCGGATCACAGATGCATGCGCACTGGTGGACGCCAATATGCTGAGCCGAACATGGCAAGAACTCGTGTACAGCTTTGATGTCCTGCGCGCGTCAAACGGAGCGCACATTGAAGTGTATTGATGATGTACACAAAACTTTGAGTTTCTGTCATATAAACCAAACGGTACCGTTGTATCATTTGTGGTTCTAAATATATTAACAACCAAAGTTGTCCAGGTGTTTTTGGAACACCCTATATATATATATATATATATATTATATATACAGTGGTGGGCACGCGCAACGATTTTTGTAGCGCCGCAGCCGCAACCGCAACTCTGCTGAAATAGTTGCGCCGCACGCGCAAGCGCAACCCTTTTCAAAAAGTTGCGCCGCAAGCGCAAGCGCAACCAAAATGTTGCGCCGCAACTTTTTGCGGCGCAACTGCCCACCTTTGCATTTAACGTATATCTGCAGTGGTGGGCACGCGCAACGATTTTTGTAGCGCCGCAGCCGCAACCGCAACTCTGCTGAAATAGTTGCGCCGCACGCGCAAGCGCAACCCTTTTCACAAAGTTGCGCCGCAAGCGCAACCATTTTCACAAAGTTGCGCCGCAAGCGCAAGCGCAACCAAAAATGTTGCGCCGCAAGTTGCGCCGCAACTTTTTGCGGCGCAACTGCCCACCTTTGTGTATATATATATATATATATATATATATATATATATATATACACAAACTCAGAATGGTCCCCTGAGAAATTTATATGTTAAACACAGACCGTGCATGGAACAAGGAACTCTTCTGGGAAAATTAAATCCACTATAGTCCGAATAAGTAATGGTAAATGACAAATACCATAGTTTTTCTTTTTCATGATGCTAGCCCGACGTGGGCAACGGGTCTCTTGCAAAGAGATCCATAAATATAGCTTCCCTCACCAGCTATCTGCAAAGCAGACAGGATCCAGCTTTGGGACATGGACCTAGGGTTTAAAGCAAGCCTAGTCCCTACATTCAGAACCTCTATATAAGTAAAAGACTCGTTGCATTCACGTCGGACTGAATAAACTAAGAAAAAGGGGTAACTATTGTATTTTTAGCCAAAAAAACCAAAACTTAAACCTCAACCGGGACATTGAGCGTCCACTTTTCAAGGCACGTAACACGTCCGTTTAATATAAACAAACTCAGAATGGTCCCCTGAGAAATTTATATGTTAAACACAGACCGTGCATGGAACAAGGAACTCTTCTGGGAAAATTAAATCCACTATAGTCCGAATAAGTAATGGTAAATGACAAATACCATAGTTTTTCTTTTTCATGATGCTAGCCCGACGTGGGCAACGGGTCTCTCGCAAAGAGATCCCATAAATATAGCTTCCCTCATCAGCTATCTGCAAAGCAGACAGGATCCAGCTTTGGGACATGGACCTAGCTGGTGAGGGAAGCTATATTTATGGGATCTCTCTGCGAGAGACCCGTTGCCCACGTCGGGCTAGCATCATGAAAAAGAAAACTATGGTATTTGTCATTTACCATTACTTATTCGGACTATAGTGGATTTAATTTTCCCAGAAGAGTTCCTTGTTCCATGCACGGTCTGTGTTTAACATATAAATTTCTCAGGGGACCATTCTGAGTTTGTTTATATTAAACGGACGTGTTACGTGCCTTGAAAAGTGGACGCTCAATGTCCCGGTTGAGGTTTAAGTTTTGGTTTTTTTGGCTAAAAACAATAGTTACCCCTTTTTCTTAGTTTATTCAGTCCGACGTGAATGCAACGAGTCTTTGACTTATATAGAGGTTCTGAATGTAGGGACTAGGCTTGCTTTAAACCCTAGGTCCATGTCCCAAAGCTGGATCCTGTCTGCTTTGCAGATAGCTGGTGAGGGAAGCTATATTTATGGGATCTCTTTGCGAGAGACCCGTTGCCCACGTCGGGCTAGCATCATGAAAAAGAAAAACTATGGTATTTGTCATTTACCATTACTTATTCGGACTATAGTGGATTTAATTTTCCCAGAAGAGTTCCTTGTTCCATCACGGTCTGTGTTTAACATATATATATATATGGGATGAATTCCACAATTAGACACGTGAAATGAATGAATGATGCAAACCCACAAGGAAAAAGAAAAATGATTACAAGGCCTTTCGTGTATTCAGAAGTACACCTTGTCAGGGAATGAAAGGTGGAGCCAAGATAACCAAAAATATATACAGGGTGTCCATAAATTATTTACCCCATTATAAGCCTTAATAAATTCGTTATTATAGGAGCTATCTTAAAACGGTTTGCGGCAATTAATAACACAACTCAAGAAATTTTTTTCTTTATTTCGCAGAACATCCACTAGGGGCACAATGGCGACAGTGAAGGAGAAAGCAATGTGTGTGCTGTGGATGTGGGAAACCAAATCTCTAATTACTGTACAGAGACGTTTTCGGGAGGAATATCAGAAAACTCCACCAACAAAGCAATCACTCAAGCGATGGCTGAAACAATTTCAAGAAACTGGCAGTGTGCTACATCAGAAAGGAGCTGGTAGGCCTAGTGTGTCTGAAGATAAGATAGCAGGAATTCAGGAGGCGTTTATTCGAAGTCCTACAAAATCCATCCGCCGAGCAAGCCGAGAACTGCAAATACCGCGTTCAACAGTGCATAAAGTGGTTCACAAGAGGTTGAAACTTTATGCCTACAAATTGCAAACCTTGCAGAAACTTCTACCAAATGACAAACCCAAACGGGTACAGTTTGCTGTTGACATTCTTGACCGTATTGATGAAGATGAGCATTTTTTGAACAATGTCGTTTTCAGTGATGAAGCGACATTCCATCTGTCTGGTAAAGTCAACAGACACAATTGCCGTATATGGGGATCAGAAAATCCGCATGAATTTATTGAACACGAACGCAACAGTCCCAAGATAAACGTTTGGTGTGCTCTCTCCCATAACCGTGTGATTGGACCATTTTTCTTCCATGAGAACACTGTGAAGGCTACAAATTACCTAGATATGCTTGGGTGGTATGCTGCACCTCAGCTTCAGGATATGCAGCCCCGTGTGTTCTTTCAGCAAGATGGGGCACCGCCACACGGGATTAGAAGTGCGGAGGTTCCTCAATGAAAAGTTCCCTTCTCGTTGGATCGGGCGAGATGACCCTATTCCATGGCCTCCTCGTTCCCCGGATATCACGCCTCTGGATTTCTTTTTATGGGGCTACACAAAGGACAGAGTGTATGCAAAGAAGGTTAATAACATCACAGAATTAAGACACCAGATTAAAGAGACATTAGCTTCCATCACGCAAGACATGCTTCTTAATGTTTGGAACGAAATCATCTATCGCCTTGATGTTCTGCGTGCTACCAATGGGGCTCACGTGGAGGTTTACTGAATTAAAACAAAAATTTCTTGAGTTGTGTTATTAATTGCCGCAAACCGTTTTAAGATAGATCCTATAATAACGAATTTATTAAGGCTTATAATGGGGTGAATAATTTATGGACATCCTACACGTACAACGGGACAGAAAAACAAAAAGATTAACAAAAGATTAACAACAGTTGATTAGAGGCAAATGGTATTTTAACAAGATATTGTCAATTTTATACATTCCAGCACTGTAATTGAAATTATTTTAAAAATGGATAAATGCACATTCTAGAATATTCCTTTCGATTATATCTGTGTTTTTTAACGAGAGCTTTAGAACTATCCCACTTAATACTATGATTACATCTATACATATGGTTAAACAATGCATTAGAATTATTTGCTGTTTTACCCTAATATCTAACGTTTTACCTGTTTGGCCTATATATACTAAGTCACATTGTGTACATCCGACAGAATACACACAACCAACAGATTATCCGGGCTATTCTTTATTAAGCGTGATTTTACAGTATTATTATACTTAAAATTAAAAACTATATTGATACCAATTGCTCTTAGCAAAGTCGGAAGATATTGAAAATTTACATGGTAAGGTAGGCTAAGGATATTTTTACGCTCAAATTACTTTACAGTTACACTATTATAATACCTATTCTTGGCTTTCCTAAGGCAGTTATCTAAAAATGAAATAGGGTAACATACTTTAGTACCAATATTCATGATATTGCATAACTCGGAATCTAAAAATTCAGGACTGACAACTCTCAATGCACTAAGAAACATAGCAGAGAAAATAGAAGATTTAATCGCGGGATGATGGTCGGAATAAAAATGCACATAAGAGTTATGGATCAAGTAAAGATAATCCCTCCCAGGTCACACTAGTAAAGCAAATCCCTCCCAAAAATGACCAAGTAAAGATAATCCCCCCCAGAAAGTAAAGTAAAGTGAAGCAGTCTGACATAAGGATAAAAATTAAGAGAATCTTTTTTTAAAAAATGATTTATTTGAAAACAAAATTTATTAAAATTCATTTATTACAATGGATCAAGTAAAGATAAGCACCCCCAACCTTTTTTAGTTAGCTTTATAAGGCTAACTAACGAAAATATCACGACTTAACCTAACCAATCGTTAGGTCAACTGTACGCCCTTGACGATTGGTTAGGTTAGGTCGTGATATTTTCGTTAGTTAGCCTTATAAAGCTAACTAAAAAAGGTTGGGGCTGCTTAACTTTACTTGATCCAAAGACTTTAATTAAAGCGGTATTGCGGTATTGCGGTAAAGCGGTATTACCAACTTTACCAAGTAAAGATGATCCCTCCCAAAAAATGATCAAGTAAAGATAGTCCCTCCTTTTTCTGTTGGGAGGGATTATCTTTACTTGATCCGAAAGCCCATTATAGTTATTTTTTAATATTTCTCTTAATTTTCTGTTAAACATTTTATTAACATCCTCCAGTGGGTCTCTGTTTAGAGGTTTGTACGTATCACGGTCACTCAATGACATATTCATCTTTTCAATGTAAATGTTTTTGTCCATGATGACGATCAAATTAGATTTGTCCGCTTTAGTAACATGTAATGAATCATCATTTTCAAGTGTTTTTAGGGCTTTTTCAAACCTCAAAGGATAGTTCAATTCATACCTTGTATTAAAAGCACTATACACACAACCTTTGGCTAAAGTCACATTACTTTCGGGTATATTACTCTGGTTTTCAAAATTAATAAAAGACTTAGCAATCAGTAAACTGCTGGGCTTTTTTGGGACAGAGAATCCTAAACCATACCTTAACGCACATTTCGTATTGAAGTCTAGCTCCTGGGACGACATGTTAACAATATTACTAAAATCACTTTTTTTGGTCCAGTAACTATTACGAATTAAATCGTCCAGTCTATTGTTTAATTTTCTGTTCTGAGTTATGCATCTCCGTAAGTTGTTATCAATATCGTCCAAAAGTGTACTTCTCCAGGCAAGAGGGATGGTGGAAAAAATATATCTTTTCTTACTTCGGACTCTCTGAAGGCGTTCTTCACCTCGATGCTGGTAATATTAATATGTTTCTTTAAACTAATTATTTCTGTATCACCAAACGGTGTATCGTCCAACATACGGTATCGTTTTCCAAGCAGGGATTTTGGGGTGACCTTTTCACTATAACACTTCCTAGGAAATTGAATTGATTCTTAATAGAATGTGCTTGAGTAGCAGCAGAACGGTAACGTCTAAAAATCGATCGGAGAGACGGAAAGGTGGTTGTAAAAAGAGCAACAGTGAAGAGGACACACGTGGGTTCCATTATGTGGGATGAATTTCACAATTAGACACGTGAAATGAATGAATGATGCAAACCCACAAGGAAAAAGAAAAATGATTCCAAGGCCTTTCGTGTATTCAGAAATACACCTCGTCAGGGAATGAAGGGTGGAGGGAAGATGACCAAAAATATATACAACGGGACAGAAAAACAAAAAGATTAACACAAGATTAACAACAGTTGATTAGAGGCAAAAGGTATTTTAACAAGATATTGTAAATTTTATACATTCCCGCACTGTTATTGAAATTATTTTTAAAATGGATAAATGCACATTCTAGAATATTCCTTTCGATTATATCTGTGTTTTTTAACGAGAGCTTTAGAACTATCCTACTTAATACTATGATTACATCTATACATATGGTTAAACAATGCATTAGAATTATTTGCTGTTCTACACGCATATTTATGCTGTTTTACCCTAATAGGCCAAACAGGTAAAACGTTAGATATTAGGGTAAAACAGCATAAATATGCGTGTAGAACAGCAAATAATTCTAATGCATTGTTTAACCATATGTATAGATGTAATCATAGTATTAAGTGGGATAATTCTAAAGCTCTCGTTAAAAAACACAGATATAATCGAAAGGAATATTCTAGAATGTGCATTTATCCATTTAAAAAATAATTTCAATAACAGTGCGGGAATGTATAAAATTTACAATATCTTGTTAAAATACCTTTTGCTTCTAATCAACTGTTGTTAATCTTGTGTTAATCTTTTTGTTTTTCTGTCCCGTTGTATATATTTTTGGTCATCTTGCCTCCATCCTTCATTTCCTGACGAAGTGTACTTCTGAATACACGAAAGGCCTTGGAATCATTTTTCTTTTTCCTTGTGGATTTGCATTATATATATATATATATATATATATAATGAAAATAATCACGAAGGAAAAAAGAAACACAGAATGGTGCTCAAGCGCTTTCGTCGAATGACATCCGCAGGAACACTGAAATAAATAACAAGTTCGAGACTAAATTAGGTCACCAAAAAAAATAAAATAGAAAAATAAAAATTGTAGGAGGAGCATACAAATTTATAAGAAGGAACTACCAGAGTTTTAGCACTTTGCCCGTCTTGTCTAAATCCGTTCTGAACGAATTCAAAAGAACAGGATCAAGCGAAAAAAGGCCCTGGCTAATCTTAAAATTATTTGCAAGTTGAATAATGGCAGACTCAAGAATATTTCTATTAACAATGTTGCTTGAGTGGAACAAAATTGAAGCATTATTCTAACCAATACAGTGGGATAACTCTGACAAATGGACAAAAAGGGCACTGGACGACTGTCCCGTTCCAACGGAATATTGATGCTGTTTTACACGCGTGTGCAAATCCTTTCCCGTCTGTCCAATATAAAAGGAATCGCATTGTTTACGACCAGTTTTATAGATAATGCTGAATTATTGATAAGGCTGTTTTTTACTATGATATTTTTCACAATATTATCATATGAAAATACTACATTAATATTCAAAAGTTTAAGTACATTAGCAATGCCTTTAAAAGCCTGGGAAAAATGGAAGTGCTAAAATATTCTTTGGCAAAGTGCGAGGATTATTATTCACACGATAGAAAGTTCGTTTTGCCTTGTTAAGACAAGATTCCCAAAAAGCAGCTGGGTAACACAAATCACAATTTATCTTGAAATTTGCAATTTGTCAGTCAGTCTTGATGAATTTTACGAATATCAATATTTATTTATTTTTTGATGAAAAAGTAGTTTATTTTTAGATAATTATTCATTCGTGAGTATAAAGAATATGTTAAATAATTTCTGTCAAAATGTTACAAAATACTGTTTGGAAAAACTAAAATGTGTTGGCTTCCGGAGCTCCGCCTCGGACCCCGCTGGGAAAGCTACCGCTCACTTCAGACCTCCTAGCTTAATGACTTGCGCCATTGGCGCTCGCCGATTTACACCCCTATCTGTATCAGAACCGGTTGTTAAGAAAATGGCAGCACACCCCCGCATCCAGGTCACGCTTCATGGGCCAGATACAAAAATATCGTCGACGTACCGCAACCATGGGATGCCAACCCCCAGGATTCTCGGAATGTAAGTAATTTCGAAAAACTCCATATAAATATTGGAGAGGAGGGGCGACAAGGGATTACCCATGGCCATCCCAAAAACCCGTTGATAATCCTCGCTATTGAAAGTGAATTTACAGTCTTTGATGCAAAGTTTAATGAGTTCCAAAACGATGTGTGCAGGTAGTGGCAGGTCATACTTATGTAATTCTCGGGAGAGAAAGTCAAGCATATCGTCAACCGGCAATTTTGTAAACAATGAACAAACGTCAAAACTGATCAATCTATCGTTGGTTTCAGTGCGTATATTATTAATTTTTTCAGTAAGATCTAGAATTTTTTACATGTGAATCAGAGATAGTTCCGAGAATGAGGTACAAGACTTTGACAAGCCATTTGGAGAGTTTATAGGTAATAGAACCCACAGAGCTAATAATAGGACGCATACGGTTGCCAGGTTTGTGGGTCTTAATAAGACCGTAAAGGTAGGGAAGAGTAGGCGAAGTGGACGTGAAAAGCGGAATTAAGTCCTTATGATCTTTGAGAATGTGTTTCAAGCTACTATTGAATGAATTGACGACGGCGTCATCCTGCGGGTTGTTCCTAAACTTTCTGTATGTATCAGGGTCCTGGAGAAGCTAGTTCCTCTTTCTAATGTATTGCACTTTGTCCATAATAACTATGGTGTTAGGCTTGTCTGCTTTAATAATATGGAGCTCACCATCCTTTTTTAATTGTAAGAGGCTATTGCGAAAACGTTTAGGAAAGTTTTCTTCGTAAGTACTATTCGCAGTACTATAGACAAGGCCTTTAACTATGTTAACCAAAGACTGAGGAAGATTACACTGTTTTTCAAAACAAGCAAGACTCTAACAAATTTGTAAAGCGGAAGGTTTTTTAACAATAAAAAAGGACATCCCAAATCCAAGAGCGTGTTTTGCATTGTCACTAATGTTTTTCAAAGAAAGGTTCAAAACACATTTTGAGACGGGAAAGGATTTGCACACTCGTAAAACAGCATCAATATTCCGTTAGAACGGGACAGTCGTCCAGTCTTTTCGTCCATTTGTCAGTTATCCCACTGTATTGATTGGAATAATGCTTCAATTTTGGTTCACTCAAGCAACATTCTTCTTCTTCTTCTTCCGCAGCTTATTATCCCATCTTTACATGGGGTCGCTGTTTTTGGTTCGTCTTCTCCACTCTCCTCTGTCGTATACCACGTCCTCCTCCAAGTCCTTCTCCCTGATGTTCGCCATCACACAGTCCCTCCATCTCGTCTTCGGTCTTCCTCTTCTTCTCCGTCCCGGCAACTTCATCTCCAGCACTCTGCGCCCCACATACTCCTCCTCTCTTCTCCTGACGTGTCCATACCACCTCAGCCTGGCCTCCTGCACCTTCTTAGATGCTTCCGCCACCTTCACTGTTCCTCTTATATGTTCATTTCTGACCCTATCCCTCCTCGTCACTCCACACATCCATCTCAACATCTTCATTTCAGCCACATCGATTTTTCTTTCATTGCTCTTCTTCATTGGCACAGTCTCCATTCCATACAACATTGCCGGCCTCACCACTGTTTTGAATACCTTTCCCTTCAGTTTCACTGGGACCCTCTTATCACAGAGCACCCCTGATACGTCTCTCCAGTTCTTCCACCCCGATTGTATTCTACAGTTTATCTCTCTCTCTGCTCCCCCTCTGCATCCACTGTTGACCCCAAGTATTTAAAATACTCCACCGTCTTAAGACGCTCTCCACTCAATGTCACTTCCCCTCCTCGGTCCTGCTGCACATCACATCTCATATATTCGGTCTTCTTTCGGCTAATTCTCATCCCCTTACTTTCCAACGCCTCTCTCCAATTTTCCAACTGCTGCTCCACCTCCTCTTTCGTCTCCCCACTCAACACAACATCGTCTGCATACATCATGCACCACGGCGCCTCCCCTCTAATCCTGTCCGTCAACACATCGAATACCACATTGAAAAGGAAGGGGCTCAAAGCTGATCCTTGGTGCAGACCAACTTCCACCCCAAAGCTCTCTGACACACCCACGCTACTCCTCACCTTAGTTGTTACTCCCCTGTACATCCCCTTGATCAGTTTAACATACTTCTCCGGTACCATCTTTTCCCTTAAGCATCTCCAAACTTCCTGCCATGGTATCCTATCATATGCCTTCTCCAAGTCAATAAAAACCATGTGCAACGCCTTCTGCCCCTCTCTGTACCTCTCTCACTCAAGCAACATTGTTAATAGAAATATTCTTGAGTCTGCCATTATTCAACTTACAAATAATTTTAAAATTAGCCAGGGCCTTTTTTCGCTTGATCCTGTTGTTTTGAATTCGTTCAGAACGGATTTAGACAAGAGGAGCAAAGTACTAAAACTATGGTAGTTTTTCCTTATAAATTTGTATGCTCTTCCTACAATTTTTATTTTTCTATTTTTTTTTTTTTTGTGACCTACATAAATTATAGTCTCGAGCTTATTTATTTCAGTGTTCCTGCGGATATCATTCGACGAAAGCACTTGAGTACCAACTACCATTCTGTTTCTTTTTTCCTTCGTGGTTATTTTCATCATAAATATTATTCACGTGTTACTTTCCTGAAATAATGTTCATATATATACATATATACATGGTCTCCCAAAAAAGAACTCAATTTTGTTTATTTCAAGTTGCAAAGTATTTGACACCTTTATATTCACAAAACTTTTGTTGGAATTGTAAAATCGGAATTTATTAATGAATATAAAATAATTCTTAATGTATAAACGTAAGTTAGGTTTAATAGATGGATTGTGAAAGGTAGGAAATGGGGTTATTCTGAATTTGGACAAGTGTACGTGACATGAACCACGAAGCCAGAACAACAGGATAATTTTGTTCATACTTGTAAATGAAATTGGCCAATCATGCATAGGTTTGTTTGTCACGTGATACCCACCTCTAGTTTTGCCCAATGACGTCCTTAAGACAAATTTAAACGATTTAATATCATAAAATGGGCCAGTAAAGTTAGGTGAATACTGTAGAATAGGTAGGAAATTATAAAAAATATTCAAATCATGTATTAATTTCTGCCTCTTAAGTTGTAGGTGCAATCATAACTAAATTGAAGATCAGGTGTAAAGCGTGAATGGAACAATGAAATCTGCTGGATAACGCATCGCCAGAGAAGGAGAGTTAAGAAGTTGAGTCAAGAGAGTAAAGGTAGGGAAAAGACCATGAGAGAGAAGGAAGCGACACGGAGTGTTCCTACCCCCCAACCCACGAGAGTCTAAAATGCTCTTTTTAGGAGTCCTAAATAGAGCGATAGGGGGCCCAGTGATTATTTAGAATTTGAAAACAAACACCGATTTATTCATAATATATATATATATATATATATATCGTAAAGAACGACGCTTGTATAGAAGACATTCCGCGCAAGATGAGGAGAGAGAACGAACAAATGAAAAATGAGGTAACCACCCGGGAATCGAACCCGGGATCTTCCAATTGCCGGTCAGATATGATAACCATTACACCATGGGCCTCACTCGATCAGAAGTCGTAATTCTCCTACATACGCGCAGAAACCAATGCCCCGAGGGGGGCACCTCCCGCATGCCGCACATATATACATTTTCAACTGCAAAGAACACGCAGTATAATTAACGTAAAGAACGACGCTTGTAGAGAAGACATTCCGCACGTATGTAGGAGAATTACGACTTCTGATCGAGTGAGGCCCATGGTGTAATGGTTATCATATCTGACCGGCAATCGGAAGATCCCGGGTTCGATTCCCGGGTGGTTACCTCATTTTTTTCATTTGTTCGTTCTCTCTCCTCATCTTGCGCGGAGTCTTCTATACAAGCGTCGTTCTTTACGTTAATTATACTGCGTGTTCTTTGCAGTTGAAAATGTATATATGTGCGGCATGCGTGGGGTACCCCCCTCGGGGCATTGGTTTCTGCGCGTATGTAGGAGAATTACGACTTCTGATCGAGTGAGGCCCATGGTGTAATGGTTATCATATCTGACCGGCAATCGGAAGATCCCGGGTTCGATTCCCGGATGGTTACCTCATTTTTTCATTTGTTCGTTCTCTCTCCTCAGCTTGCGCGGAATGTCTTCTATACAAGCGTCGTTCTTTACGTTAATTATACTGCGTGTTCTTTGCAGTTGAAAATGTGTATATATATCTATATATATATTTTTTTTTTTCGCGTTAATGTGACTGTTTACAAAATATTTTTTTTATTTATTCTTGCTTAATTTGATTCATGAACTGTGTAGTAAGTGTCCAGTGAAAACTGAAGATTCGCGAACCAGTGACACCGCCCCAAAGAGTAAAATTGGTAACAAGTATCACAGTTAGGACCGTAGTTTATTTTCTTCCTTTCATTTGTTTAATAGGCCCAAGTTGGAAATACTACGTATGCTAATAGGACCAAGTTTGTAATTCCACGTATGTTGATAGGCCCGAGCTCGGAAAGTTGATACATGCTCCGCAGCGCTACCCCAGTCGTCTACATGAAATTCTAATGATGTAACTCCTCCCCCAGAAAAGAGAGTGTGAGAAAAAACAAGGAACTCCAAATCCAACACTTTGGATATATTTTTATGTAGTTTAGGCTAAGCCAACTAGGCTAGGCTAACTTTTTTATGCAGGCAGGAAGGGCCTAGGGTCGGGTAGCCAGACGTCAGGCTTTAGGCCGGACAGTCCGCCTTTTGAGCACTCTGTCCTCCATCCGGAGCCACCTTGAGCCGGACGTTAATTTGTCCTCCTTTTTGGGGTCTGGCTAAAAAGAATTATATAAATTACCTCAGGTACACTTAAAATAGCGGGTACTGAAGGCCATAATAACCGTTAACGTATTTTTATTATATGTAGTTGGCAACACTACTGATAAGCCGCATTTGTTTTCAATTTCATGACTACGAGTCGGACAGTCAGTCTGCCCAAGGAGTAAAAATGAATATTCATTTCTTTGTTATATATATATATATATAGCAAAGAAATGAATATTCATATATATATATAACAAAGAAATGAATATTCATTTTTACTCCTTGGGCAGACCGACTGACACAGTTCATGAATCAAATTAAGCAAGAATAAATAAAATAAAATTTTTGTAAACAGTCACATTAACGCGAAAAAAAAAAATATATACAGTATATATATAGATATATATACATTTTCAACTGCAAAGAACACGCAGTATAATTAACGTAAAGAACGACGCTTGTATAGAAGACATTCCGCGCAAGCTGAGGAGAGAGAACGAACAAATGAAAAAATGAGGTAACCATCCGGGAATCGAACCCGGGATCTTCCGATTGCCGGTCAGATATGATAACCATTACACCATGGGCCTCACTCGATCAGAAGTCGTAATTCTCCTACATACGCGCAGAAACCAATGCAAACGTACGGCCACATACGCAGTGTCCTCCTTTTTGGAAATTTGGAAATGGCCACCCTAGCCTAGGGTAAACGCCCATAAAAACGCCCCACCCTCCCCCATAGAGGAAGAAGAGAGCCAAAATGAAGGTCCAGGGTTTATGAGATGTTTGAACTCTCTGCGTATGAAAGATTGGAAGTCATAGACAAGAGGAAAGATGGATTGAGGAAGATTGTTCCAGAGTTGACTGGGTGAGTAGAGGAAAGTGAAAATACCGATTAACCCTTGCGTTTGAGTATTGGACAGAAAAGGAATGAGAATGTGTCGAGAGGCTGGTATATAGTTAGAGAGTTCAGAAGAGCAATGTCCGTTATGATAGCGACAGTAAGAAGAGACTGAAGCAACATTGCGGCGAAGAAAGCAGGATTGAAGACAGCAAGAGATGGGTAGGGGCGTATCCAGGGAGGTTTTTTTTTTGGTTGCCCGGAACGCCCACCCACCTCCTCATCAAGGGATAAATCAAATAACAAATAATAAAAAGTATTCTTCACGGATCAGTCTTCCCGTCATTTGTCACCAGTGTCAGTCACTAGTGTAGGCGCTTACTGTGCAAACGTGATATTAGTTGTTGCGAATTAATTTTGATTGGGAAATCCCCCCTTCCTACAACCCTGGATACTCCTCTGGCGGGGAATCGATTAGACGAAAAGCCTTTGATTTCATTCGGTTGAGTAGAGCTGTGTGGGTTGAGCCACTTTACACGTGAGAAGTGTACTCCTTACAGGGGCGGACAAGACCCTTGTACAGAGACAGCAACTGAGTGGGGGTGAAGAAACCGCGGAGCCGGTACAACACACCTAACCTCTTGGAAGTTGTTTTGAAAATAGAGTGTATGTGATCTTTCCAGGAAAGATCACGAGAAAAGGAAACACCAAAAATGTTAAGAGAGGAGGAAGGATTGAGTTGTGTATTGTTGAAGATAAGGGGATAGTCGTTGGAAGTAGAGGTGGAAAGAGTACATCAGTACTCGAGTACGTGTATTTGTTGTACTCTTATTCGTACTCGTATTCGAGGGAATCTGAAATCGCTGTAATCGTACTCGTACTCGACCAATCAACCTCTCGTGACCAATTACCACGTGCTACTAATTTGTCTATATTGTTCGGTAACTATAGCAACCTATAGCTTCCAGAATGTTCTAGAAAGCCTTCAACAGACTATAAATGCTTGCGCACTGCGCAGGGCATCGCGGAGGTTAGTATTAGTTAGAGATCTGTAGAGATCTGGTGGTATCTGACGTCATTGTGGAAGGTTGCACATGTAATATATATACATCTGAGTTTTACAAGGTATGTATTTATATTTTTAGTTTTTATTTATTTTTATAGGAAAGCCGAGTTATTTTGATGAAATATAAAACATCTTACAAAAGATGTTGAATAAGCATTACGTAATTGACATTACTTATAACTTTATAAGTACATGTGATATATATATTATATATATATATATATATATATAATATATATATATATATATATATATATTTCTATATATGTGGTGTATATATAATATAACAGTAAAGCAAATACATTTGGATCAATGAAAGAAAGCCACCCCGAGCCTTCTTTAGTTAGCCTTATAAAGCTAACTAAAGAAGGCTGGGGGTGGCTTTCTTTCATTGATCCATACATTTTGTTCCTTTCGTGTCCATTTTTCATTTTCCATTGTAATGTGTTCATATGGTCTCATGACAAATAAGCTTTGTTCATGCAAGCACCAGGTAAAGCACTGAAAAACGTTGTACTCGTACTCAAGGTAATCTGAAATCGCTCTAATCGTACTCGTACTTGCTTACTCCAAAAAGTCTGTACTTGTATTCGTACTCGTACTCCTCCAATTACAAAATTTTGGTATTCTTTCCACCTTTAGTTGGAAGATTATGACAAGATGATGGAACTGAGTTACTGAGGCATTGAAAGCCACAAAGTTTTCTTTATTCCAATCAGAGATAGTAGAAATATTAGAGGTCAGGTGCACCTACGCGAATCATGGACTTGACTGAGTTACCATGAAATTTACAGTTCAGGGTAGTGTATTGATTCCATCGTTTTATTTCGACGAACACGACTTTTCAAATTGCCTTTCATATCTCCAGTATCTTCGAATTTCTTCATTTGTCTTTTTTCTGCAGATCTGCTTGAGACTTTTTCATTGCTCTTAATTGTGCTTTAAAATTAGTTGCACTTGCACAACACTACTGCACAGAATTAACGCTTCAGAATATGCACAAGTTGAACTGTAGAACACATTTTGTATTGTAAAGTTGATGATAGCTTCGCTTAGTTACCCTGAACTAAACTTCATAAAAAACTTAAAGTTCCGAGAAAATAATGTTGTGCCGTACCGAGTGATTAGGGGCGTGGTTTAGGGTGTAGTGGTTAGCATTGCTGACTAGTACTAATCCATCAGACCCGAGATCGATTTCCGGCGAGTGCAGGCGGCGCTCAGTTAATCCAGATGTTCATCCTTCCATACAGAACTAAATTGGTTGGTTGATAAATGAGTGCTCTGGGTAGCCAAGTGTCAGAGACGCTGGGCTGCTGATCGGGAGGTCGAGTCCGGGCGATTATTTTGTAATTTCTGACTCACCCTGGTGGGTCGTGGTTCAGATTCCACGTCAACGTAGGCAACAAACTTGCCCTTTGTTAGAACGAACAATTCGGGCTGAAGCAAAACTAAGGTTGTTATATACAATTATATATAAAGGGTGATCCAGAGAAATGGGACCCAAAAGAAACCCCTGTAACTCTTAAAGTATAAGTCCTTTTATAAAATCATACGCATCATTCGAAAGAGGATAGCTACAAGTTTGTACAGGATTGTATAGGTTTTGAAAATACAAGACAAGATAAGATACAAAACAAAATAAAAGTGTTAGTTAAAACTAACCCTTCAAGATGACTGCATGGACTGTGGAACAGCTGCGTTTCATAACTGAGCAATATTATGAGCATGGAAGAAGTGTAGTTTCAGCTCAAAGATCTTTCAAGACAAATTTTCAGATGTCAAAATCACCTTCTAAGAGCTGAAACTACACTTCTTCCATGCTCATAATATTGCTCAGTTATGAAACGCAGCTGATCCACAGTCCACGCAGTCATCTTGAAGGGTTAGTTTTAACTAACACTTTTATTTTGTTTTGTATCTTATCTTGTCTTGTATTGTCAAAACCTATACAATCCTGTACAAACTTGTAACTATCCTCTTTCGAATGATGCGTATGATTTTATAAAAGGACTTATACTTTAAGAGTTACAGGGGTTTCTTTTGGGTCCCATTTCTCTGGATCACCCTATATAATACATCAAACATATATATAATTGTGTGTATATATATATATATATATATATATATATATATATAAAATGTTTGACGTTTGACTGTATTAATTAAAATTAAATTAATTTTTACGCAATGCAAATGTTTTAAATAACTTCTTGTAAATATTTTTAAATGTTACAAAGGATTCTAAATTAATTAATTAAAAAGTTGGCTTTTGAAATAAATTGTAAATAAATTAAGAGGACGCGCAACATCGGAGATTAAATCTTGGACAGAAAAGGCTTCACAAGGTTTACAAAGCATTACTCCGCCCACACAGTCAGTCAGGGTACGAGTAGCTCTGCGCATCATTGTCAGTTACGTAGATTATTATGAAAGGTCAGTACATTAACTAGGCTTTCGTACGAAGCTCATCACTAATTGGAAGCAACAGCGCTTTCACTTAACGTATACAAATGGTTTTATAGTTATCGGGATGTACGATTCATCAGGAGAAAGATACATCGTAAGTTTGTGTCTCTACTCGTAAGGTAAAACGAATATTCCCGTTCTAATCATACATACATTCATATCACCTCAGTCTCGCTCTACTCAAAGTGGACCAAGAACTCAGAATATCTGCAATTTTAAACCTTCCTTTCACACTCGCAATCCTGTATATTGTCTACATATTTATTGTGTTTGGAAAAACTTCAGTGTAATACCATAAATTAAATAAAAGAGTAGAAACACTATATAGGCCGTATAGCAGTTTCCCAAAAGGGGTGCCGTGAAATTTCATGAAAATGACAAATAAATAATTTCAATTTTAAAAATTATTGAAGATATGGAAGTCTTTTCCACCCATTTATACTTAAATGTCATGTGTCTCAAGCATTGAGAATTATTTATATATATATATATATATATATATACATACACAAACTCAGAATGGTCCCCTGAGAAACTTATATGTTAAACACAGACCATGCATGGAACAAGGAACTCTTCTGGGAAAATTAATCCACTATAGTCCGAATAAGTAATGGTAAATGACAAATACCATAGTCGGCCTAGCATCATGAAAAAGAAAAACTATGGTATTTGTCATTTACCATTACTTATTCGGACTATAGTGGATTTAATTTTCCCAGAAGAGTTACTTGTTCCATGCATGGTCTGTGTTTAACATATATATATATATATGAATAGAAACGACATAATATTAAGGAACGTTTCTGCACACGCGGAAGAGAAATAACGAATAAATGAAAAATGAGGCGAACCGCCCGGGAATCGAACCCAAGGCCTTCCAATTGCCGGTTGGATGCGCTACCATTACACCACGGAACTCAATCATTCACAAATCGAAATTCTCCTACATAGGGCAGAAACCAATGCCCTGAGAGGTCCGTGGTGTAATGGTAGCGCATCCAACCGGCAATTGGAAGGCCTTGGGTTCGATTCCCGGGCGGTTCGCCTCATTTTTCATTTATTCGTTATTTCTCTTCCGCGTGTGCAGAAACGTTCCTTAATATTATGTCGTTTCTATTCATTTATATACTGCGTGGTCATTGCAGTTAAATGCATATATATATATATATATATATATATATATATATCAAAGCTATTGACTTCTCCTTAGGGAAACGGAGCTTACAGATGAAAAGAAGGATCAACACAACGGCAAACATTTTCATTTATTTGTCGAAACGTCTGAAGCACAAATAAATGAAAATGTTTGCCGTTGTGTTGATCCTTCTTTTCTTATATATATATATATATATATATTAGTTACGTCAATAGTATATGGCTACATGTATGTATATAGAGTATGTAATACATACATAGATAGAGCATGACATGTAAGAGCCCAACTTTTCCAATTACTCGTTCCGCGCACAAAGACTCATCTCTCTCTCTCTCTCTCTCTCTCTCTCTCCTCTATATATATATATATATATATATATATATATATATATATATACACATATATATATACACAAAATACTAATTAATAATGAGCCTTTAACGCTTCGTTAAAAATTAATTGTAGAACTTTGCCTTTTAAATCCTCTTTTATTCAACTCAAAGTAATTAAGATCCACTTTTTGCAATTAAAACTTATGAACTTTGCTCCTTTCAAATGTATTTTAAAGGTTTATCTAGAAAACATTTTGTATTTTTTCATATTTTCATTCATTAACGAATGGTTTTGTATTATTTGTGACTTGGATTTCATCTCGTTTTTTATACTACGTCACAGCACCGCTTTCCGTTAGATCAGACGGGTTAAGCTACTTTGGATCTGTTCAGTAGTTGAATGAGTGTCTGTCCTTAGTGCTCGGATGATGTGTCGATCTTTTGATGGTTCGAATTCCCCTTAAAGCCGTAGATCTTCTCAGTCCAACAACCTTAGATGTGACAAACGAGGTTAAATAACCTTAAACATTATTACATATTTCTAACCAACAACCTCCCGTTTTCTTTTCAATTTCATACGTTTTTCGGTTTTTGTCAGATACAGACAGTATTAAACAGTACTGAGTAATTGAACAGCATCGAATCACGTTATTTATCCATTACTTATCAAGTTCACGATTTAAAATTCTGGAAAGCGATTTGAATTTGTTTTATTCGTTTTTTTATTAAAGGTTTTTATAAAAGTGCATTTTTAGGGAATTCGTTCAGATTACTACTATTTTTATTATTATTACTGATGGAAAGAAAAATTAATTAAAGAGGGAATCTAGGAGCCACTGGAACTCGAACCCGCGCCCGTGATTTCAGAGTCGGAGCTCCTTCCGACCCCATCATCCAGAACCTCCCTAAAAGGGTAATCCCTCGCATTTATAAAACGTATAAATACACCTTAAATACATTTATATTATTATTATTTAATACTAGTACAGTTCCCGCCGCTTCGCTGACGGTTAGACAGGCTAAACTACAAAAAAAGAACCCAGCCGTGAAAATTTTGAGCTTCACATTGTGTCAACATTTCTGAATCTGGTATCTCCCAAAACCTCCTCACCCCCATTCATACAACTTGGGGGCTAACCCCCTCCCCCATTACCCCCACCCCTCCCCATTACCCCACCCATCCCCCATTGCTAAACTACAGAAAAGAACACAGTCATGAAAATCTTGAGCTTCACATTGTCGCCCGTAATACAATTTCTGAATTTTTTTCTCACAATTTTTTCTCACAATTTCTGAAAGCGTGACGGACAGACGGACAGACGGACAGACGGACAGACGGACAGCTCTCTTATTATAATATAGATTAATCATTTCATGTTTAGATTTTCTTATTGAGAAAGATTGAATGATTTAACTTCAAAAAACTTCAAAAAACTTCAAAAAACTTTCTTCTTTTAAATAGTAATTTAAAGTTAATTTGAAGTGAATTGAATTGAATTTGGTTTTAAAGCATATTCTCTCATTTGCTAGGTTCATAAGTATTCTTAGTTATTCTCAGGTAAAAAGCATTTGTAGTATAACAATTATAAGAGGAGTTACAGCCATCTTTCCGACAGGTGAACTGGAAAAACATTACATTACTTTCACTTTCGACCTTGTACTTCGAGCGCTCCTGGATCATTATTACCAGCACGATCAAGAGTAGAACCCCCGTCCTCAATGGCTTCACTTCGCTTAGAGGAAGACTGAGCTGCGGACCCTCGCAAACTTCGGGTAAGGGTTCAAAGAATGGATAAAATTTTTAAATAACGTTCAAGTTTGTATTAAAATATGAATCTGCAAAATAACAAAAAGTTTGAAAAGTTGAACAAAGTCCTAAATTTACACATTGTTCGAAATAATACTTTCGTACATGATAGAATTTGTCATCAAATTTAGAACTGTTTCCACAGAATCAGAGCAGCGTTACTATGTGAGACAAACTAATATTCTCAAATAAGAAATGTAAATATTCTTAAATCATAATTGTTTTATCTACACCTTCGGACGTGATAATATTTATCAATTATATACGTTATTTTTTATTACACTGTTATGATGCCGCACATATATACAGGTGGCGCAAAAGTCGTGCATCATAGGAATTTTCAGTGTTCATTATAATATATTATTTTTTTCTTTTACGTAGGGCATGACTGCGAAATTAACAATAGACGAGAGGGTGAACTTGGTTTTAATGTATGGAATACCAGGTACTACAAATCGATGAATCGGTACAGAATTTAAATTCTGTACCGATTCATCGATTTGTTGTTCCTGGTATTCCATACATTAAAACCAAGCTCACCCTCTCGTCTACTGTTAATTTCGCAGCCATCCCCTATCTAGAAGAAAAAAATAATATGTATACGTATTATAGTCAACACTAAAAATTCCTATGATGCGCGACGTTTGCGCCACCCTGTATATACATGTATATATATTAGACACCAATCGACCAGGGAAGTACTCCGGGGTGTGTGTGTGGGTGGGGGTGGGGGGAAACGTTAGACAGAAGATAGGGGGTGCTGGAACTCCCGTTTCTCCTGTCACTGTCCTCCTTAGCTGATCTTTTTCCGTGTCTCATCTACCCTGTAAGTAGTCCAGCATGATCTCAAACACACACTTCTCTCCCTATTCCTCACTACATACACATGCATATTACACACTACATAATCTTTTCAAAATTTAAAAAAAAAAATGGCATCAACTTAAAGAGCCTCGGAGTTCCCTGGGGAGGGGACCATAAATATTCCCACTTCTGGCTCCCTCTCTGCCGATACCGTGAACGCAGACCCGGGAAGTGGGGCTGGATCTGCTACTGCCCATTCGAGATGTTCTGGACCTCTGTCTGATTCACTTTTCATAAACTGCAATATTCGTGGCCTTTTCTCAAATTTTCAATCTGTTGAACACCACCTCTCCTCCTCTACACCTCATCTTTTCCTCACTGAAATTCAGGTGTCTAGGACGACTGACAGCAACCCTTTTTCTGTACCCTCTTACTTTCTCTATACTCAATTTCACTCCAAAGCTGGATGTTGCGTATATGTACGCAATGACCTAACTTGTTCTCGTATTCCCGAACTCGAATCTCCCAAATTCTATACCTTCTGGCTACAGCTTACATGCCAGTCTCATACTAAATACAGCTGTGCTCTTTACCTTTCTCCTAATTCTACTGACTATGCAAAATTATTTGACTACCTCACTTCCAAAGTGGAATACATTCTTTTCCGCTCTCCCTTTGCTGAAATCTCCATTTTAGGAGATTTAAATGTTCACCACCACCTTTGGCTTTCCTCCCATTTCACTGACATCCCTGGTGAACTACCTTACAACTTTTCTATCCTAAATGACCTAGAGCAGATTGTACAGCACCCTACTTGTATCCCTGATCGCCTTGGAGATAGGCCCAACATTCTGGATTTATTTCTTACCTCTCATCCTTCTTCTTACTCTGTGAAACTTTTCTCTCTGTTGGAGTCCTCCGATCACAATCTTATGTCAGTTTCCTGTCCAATCGCTCAATTCGGCTTTTGGATCCTCCCAAGAGGAGGCGCCTTTGGTACTTCGGCGCCGCTGATTGGGAAGCCCTTAGGCAGTACTTCTGTGATTTCCCATGGAATGATTACTGCTTCCGTAGTCGGGGCCCTTCTGAGGTGATTCTCTCGGGCATGGAAGTGTACATTCCATATTCTGTTCCTAATACTACAGTAACGTAAATAAACCTTGGTTTAACTTCACTTGTTCTAAGGCTATCCGCAACAGAGAGGAGACTTTCAGAATGTACCGTCGCCATCCAACTCCTGACTCTCACTCAGCTTACATTTCTGCCCGGAATCGTGCAAAATCTGTTCTTCGACTCGCCAAAAATTCCTTCATACGACAAAAATGTGAAAATCTATCCAATTCTAATTCTTCTCGCTCTTTCTGGCATCTAGCTAAGAACCTCTTCAACAACTTTATTTCCTCTTCTTTCCCTCCACTTTTCCATTCTGACGGCACAGTTGCTGTCTCTTCTCCTGACAAAGCTGAACTCTTTGCTCAAACTTTCGTTTACAATTTCCTGGACGATTCCGGTGCTGTTCCTCCATCTCTTACCCCCCCTCTGACTTTATTATGCCTCAAATTATCTCTTCTAAAGATGTTTTTTCTGCCCTATCTGGGCTCAACTCTAGGAAGGCGTATGGTCCTGATGGTGTTCCTCCTGTTGTTCTTAAGAACTGCTTCTGTGCTGACACCCTGCCAACGCAAACTCTTTCGTCTTTGTCTCTCATCTAGTACTTTTCCTTCCTGCTGGAAGTTCGCTTTCATTCAGCCTGTCCCAAAGAGGGGTGACCGCTTTCAACCCTCCAACCATCGTCCAATTGCTTTGATTTCTTGCCTTTCCAAAGTTTTTGAACCTATCCTTAATAGGAAGATTCTTAAACACCTCTCTTCTCACAATCTTCTTTCAGATCGTCAGTATGGATTACGCAAGGAATGCTCTACTGGCGATCTTCTTGCATATCTCTCTGACACTTGGTCATCCCCCTTTCGGGATTTTGATAGAACTTATTGCGCTTGACATATCAAAAACTTTTGAGAGAGTCTGGCACAAATCTTTAATTTCGAAATTGCCCTCCTTCAGTTTCTATCCTTCTATCTGTGCCTTCATTTCTAATTTTCTTTCTGGCCGATCTATAGCTGCAGTTGTAGATGGCCACTGTTCTTCTCTAAAAGCTATTAACAGTGGTATTCCTCAGGGTTCTGTCCTGTCATCCACTCTTCTTTTTATTTATTAATAATCTTTTAATTCGCAGTTCCTGTCCTATTCACTCCTATGCCGATAATTCCACTCTTCATTTCTCCACCCTCTTCTCAAAACGTCCCTCACAGCAGTCGCTTCATGATTCGCGTAGGATGGCTATGGGACACCTTACCTCTGATCTTTCTGCTATATCTGATTGGGGCAGAGAAAACCTTGTGGCTTTCAATGCCTCAAAAACTCAGTTCCTCCATCTGTCTACTCGTCATAATCTTCCATACGACTATCTCCTTACCTTCAACAACACACAACTCAATCCTTCCTCTTCTCTTAATATTTTTGGTGTTTCCTTTACTCGTGATCTTTCCTGGAAAGATCACATATACTCTCTTTCTAAAACAGCTGCTAAGAGGTTAGGTGTGCTGTACCGCCTCCGTGGTTTCTTCACCCCCACTCAGTTGCTGTCTCTGTACAGGGGTCTTGTTCTCCCCTGTATGGAGTATGCTTCTCATGTGTGGGGTGGTTCAACCCACACAGCCGTACTTGACCAGGTGAATCAAAGGCTTTTCGTCTCATCAATTCCCCGACTCTTACTGATTGTCTTCAATCTCTCTCTCTTCGCGGCAATATTGCCTCACTCTCTCTTTACTGTCGCTATCATAACGGACATTCCTTTTCTGAACACACTAACTGCATGCCTCCTCCTTTAAGGAGAGCACGCAGTACCAGACCTTCTACACTTTCTCATTCTTTTTCTGTCCAACTATCTAATGCAAGGGTTAATCGGTATTTTCAATCTTTCATCTACTCAACCGATCAACTCTGGGATACTCTTCCTCAATTCATCTTTATTCCTGTCTCTGACCTCCCATCTTTCAAACGCAGAATGTTTACGCATCTCGAAAACCTCAGACCTTGATTTTGGCTGTCTTCTTCTCTGGGAGGGGGCTTTTGCGGGCATTTGCCATCGACCCCTCCTTCCTGCATAAAAAAAAGAATTCTATTTCACACGTTGTATCGAATAACATAATTTGAAGGATTGCTTTTAATTTAACTTCATATAGAAACTTGAACATGATATCAAAGCCGACCTTTATTCAGTCAGTCCACGCTTCGCATTTTAACATACCTTTCAACCTTTCGAATGTTCCGTGCGATGATTTCTCATTTCACGAAGGTCAAGCTTTTCGCCCCTCCTCTCGAGTTGGCCTGGTGAAGTAGTGAGTTGGTTTCTTGTACTCTCCACCTCACATAGCCAGGTACGCCCGGCTCATCGGGGATTGTTCTGAGCCAGGCGTCTAATCTTCTTCAAAAGAAGACTAGACAGATAAATAATTTTATACAAACGATTTTGAACAAAATTTTTTATGCAAGTCAGGCCTTAACATTTATTTTATGCTCACGAGCCACTTAGAATTTCAATTCATTTCAGTTATATACGAGTATATACCTTTCAACCTTTTAGATGTTCCGTGCAATGATACCTCATTTCACGGAAGTCAGGCTTGTTGTCCTTTTTCTTGAGTTGGCCTGGTGAAGTGAAGAGTCGGTTTTTCTACGCTCTCCACTTCACACAGCCAGTTAATCCCGGCTCATCTAGAATTGTTCTGAGCCAGACTTCTAGTCTTCTTTTGAAGATATCCACCACTACACCATCCATGTTCCTTAGTTCTTTGGGCAGCTGGTTGAACAGTTTTGGTCTTCTCACAACAAAACTATTGTCCTTCAGGGTTAAGGATGTTCCCTGTCTAGCCTTTAATATGGGAACATGACACGTTCTTCCTTTCCTACTTTCCTCTGTTGTTTGAGTGATTATAGGGTTCAAATTAAGTTTAGGGACTAGTTCCTTCATTACTTTCCAAGTACATTTTTTTATGCAGGAAGGAGGACTCAAGAGAGAATGCCCACAAAAATGCCTCGCTCACAAAGGAAGAAGGGAGCCAAAATTAAGGTCCAAGGTTTTCGAAATGCCTGGACACTCCGCGTTTGAAAGATCGGAGGTCATAGACAGGGAGAAAGATGGATTGAAGAAGAATGCTCCAGAGTTGACTGGCTGAGTAGATGAAAGATTGAAAATCCTGATTAATCCTTGACGTTAGAGAGTTGAAGAGAAAAGGGTTTGGAAAGAGAGTATATGTGGTCTTCCCAGAAAAGATCACGAGAAAAGGAAACGCCAAGAATGTTAAGAGAAGGATTGAATTGTGTATTGTTGAAGGTAAGGGGTAGTCGTGTGGAAGATTGTGACGAGTAGAGAGATGAAGTAGCTGAATTTTTGAGGCACTGAAAGCCCCAAGGTTATCTCTTTCTCAGTCAGAAATAGTAAAAAGAGCAGAGGTCAGGTGTACCATAGCCGTCCTACGCGAATCATGGAGTGACTTGAGATGGACGCTTTGTGAAGCGGGTGGAGAAGTGGAGAGTGGAATCATCGGCATAGGAGTGGATAGGACAGGAAGTGCGACTTAATAGATCATTGATAAATAAAAGGAAAAGAGTGGGTGACAGGTCAGAACCTTCAGAAACAACACTATTAATAGGTTTTGGAGAAGAACAGTGGCCATCTACAACCGTAGCTGTCGATCAACCAGAAACGAAATTAGAAATGAAGGCTCAGATAGAAGGGTAGAAACCGAAGAAGGGCAATTTGGAAATTAAGGATTTGTGCCAGATTCTATCAAAAGCTTTTGATGTTTTTAGCACAACAACAAAGTTTTCACCGAAATCCCGAAAGGAGGATGACCAAGCGTCAGAAAGATGTACGACCCATACTGACGATCTGAAAGAAGATTGAGGAGAGAAGTGTTTAAGAATCTTTCTATTAAGGATTGAGTCGAAAACTTTAGAAAGACAAAGCAATTAGACGATAGTCTGAGGGTAGAGAGCGGTCACCTGCTTTTGAATATGCTGAAAGAAAACGAACTTTCACCAGGCAGAAAGGTACCAGATGAAAGACAAAGACAAAAAGTTTGCTTGGGCAGAGTGTCAGCACAGAAACACAATTCTTGAGAAGAGCAGGAGGCACACAGTCAGGATTGTACGCTTTCCTAGAGTTCAGCCCCAAGAGAGCAGAAAAAACATCTTTGGAAGAGATTCTAATTTCAGACATCATAAAGTGAGAGGGAGGAGGAGATGGAAGAATAGCACCGGAGTCGTCCAGGTTTGAGTTGGAGGTGAAAGTTTGAGCGAAGAGTTCAGCTTTATTGGGAGAAGAGTCGGTAACTGACAGACATGGACAGTAATGTATTTGAAAATACTTAAATACGTATTTAAATACAAATGTATTTAAATACATGTATTTATAAATACTTTTTGGAGAGTATATTTAATTACGTATTTAAATACTTTCGAAAAGTATTTAGTATTTGTAAATACCTGTTTTTAAATACATTTTTAAAATACTTTTTTGTGAACTGTTCAATTTTGCGAGGATGTACAGTACTAACCACCCAGTATTTAACTGGTACCACAGGACACAGGAAGGAAAACATTTTTCAAGATGCTTGTGCTTCCAGAAAGTTCCATGCTCAGCAGGCTGGAACTTTCTGGAAGCACCTTGAAAAATGGAACTTCCAGCCTGCTCTAGTGGCGATTGTCACAGACTCACAGCTGCAGTGCGACAGCCGGCAGTCTATCCTGAGGTATCGTCATATGTGGTTGTGTAAAGTTCAGCGCTAACTGTGCAATTAGCCTTAGCCTATTGATCATATTAGACGAGGACAACATTTGTAACATGTGATAATAAAAACCCACTCTAATAGACAGAGTTTATTTCCACAACAGTTTCGACGCCTACTGGCATCCTCTTCTGGTGGATACAGAAAAACGAATTCGTTTTCCTGTATCCACCCGAAGAGGATGCCAGTGGGCATCGAAACTGTTGTGGAAATAAACTCTGTCTATTAGAGTGGGTTTTTATTATCATATTGTGACTTTCACGTAGAAAAAGTGAAGTTTTTGCATTTATTTGTAACATGGCTGCAGTGATTTTATGTGCTTTTTGAAAAGTATCTAAATTGTATTTGAAATGTATTTAAATACATTTTAGGAGGAATGTATTTAGTATTTAAATACTTTCTGAAAACCTGTATTTTATTTAGTATTTAATTACTTTTATTTTCAAGTAATGTACTTATTATTTAAATACATCTAAAGTATTTACTGCCGATGTCTGGTAACTGAGCCGTTGGGATGGGAAAGAAGAAGTAAAGTTGTTGGAGAGGTTCTTAGCTTGATGCCAGAAAGAGCGAGAAGAATTAGAATTCAAGAGGTTTTAACTTTTTGTCTGATGAAGGAATTTTTGGCGAGTCGAAGAACAAACTTTGCAAGATTCCGGGTAGAAATATAAACTAAGTATGAGTCGAGGAGTATCTTCTGAAAGACTCTCTCTTTGGCGGATAGCATTAGAACAAGTAAAGTTAAACCTAGTTTTTTTGCATTAATAGGAGGAATAGAATATGAAATGTACGCCTCCATATCCGAGAGAACCACTTCCATGATGCGCCCAGCACACTTGGAAAGGTCCCGCCAACGGAATCAGTAATCGTTCCATTGGAAATCAGAGAAGGGCCTCCCAATCAGTGGCGCTAAAGTGGGAGGATCGAAAGGCCGAATTGGAGCGATAAGACAGGAAACAGATTGTGGTCAGAGAAGCCCAACGGAGAAAAAAGTTTGACAGAATAAGAAGAAGGATGAGAAGTGAGAAATAAATCCAGAATGTTGGGCCTATCTCCATTGCGATCAGGGATACAAGTACGTTGCTGTACAATCTGCTCTAGATCATTTAGGATATAAAAGTTGTAAGGTAGTTCACCAGGGATGTTAGTAAAATGGGAGAAAGCCCAGTAATTTAGTTTTTGCATACATTGGCTGTGAAGCTTCTCTGAATTCCTTTTAATTGACTAGTGTTTTGTTTTTTATGTAGGTATGTTAAGACCGAATAATACGATAACTTGGGTATGATCACTGTTTTCAACAGCAGAATCATTATATTCCTATCCCTTCTCTTCAAGGTTTTCGGTATCTATCCAGATATTCTTTTTGCTCTGTTTACTGCTATCTTATTTTGTGTTTCAAATTTCATCTTATTAGTCATTACAACTCCTAAATCTTTTCCTTTAAAGTTTGTCTGAATTTCATATCTATTTCGGGTATTAGTCCAGGCAATCTAGAGCAAAAATAGCTTCAACCTGGGCAAAATTGCTTCAGAAGCTTTCTAAACTGTTTCCAGCTCAGGAACCATTGCAGAATAACATATCCAAAATCCGACAAAATTGGACCCCGGGAACACCCCCAAAAATGAAATTCAAAATGGCGGACTGGCAGTTTCCTACGAAATACAATAAATTTTAATTTCGCTTTGTAGAGAGAGTTATGACGTTTTTCTTGATCAGTAAAATGTTTTAAAACACATTTTCATTTCTAAATTAACCTATATGACACTAAAAATTGTATTAGGCGGCTAGTATTAAACTATGACGTCACGTAATGTAAATAAAATATACTGTATGGAGTGTATGTGAGAATGGACATTGCTACATCTTTATAAACTTATATTATATACAACTCTTTAATTCCTACTACCCACTATAAAATCTGCGTATTTGTGCTTGTCATTTTCTTTAAAACTGTTATTATGTACTCCTTTTAAATACTGCAACACAGTTTACTAATTTGTGTTTTCTGTTTCAGACTGACTCGGTGTACGGCTGACTCGGTGTGCGTCCGCCTTCAAGAATGCAGACCCCTGAAGAATTGTGCGTGATTTGTAAGGAGAAATTGGACAGCGGACAGGAAGTGGTTCACATCTCGCAAAAAGGAGAAGATGGTATAAATGCATCCAGCCGCAGCCGTGGAAGCGATGTTGTTGCAACAGCTGGAATAAGTGTTCACGTTGTATGTAGGAAAAGGTTTACGGATAAAAAGACCATTGAAATAAAGAAGCGACAGACCGCAGCCGAGGCAATACCAAGGAAAAGTGCTCGTTTTCATGAATACGCATTTTCCAGTGCTACTCACTGTTTGTTTTGTGATACCTTTGTGGACTTTTTTTCCAAACACAAACCAAAATCAGAGCATGTCAAAATAAGAACTACAGAGTTCTCCGAAACCATAAAAAGGTGCTGTGAAAGCCGCTACGATGAATGGTCGTTTAATGTAAAAGGCCGTCTGGAGTATTATCTTCGTGATCTTCCTGCTGCAGATTGTGTCTACCATCACACCTGCAGCGTAAATTTTCGAAGTGGAAAAAACATTCCTCGCGCATACTCCTCCGACGATCATGATTCGAAGAAAGGGAGACCAACTAATGAAGAGCAACACCAAGCATTCCTTCAGACCTGTGCTTACCTGGAAGAGAATGATGATGAACAACTGTTGATTGGAGACCTAATTTCCAAAATGGAGGAATATCTTCAAGGAAGTCAGAGCTCTGTCTACGAACGCAGGCACATGAAGAGAAAGCTTTTAGAACGTTACGGAGACAAGATCATAATATCAGGTGAAAGTGGGAAGGCAGATGTAGTAACACTACGAGAGACAGCTAATGAAATTCTTATAGATTATCACAAAAAGTCGAAAGAATGTGATATAGATATAGAGCTACAGAAGATTTACCTAGTAGAAGCTGCTGCAAAAATAATCAGAAGTGATATCAAGTCTGTCGACTCGCCTAGAAAAGATGTGTATCCATCTCCAAATGATATCACTGCAGAAAGTGCTCTTGATTACATTCCCAACAGTCTGAAATTGCTATTATCAAAAGCATTTGCGGGACAGGATGCTTCAAGAAAAATAGGTGCAATTGGGCAGAGCATTATGCAAGCAACCCGTCCTAGAGGATTACTATGTCCACTACAGATCGGTTTGTCGGTTCAGCTACACCACAACTTTAGGTCAAGGTACCTTATTGACGTTCTCCATCAGCTGGGTTACTGTTCGTCGTATGCAGAAGTAACAAGATTCGAAAGAAACGCGGCGCTGGCAAGTGGGTCTGGCTCTTTTACTGTTGATGAAAACACTGCAGTCCTTCTAGCAGCAGATAACGTCGATCATGATGTCTGCACTTTGGATGGGAAGAATACCTTTCATGGAATGGGTATGATTGCCGCAATAACTCGAAGATCAAGATCCACCCTTCTATTCACAGGCGTAATGTTGGTGACAATGACATTAAGAAGATTGCAACCGTTGACATTAGGGATAGACACGCGAGAAGCATGTTGAGGGACATCTCATTCCGCGAACTTCCAGTACCCACTGCCACCATAAGTCGACTTAGTCTTCTCTGGCAGATATCTTCAGCAGAAAGATCAGGTCCAAGTTGGTCCGGAACAATGCAGGCAATTCACGGTGGATCAAGTGTCTCACATCCAGGTGTGGCGTCGATCACGTTCCTTCCCATCATAGATATGTCGCCAACTGACATGACCTGCATATTTTCGACATTACTATATTTGAGCAGATAGCACGCGATCAAAAAGTCCCATGCATTATTACCTTTGATCAGCCTTTGTTCTGGAAAGCTTCCCAAATCATCAATGAACAGAGAGGCCTGCAGGACATTGTTTTAATGCTGGGATCATTTCACACTCTGATGAATCTTTTGGGAGCAGTCGGTACTCTTATGAATGGTTCAGGATTGTCTGAAGTACTTCAAGAAATATACGGACCAAATGCCGTGCAACACATGATGTCTGGAAAAGCTGTTTCAAGAGCGATACGTGGTCATATGATAGTAGATGCAGCTCTTAGTACCTTACTAGTCGCAGACGTTTTCCCTCGTAATGAAGATGGAACTCCTCATGACCTCCATAAGGAAGCTTGTGACCTGCTCGACGATGTTATGACCGCCAAACAATCAGTTGAGGATGTGGAATCTTCGAATGCATTGTCTCAGATTGCTACCACTTTGGATGCGAAGAAAACTGACCTACAATCTACTTCGCAAACAAGTCAACTCTGGTTGGAATATCAGCGAATGATCAACATTGCACGTTCCTTGATAACAGCAGACAGAACCGGCTCGTGGGATTTGCACTTGCAAGCTATGCTGGAGACCATCCCCATAATTGCAGCAGCCGGACATCACAATTACCTGAAATCGATATACCTGTACCTGCAGAAAATGTTAAGTTTGCCTTCTGAAAATCCAGCCGTTAACAAAATGTTCCAGGAAGGTAAGTTTGTGGTAAGAAGAAGCGACAGATTATGGGCCGGACTCGGCACAGACCTGGTGATAGAACAAGTACTAATGCGTTCCCTGAAAAGCAGAGGCGGACTGACACGCGGAAGTGGATTTACAGACATCCAAAGGACAACGTGGCTCTTTTCTATGCCTCTGTGTTCCACTTATAACTTAGCAATGCAGGAATACACCAGAGTTTTGTTGGAAAGTAGTGAACAGCACAAGGAAATGAGGGGAAGTAGACAAATCAGGGACAGTAATGACATGAAGAAAGTACTTGAACGTCTGGAATCCTTATCCCCATTCCATTCTACTCCTCGGGTCTCTGCAACATTGTAACAGGGCTAACTGCTGATCCTGGAGTTAACGTTCATCAATTGCTTCATCGGTACGAACATTGTCGTAAAATGATTGGGAAACAAGCCTTTACATATTCTGCCAAAAGATCTGACAAAGTGAAAACACTAGGATCTGCTTCTGCCGTTGTGATCACTGATGCTTCAGATATAGAAGTAGATCCTGCACTACTGTTTCAGAGAATGATGACTGTTGCCACTGGCGGAGACATGAATCTTGAAGGTGTCATGTGTTACGAACTGTGTGCATATCCTCCTGCATTGTTCGAATCACGAAGTATCTTGAGGAAACCCGATAAGTCTCAGCTAGCTCATGCAATAATCAAATACACTGACACTTTACGCATGGAAGAAGTTCAAGAAATTCAGTGCACAGACCAGTACGTATTGGATGGTGGATCTCTACTACATCGTGTTTCCTGGCGTCAAGATGAAACATATGACAGCATCGCCAACTCATATGCCGATTTCACTCTGAAAACATATGGAAAAGCAATCATTGTTTTTGATGGCTACAGCAGCTCTCCTACGATCAAGGACATGACCCACAGAAGACGCAGCACCAAGACAAGCAGAAATGTGAATCTCAGTCCAAGCATGAAGTTTGTTGGCCAGAAGGAACACTTCTTGGCTAATGAAAACAACAAGCAAGCATTTATTTCCCTCGTAGGTGAGATGTTGAAGAAGCACGGGTGTACTGTTCACAACGCAGATGGGGATGCTGATGTGGACATCGTTCGTGCAGCAGTTTCCTCATCAGAAAATGCAACTACAACAGTAATAGGGGAAGACACCGACTTGCTGATTCTCCTTCTGTACCATGCCAAGGACAGTGGTTTCAAGTTGTACTATCGCAGCGATATAAGACGGGGACCATCTCCTAATCCTGTGTATAATATTCTCAGCATTCAATCATTGTTAGGCAATGACATCTGCAAGTATCTCCTGTTTGTGCATGCTTTCACGGGCTGTGATAGCACATCCAGAATTTTTTCGATCGGTAAAGCCAAAGCATTCGACACACTGATGAAGGTGGCTGAACTCCGTTCAGTTGCAAATACATTCTGTTCTGATTGTTGCCAACACTCTGACATTGAAGCCGCTGGAAGAAAGGCAATGCTTCTGTTGTATGGCTGCAAAACACTTGAATCCACTAACGCACTACGTCATCGAATGTTATTTGAAAAGGTAGCTACAGCTAAATCTTTTGTTACACCCGAACGTTTGCCACCTACCGATGCGTCCACAAAGTACCACAGCTTTCGCACATACTTTCAAATACTAATCTGGAAGTCTACAGAAGAGAAGATCGATGCAGAACAGTGGGGTTGGTATGTAAAGAATAATTCCTACTACCCTACAGCCTGCGACAAGCCACCAGCTCCAAATTATCTACTCAACATGATCCGCTGCTCCTGCAAGACGAAATGTGCTACTTCAAGATGTGGATGCAAGCGTAATGGAATGCCATGTTCAGCCGCTTGTGGCGACGTGCCAAATCAGTGGTTTCGATAACAACCCAAGTACCGGTAATCTATCCGATGATAGTGATGAAGAGGATTAATTTCTGTATGTTTGTGACCAGGTATCACTTCTTCTGTAATGAACATAACTTGAAACTGGGAAAAAAATAATTGTTGTATTATTTATTGATTATAAAAATCTGTAAAAAGCTATATAACATTATATTTGCGTAATAACTGGTTGTGTTGTATATTGTTGAATTATTTAAAACATTACAACTGAAAGAAAAAGCATCAAATGTATCTCTATAAATAAAAGCGTAAATTATATATATATTTTTTTCGTAGGAAACATCCAGTCCGCCATTTTGAATTTCATTTTTGGGGGTGTTCCCGGGGTCCAATTTTGTCGGATTTTGGATATGTTATTCGGCAATGGTTCCTGAGCTGGAAACAGTTTAGAAAGCTTCTGAAGCAATTTTGCCCAGGTCTAACTACAAATTGCCTGGACTATATAGTATGCAGTGGATTTTAAGTCCTCACTTCTTCCATGCCTTAATAGTTGAAATTCCTGAATATTAAATAATTTAATATTATTGCCTTCAGACCAATTGTAGATTCTTTTCATGTCGGTTTGTAGAGATCCTACTGTATATGCTCTGGATTTCTTATTTTTCTACTAATTTTTGTGTCATCGGCAAAGGATCTTAGTGTGCTGTCACTGGTAACTTCCTCATCTAAATCAGTTGCATGATTATAAAGAGTAATTAAATACCTTAAGAATAATTAAATACCTTGTGGTATTGAGCTAAGGACTTCTGACTCTGATGAAGATATTCCTTGAACTATAACGACTTGCTGCCGCTCACTAAGGAAATTATACACTCACTTTCCAACTTTTCGTGTTGTTCCCATATATTTCAGTTTATGTGCTATGACTCCACAGTCACACTTGTCGAACACCTTTGCAAAGTCTGTGTATATTACATCATAGTTTTCACCGTTTTCGAGTGCATCAATAATGTTCGTATATTGTTCCATTAATTGTGATACGCATGATCTTCCTTACCGGAATCCATGTTGGTTATCATTTAATTTTCCCCGTTTCCAAAGAGTCATAGATTTTTTCCCTAACTCTTCTTTCAAATATTTTGGTGAGCTGAGATGTAAGCGACACTGGCCAGTAGTTTTTTGTCTCGGGTCGATTTCCTCCTTTAAATATTGGAACTATGTTCGCTCCTTTCAGGATGTTTGGTATTTCTCCTGTGTCTAGTGATCGTCTTCATATCCAATATAGGGGCTCAGCGATTTCATTCTTGCAGTGTTTGATCAGTGTGGCATTCAGTTTGTCCGGGCCTGCTGCCGAGTGTGTTTTTAGTTTCCCTATAGTTTGTGTGATATCATCTGTTGTGAAGTGAAAATCCGTTATACTTTCCCCTTGTAATTCTTCTTCAAAAAATGTGTGTCTATCGCACATTAGTTTATCAGTTTTGGGGATCCTGAAAGATGATTCATACTGTGCTCTTAATATTTTAGATACTTCTTTCAGATTATCCGGTTAAAACAGTGTTTTCATTCTTCAAACGCCCAATAGTCGCATGACTTTCCGTCTTCCTTTTTGCAAAATTACAAAAGTATTGCGAGTTAACTTTTATTGGGTCATCATCTTCTTTCTCTGTATGGTTCTCGATTAGACCCTGTATGATGCAATCTATACCCTCCAGTTTATCATTTAATATTTTTCTGTTGTCGTTTTTGCAGTTTCTTAATTTTACAGTCACTCTTTTTATCTTGCGGAATATTGACCTCTGTCTCTCGAACCTGCTTTTCTTTCGTCTTTGTTGTTTATTTTGGACATCTCTTTCCATATTTTCTAGTGTCTTCTCTTCTAGGGTTATTAGCATCTCTTCCGTTGTCTTGTCCTCAAAGATGGTTCCCCAGTCTATTACTTCCATGCTGGATGCAATACCTTTCCAATTTATAGCCTTGGAGTGGAAATTAAAAATTTCGAGTTTGCCTCTTTCTATAGCGCTTGTTCTTTCCTTCTCTGTTGCTTTTATATTGGTTATTTCAATAATATTGTGATCTGATATTACAGTTGGGGATATTTCTTTGTTGTCATTTAGGTTGTTGTTGTTTGTGAATAACAAATCTAGGCAGTTCTTTTCTTGTATTTTACATTATTTCTTGTGTTAACATAATTTTATCGCCTGGAGCTAGCAGCATTTTTGCCTGCTCCAGGTCTTTCTGTGTGCCTCCCTTATCTTAGTTTATACATATATTTCTTCCTATCCTTTTATATTTTATGAATTAAAAATTAAAATTACCGAAGAAAATAATATATGGGTTAGGCAAGGTAGAGCTTTCATCCAGTTCCTGACCTCTGTAATGGTATCTGAGAATTTTGTAGTTGCAGTGTTCGGGGGATCTACAGTATATATCACACTGTTTAATTTTTCGACTTTCGCTGCTACTAATTCTACGTGGTTGTTTGAAGTACTTATAGTCATTTCTGCCACATGTATTTCATGTGTACAAGTAGCACAGCCTCATTTTCGTCTTACTGTTCTGTCGGCTCGAAGTATGTTATAGTTGTCAATTTGTATTTCTTTAGAGTTTCTCCGAATTTCCTATCCATTTGAGGTATAGTATTCCATAGATTTTAGGTCGTCCCTTCGTCCGTACCTTAATAGTTGAAATTCCTGAGTATTAAATTTCATATTATTGCCTTCAGACCAACTGCAGATGCTGTTCATGTCCTTTTGTAGAGCTCCTATATCCTCTGGGTTTCTTATTTTTCTAGTAATTTTCGTCATCGTCAAAGGATGGGCACGCGCAACGATTTTTGTAGCGCCGCAGCCGCAACCGCGACTCTGCTGAAATAGTTGCGCCGCACGCGCAAGCGCAACCCTTTTCAAAAAGTTGCGCCGCAAGCGCAAGCGCAACCAAAAATGTTGCGCCGCAAGTTGCGCCGCAACTTTTTGCGGCGCAACTGCCCACCTTTGGTTAGTATGCTGTCACTGGTAACTTCCTCATCTATATCAGTTAGGCATGTAAAGTCTGCTCTTGTTTCTTGTATGAGTCCTTTCAAGTATGTGACTTTGTCCAGGGAATGATTTGGTTTAAGGCCCTCCGTGTTGGCTGCGATCATTTTTATTTTTTCGTTTACAATTTCTTCTTTATGTATCAGATATATATATATATATATATATATATATATATATATATAATATATATATATATATATATATATATATATATATACAGGGCGTCCCAAAAAAATGTATACACACTTTAACAGCTGATAGCTCAATTGATGTTTCTTTCTTTCCAAGTTAAACCCATTAGAATTAATAATGGCAGTCAGACTAAGCTTTGAACAAAGGAAATTCATTCTAAAATGCTACTGGAAGTGTGAAAACGCAGTTGAAGTGCAAAGACAGTTTAGGAGGGAGTTTCAAACAGATCCACCAACGCGACTTACCATCACTCGAATTAGAGATAAGTTTGAAGCCGATGGAACTGTTCAGAATGTCCACAAGAAGCGTTCCGGAAGACCACGGACATCGACAAGCCCCACAAAGCAAGAAAGAGTACTGGAAACGTATCACCAAAGTCCAAGAAAATCTGTGCGGCAAGCGAGTCGTGAGGTAGGAATTTCAGAATCGTCTGTCCAACGCATTTTGAAGCGCTGTCAATGGAAAAGTTACATTCCAAGATTAGTCCATGCTATTAATGAAGATGATCCGGACCGAAGAGTGGAGTATTGCGAGTGGTACTTGGCACGATGTGGATGTGGATTGGACGAAGGGGTTTCGTAGAATACCCTCCGCGTTCACCAGACCTCACACCACTAGACTTTTTTTATGGGGATACTTAAAAGACAAAGTCTACGCTATAAAACCTGCAACAGTCGCTGAATTGAGAGCAGCCATTGAACGAGAATGCACACAAATACCAAACGAAATGTTTCGTGATGTTTGCGATTCCATTGCCCAGGACGGACGTCAGTTTGAAAACAGGCGTTGACAAAACAATTAAATAATGTCTGTAGATTCTATTACATTTTGAAAGTATTTTAATAAACACTGCCTTTATAATTATTTAAAGTGTGTATACATTTTTTTGGGACGCCCTGTATATATATATATATATATATATATATATATATATATATATATATATATATATATATATATATATATATATATATGTAAAGAACTCACAAAGCAACACGTGATCTTATTAATAAGCAAAGAACCACAGGGGAAAAGAAAAGGAAACACGAAGTCCGACCGCTTTCGTGATATATTCACATCTTCAGGGACAAGAAAGAAATAGACAGAATTTACAAAGTAAATGAGTTAAATACACAAGCGAAAACATTCCCCAATAGGCAACTCAGTCTAAAAACAATAAAAACAATCTAAAACTTCCTCAATAGATAACTTAATCTAAAGGCTACTAAATTATCGAATACATAAAAAACTATATAAAGGAAATTATACAATTAATATGTACACAGAAAATGATAACAATTATTAGAAATAGTATTTAATTAAAACAGGCAATTAAGTGGCAAGAATGCAGTAGTCTAGGGAAACAAATGACATGGCGCAATCGTCGGCACGTGCTACTTCCAGAATATTCCGCTACCTATTGGGGGAAGTGAAAAATTCCCCAATATGCAACTCAATCTAAAAACAATCTAAAAATTTTGCTCTAAAGTTCTACTAAACTATCGAGTACATAAAGACTATATAAAAAAAATAATACAATTAAAATGTACACATAAAAATGATACCAATTATTAAAATAATATTTATTTAATTAAAACAAACAATTAAGTGGCAAGAATCCGGTCAAAATAATCCACCACCTTTCTAACAATGTATGAGTCTAATTTGTAAAGCCCAGGGCTAATATTAAGAACAAAATCAGCATTATTCTTGATCACACTCGATTCAAGTATATTTCTACTAACAATAGATTTACTAAAACTTAATTTGGAGGCATTTTTCAAATCAATGGGGTGATTAGTATCTCTTACGTGAATGGAAATGGCGTTAGATTCCTGGCCGGTTCTTATACTGTATTTATCCTGCTTAATACGCAACTCTAGCGTCTTGCAAGTTTGACCAATGTAAAATTTATTATATATTGTGCATGGAATTTTATATACACAACCCTGTTCACTTAAAGGTGAGTTTTTAATCAATGAATTCTTAATTACATCTAAATTTCTGAACGCAATATTTACGTTAAAAGTCCTCAGCAGTTTCAGTAGATCAAGGAAATTTTCTTTAAATGGTAATGCTGAGACGTTTTTTGTGGTATAAGGAGTCTTGTCTTTTACCTCGTAGAAGGTTTTCTTTGCCATTTTTAAAGATTTATCTATGCAGTTCTTTGAGTATTTTAAATCAAACACAATTTTATATATTTTACTAATTTCATCATCAATGAACTCTGGGCTACAAATTCGTAAGCATCTTAGGAACAAAGTAGAAAAAAACGGTTCGTTTTACGTTAATGTGGCGAGCCGAATAATAATGTATATATATGAACAATTATTAGTGGGATTTCTGTAAATATTGTACCTAAACTTTTTTCCGGACCCATATGAGGGGTCGCGCGTCTTAAGGTACCTAAGCGCCACCACAGGCAAAAACGTGTTTTTGATGGATATCACTATTTTCACCCTTCCTCTATTGCGTGGTTTGGGTTATAATCACCTTATGACACTAGAAGTATGGTTGAAAACCTTATGAAGCGAACTACTTTTTTCACCTCTATCGCCAGCTGGGCTCTGCCGTCCAGATGTGATGCACGTCTTAAGGCCCCAATATCCCGTTCAACTGGTGGGAGGTGATGGGGCTGGGGGTGGGATGCTCGGTCTCTGGGTGACAGGAACAGCAGGAGGAGCGCGAGCCAATGAAAACATGGCAGCCACGCCGCTCTGCTTTCTGATTGGCCACCCGCTCCACGCGCCGAGAGGGACACGACACAAACATCCCGCCAGTACCTTAAGACTCGCGTTGCTGTTAGCAGGCGTCCTGTGTTCGTGCTCATATTGCTGAATATTGCGTGGATTATTCTATTCACCCGGCTTCTAACTATTATCAACGTGTGCAGCAATGTCTCACCATGCTAGTGATAGTGATGAAAAATCAATGGAATCATTCTGTGCCAGAAATCGCACCCAAAGTTCGGCATAATAAGAAAATATATATACTGTGTATGTATATATATATATATATATATATATATATATATATATATATATATATATATATATATATTATATATATATAATAATAAAAAATATGAAAATCTATTCCAAAAACTCATCAACACCTTCATTAGCACACTTAGAACTCTAATTTAGCCAAAAATGAACGTTCTAGCTCAATTAATAATAGAGATACCATTGCCAGAATATTGTTGAACTTTGAAGGCGATTTCTGGCGAATTTTAATTTTGGTGCTTAGGTACCTTAAGACGCGGGACCCCTCATATATTAAAACGTCTAAAAATGGGATCGATGAGTCTTTTTCTATTTCAACTGTAAAACTGATAAAATTGATAATGGGAGTTAAATTATTAAGCTTGGGTAAGAATTCATTGAGATTTAAAGTTTGTGGCCAAAGACAAAGAACATCATCTACATATCTAAACCACACTCCTTATATAAGTTAATTAAAATGGGAGAGAGGGGTTTCCCTTAGCCATACCAAATTTCTGCCTAAAATATTAATTATTAAACACAAATTTCGAGTATACTATGCACAGCTTAATTAATTCTACAGGGTGTCCCATAAGTCCGGCATCATAGGAGAAATTCATATTTTTCTATTTCTACAAACCATAATTCATATTTTTCTCTTTCTACAGGCCATAATATCTGTGAGCAAGGAAGAACGAATCCAGATAATTCTACTCATAGGAAATCGGAGTCAAAGAGACTTTGCAACAAGTCTGCTAACACAATTCTGTGTTATTGGCTCGCGGTCTGGATGCAGTCTGTTAAATTCAGCAGCGGCCTCTCTTTGACTCCAATTTCCTATGAGTAGAATTATCTGGATTCGTTCTTCCTTGCTCACAGACATTATGGCTTGTAGAAAGAGAAAAATATGAATTATGGTTTGTAGAAATAGAAAAATATGAATTTCTCCTATGATGCCGGACTTATGGGACACCCTGTATAATGGTAGTCACAGGTAATGGCAAATTGGTTAAGCATAATTTGCCATTACCTGTGACTACCTTTATAGAATTAATTAAGCTGTGCATAGTAGACTCGAAATTTGTGTTTAATAATGAATATTTTAGGCAGAAATTTGGTATGGCTATGGGAAACCCCCTCTCTCCCATTTTAAGTAACTTATATATGGAGTTTTTTGAAAGTAAATTATTAAGTTTTATGTAGTCTTTATGTAATCGGTAGTTTAGTAGACTTTAGAGCAAGTTATCTATTGGGAAAATTTTTAGATTGTTTTTAGATTGAGTTGCCTATAGGGGAACTTTTCGCTTCCCCCCAATCGACGATTGCGCCATGACCTTTGTTTCCTTTGACTGCTGCATTCTTGCAACTTAATTGCCTGTTTTAATTAAATACTATTTCTAATAACTGTTAGAATTATACAATTAACATGTATAATTTCCTTTATATAGTTTTTTATGTATTCGATAATTTAGTAGCCTTTAGATTGTTATCTATTGGGGAAGTTTTAGATTGTTTTTATTGTTTTTAGATTGAGTTGCCTATTGGGGAATTTTTTCGCTTGTGTATTTAACTCATTTACTTTGTAAATTCTGTCTATTTTTTCTTGTCCCTGAAGATGTGAATATATCATGAAAGCGGTCGAACTTCGTTTTTCTTTTCCTTTTCCCTGTGGTTTTTTGCTTATATATATATATATATATATATAGATATATATATATTATATATATATATATATATATCGGTGATTCATAAGTCTGTTATCACTGCAATGGTGAAATATTTTCTGTTTCAGATTGTTAATTTGTGAAAATATGGGTATGGTCAAAGATATGGTATATGCAACAATTTCCAATGTGTAATTGTGTAAAAATAACCTCAAATAAAAAACATCACAGGTTACTGTGGTTTGTAGTTATTTTTTATTCACCATTATAGTGGTAACAGATTTATGAATCACCCGATATATATATATATTTGAAATGTTTGCATAGATGAGCATATCTTCATTACAACACATTTACTCTATACAACTGTAAAGTGCTTTTTGCAAGCAGACGCGCTTTACAGGCTGAAATCTACTATTCAGTTGGTTAGTTATAATTATAAAATTTTTACATGAAGTTTTAAAGACTAAAGCCTAAAGCGAACTTACAGACTAGAGCATATTAATTTTAAGCATTACCTTGCAATACATAAACTTGGAAAAAGGGTTTACATTGTAAAAAGGTTGTTACACATTCTGGCAACTGACCGCTTTGTATGGTTAAATTTTAGTGCAGGTAATTATTATAGGGATATTGAATTCCATTATATCACTTATAATAAACCCGTGTGTCTGTATAATACATACTGACGATTTGATAGTCTTAAAACAATAATAATAATCAGTAATTTTTGTGGGTGCTCGCCATTGGCCCCTCCTTCCTACATAAAATGAAATTAATTCGTATGCTGTATGCATACATACAAAAACTTACATGTACACGTTCTATGTGCAAAGTGTAGAACTATAAAAAGTAATAATAAAAAGAAAGACTAGTAAGAGAAATAATGAAAGGAATAATTAAAATAAGAATAAATAATTTTAATTACGCCAACAACAAATAATAACAGTAATAATAACTGCCACCATCATTATCATTATTTCCTTGTCAGGCATTTAAGAAAGTAGGTTAATTATATATTTTTGTGTGCAAGATTAAGACACATTCAGTAACTTTGGAATTTATTCCAAAATCTAAATGCTTCATGAAAGGTGAGTGAGCATTGATTGATTTTAGTTAATTCGATATATTACTCCATAATTCTACTGCTAAATAAGTGTAAAAATTACTGTTACACTGGATTCCTGCAACAATATAATTTTGTCTTTGATATTATATATTCACTCTCCGAATATCTTGTTTATGTTCGTGACGTATTTAATTATTAAAATTTTCGATTATTATTATCAGAGCAACTTGTTTTCAAACTCTAAACATGAAGGAACACATCTATACTTCAAATCGGGTTAACGACAGTAGTATGACTGCAAAATGTTCGAGTGCATACGCAATTGCAATGTTGATCATATGAGTGCCAGTGCCAAACCCCTCTCCTTGTTGCAAGGTGCCAACCCCAAACCTAAGTGCCAACCCCCTTACCCCCTTGTTGCAAGGTGCCAACCCCCTCTCCCTCCCCCCAGGGTGCAAAAAAAAAGGAAGCAAGGGGGATTCCCCCAGCTGCCACAAGCTGGGGGAATCCACCTAACCTAAGAGAGAGAGCCCATCCTTCGCCTGGGACCGCCAGACGCATAATAAAGCGCTTGGTCTTTGCACTTGTCTTAGAAGGTTTTAATCAGCCGGTTGGCTTAATTACCCAGTTGGCTTAGAAGGCTTAATCTGGCTTAGAAGGCGTAACCAGCCATTTGGTATATTCAGGGCCGCCGAGAGGGCGGGGAAGCCGGGTTAAATCCCCGGGGCCCGGACCACTAGAGGGCCCAAAAAGAAGGGGGAGAAAATCTAAAAGTATTAATAAAGCAATTGATTAAATAACAGAGAGGAAATATAATTAATGAACATATATTTTATAGAGATTATCATACTGTATGTTTTGAATAGTGACTTGGACATACGAGGGTAATTCAATAAGTATCCGCACTTTTTATTTTCACAATTTTATTTTCACATCTGATAGATTATAAACACATCACTTCTCAACATAGTCTCCCTGTTTCTCAATACACTTAGTCCAGCGATCTACAAGCTTCCTAATGCCATCACAAAAGACTGTTTTTGGCTGTGTGCGTAGCCAGTCATGCACCGCCTCCTTCAGGTCATCATCACCTTGGAATGGCTGATCTCTCAAAGCGTCTTTTAGTGGTCCAAACAGGTAAAAATCCGAAGGTGCCAGGTCTTGACTGTAGGCTGGATGGTCGAGAACTTCAAATTTAAGTTCTTGAAAGCATTTTCTAGTCTGTGCAGCGGTATGAAGGCGCGCATTGTCGTGTAACAGAATAGCACCTTCCGACAATCTCCCTCTCCGTTTTGTGCGAATTGCTTGCTTTAACTCGTTCCGAAGCATGTCAGAATACGATGCACTTGTTACTGTAGTTCCACGCTCTAGATAATGTTCAAGGATAGGGCCTCGTGTATCCCAAAACAGTGTTAGCATAACTTTACCTGCTGACGGGAGATGTTGGATGCTTCCATTGCATGCTCTGTCGTTTGCTTTCTTGTTCATAGTGATGGATCCAGGTTTCATCTCCAGTGATAATGCACTCCAAAACGTTTTCACCTTCATTATGATACCGCGCCAAAAGACGAGAGCAGACGTTCATACTTGGATCCATCACTATGAACCAGAAAGCAAGCGACAGAGCATGCAATGCAGGTATTTTATAACGATCCTCGCTCCACTTCTCAATTATCACGAAGACTCTATTCATCTCATCAATACTTAAATAAACAACATTCCGTATACCAGAGTTTGCTTGTCTACAAGTCGTTTCCAGTACATAGTTAACGGCACCGGTTTTACGCCTGAATACACGCAATGACTTCGTCACGGGCACATCGTATACGGCATTGAGAATGCTGCTCAAAGGAAGCTCCATCGTATTCTATTGTGAGGAGTGCACGTCCGCACGGTTCACGCTCTGAGATGACTATAAGCAGCTGGTGCCCGGTTTGGCACGGAGACAAGTGTGGGAAACGAGTCACACGAGGGAGTCATACCTAGCGTTAATGTTTCGTGTACGGATTTGATTCATTACAGTTATCGCTGGTGTGGGTTCGTCAGCGGGGATGGAGTCTGTGACCACAACTACACTGTCATCGGGATCGTCTGTAATATCGATGATGGGGACATGATGCTGTACTTCGTCGTCATTCACGGTTCTGTGGAAGAAGAGGAAAAACAAGCCTGTAGAATATAAGGAACATCACTTAAATGTTTATTACATTTTGTAAATGTTCCACTTAGGAGTGTGACGTGTTAGAGATGGATTCTTTAGAAAAATTCAGGTTCACGAGCCCGTCCACGTGTATTATATCTGGCCCTACAGGATGTGGTAAAACTGTGTTTATGCTTAAAATCATTAAAGATAAAGTAGAGATGTTCTCAAAATTTGTGCATAAAGTTATGTGATGCTATTAGCCATACCAGTCAGTATTCAACGAGTACGAAGATGATATTTTGTTCCACAAAGGCGGATATGACTTTAATTCGTTAAAGGGAAATGAACATACAGTCATTGTAATTAACGATCTCATGTTGGAAACGGATGAAACGTTTGCCGAGACATTTGCAGTGTTCTTCCACCATCTTAACATAAGCGTATTCTTCATCAATCAGAATCTATTTTTCGAAGACAGATACATGCGCGATATGTCGTTAAATACACAGTATCTAGTCTTATTCGCGCAACATAGCGATGTCACAAATTGGGGTATTAGCCAATCAAATGTTCCCGAATCATTCTAAGGAGTTTTTGGGAGTTTATAAAAAAGCTACAAGTCAATGTTATGGATATTTGCTTTGTGACCTTCAACCGCGAAACACGTTTAGGGTTCTTCTTAGAACGAATATACTCCCAAACAAGCCCAAAACGGTGTATATTCCAGAATGACAAAGAGGCTAAAGAAATACCGTGAATTAATAAAAATCTATCATCTATTGCCCCGGGCAATGCAATAGATGTTTGTTTAAAATATCGACTTGGACTTTTTAAAATGCATCTGTGAAATCTGTCGTAACGTTATAAAATGTAATGTACCAATGAAACCCCCTCAGAAGGCTCGCCTACGCCGTTACAAGAACATAATACGTACACTCGCTCATAAAAGTCAAACTGTAGGGAAGAAAAAACGAATTATTGTACAAAGAGGCGGGGGTCATTCCTACCCATCTTATTTTCAGTTTTGGAGCCTTTACTGATTAGATTAATATAATGAAGAAAGTGGTAGTGATTCCACACGAGGTGTATGCTTCACTACAAAATTCCAACAATCCAGACACGGTTCTAGAGCCCCGTAAAAGCAGGCTTAAAAGATTGGAAAGCGAATTGTTAGCCCTATTAAACAGTGAAAAGTCATCTGATGAGAAAAGAATCTTATACCAAGAAGCTCTGCAAAAATTTCTTCACGAGTACGAAAATTATAACAATCCGACAGAGCTCCCCGTGGTTATTAGGCACAGCGCGGACAACGATGAGCATGGCGACATAGGACCTGGGTCCGACGTTAGAGCTGACCAATCAAAGAATAACGGGCCGCCTCCACAACATATCGAGCATGTATTAAAAAGCCGTCTCCCACATACATTGAGGAATAAAGATTTAAGTCTTTATAATGTATTGAGTGAGGACCCCATCATACAGTGGAGCGATACAGGTGAGATCATTGTGGAAGAAACAAAGTTACAGGGCTCTAATATGGTCAACATCGTCCACGATCTGGTGAGAAAGTGGGATAGACCCTCACCATCAGGATGGAAGCATATTAAAGCAAGACTACAACAAATAAATGTCCCCAAAACATTGATAGGAAATCTGAACAGGTTAAAAGACTTGGAGGAAGCCTCGCATATGCCACAACTGAGCACGCCATCATCCTCAGCGGTAGCACCTCTGAAGAGGAGAAAGAAGAGACCAAAACAACAACGGTCAGTCCTCTCCACGTGCTTCTAAAATACATAAATGGCTAACATATTAAGAAGACACTATTATGACATTTCTAACCCAGCCTCCTACGGAGTTCATAGACTGTACAGAGGTGTTTATAATGATGGAGTAGGGCAAAAAGATGTTGAGAGGTTTTTGCGGGAGCAGGATGCTTATACACTTTATAAGCCGGTGAGAAAAAGGTTTAAAACAGCCAAGACAACGGCGCCGTCGATTGACTCAATTTGGCAAGCGGATTTAACAGACATGCAAAGATATTCAGTGTATAATGATGGATACCGCTACATCCTATTCATAATAGATGTGTTCTCTAGATATCTGTGGTTAATTCTTCTGAAAAATAAATCGCCTGAACAGTTGCTAAAGCTACCAAAACGCTGATGTTGAAAGAAAACAGGATTCCAGGCTATTTTTGTACAGATATGGGAAAATAATTTATAGGCCGAGCTTTTCAGAACATACTGACAGAGTTTAATATCGGCTACTTAGCAATTCTATACATAAGGCATCTTTAACTGAAAGAGTTCAACGTACCATAAAGGAACGCATGCATCGCTATTTTACACATAAAAACACATACAAATATATAGACATTTTGGAATCACTGGCCTCATCCTACAACCCTTCACACCATCGTACGATTGGGACAACACCTAACGAGGTTTTAGAAAGAAGTACGCATACAGAGCGTGAGGTGAGAAGAGATATTCATAGAACCATGCCACACTCTGCACGTTTCAAAATCAATGATTATGTAAGGCTGTCGCCTTCGGGTAATAAATTCGCGAAGGGATTTGAGAAATGATGGACACGTGAGATTTTTAAAGTTAGGGCTATGAGACGTAAAGGTGAGATAATGATGTATTACGTTGAAGATTTGAATGGGGAAGAAATCGCAGGAGGCTTTTACTGCGAGGAGTTGCAGAAAGTGACATTGAATCTAGGAAAAAATGTGCTTAAAATTGAGAAAATTTTAGGAAGCAAAGGTTCAGGAAAGAGAAAAATGTACTTGATGAAATGTCTAGGGTACCCAGAAAGCTTCAACACCTATATAAAAGCTGATGCATTAATGAAGCTTAAATATTGTAGTATGCAACATGGCGTCTAACCATTTCAATGTCACACTACCGTCCTCTTCTTCTCTGTCTGTACATCCTGACAACACCTTGGCCAACTTTGTAACAGAACTCAATGGGGCCATTGAATTGGGTCGTGATTCGTATGAAGTGGGGATATGCGAAATTCAGCTGGAAAAAAGCCGGGGTAATTCAGGATGAAACCATGCGTACCACCCGGAGTTAGGATGCACGGTATTACACTACAGTAGCAACACTAGGCCTGGGCCGTTATGGTGCTGCTGAGGATGTGAGAGACTTGAACGTTAGTTTAAAAAGCTCAAATCTTACGGCTGGTTTAGTATACGAAATCGTGAACAAAGAAATCCCTGCACACACTCTGACCCTAAAATCACAAGCTAACAGAAATATTAAAGACAAAGCGTTGTTAAAAATTATAACCTAGGGACGATATGGCGCAGCCCTCGAAAGAGATACTTTTCACTAAGTACAACAGGATTTGTCCAGCCTAATGTATCAGCTAAAATTAGAGAAATTGGTTGCTGGCTTCCACCCCAGACATGTGCTATATTTACAGCAATATCGTGGAGCATCAGATTGTTGGCGATACTCAAGCGCGCCTGCTTCGTATCGCACACATTCTCACATTCTCAATCATATAGGACAGAGCTTGAGCATTACATATGACAAACCTCGTTATGTGAATGTCGCGACTAATCTATTAACCAATATCTCAATATATATATAAGAACGATTGAGGGGAAAAGTTTCCTATTCGGTGATGGGAGCTTAACGGTGAAGATCCACTTTCGTCGCACTGAGTTATAATGGAACGAAAGCCTTTCACAATCTATCGAGGGGTGAGATACCAGCGTGGGAGTGGGCTTGGATCCATTTTTTCAACCATACTACGTACGGCTGTCCCCTTGCTGAAGAGGAATGCCAAATATCTCGGAAGGAACGTGTTACAATCAGGTTTTTACACGGTAGAAGACATAATGGAGGGGGCTAGCCCTAAAGAAGCTCTAAAAAAGCACTTAAAGCATGCACTGGACGAAATCATCAAAGATGCAGAGAAAAATGCGTGGTGGTGGGAAGAAGAAGAAGAGGGCTGCCCGGAAAAAGAAGAAGAGGTTACCAGCACGTGGCGTTAAACGTAAAAGGACATAAAAAAAGAAGTGCTCTAAGCGAGTGAAACCTATGGTTGATAATTTTTTTAAAATGATATAAGCTAAGGACATTACTCTCATGAATCATAGGTTGCTTACTACTTGTCGAGAGAGGTGGCACTATTTCTGGCTCGTCATGGCACGTTTCATCCAGCCGTGTAGTTCACAATGTTGTAAATCGGAGCTTTCCCTCTTTGACATGCCCCCGGCGCAAGTTTCTATTGAGTACAGTGACTTTATTACGATTAACCCGTTGAACACAATTAGTTCCCCGAGTGTTCCTATAGAATTCGTGATACCCAGCTCAGGCCCTTACTTTTTTATCCAAGCTGCGTGCACATGTACGCTAAACTACGTATAGCACACTCAGATGGAACGGATTGTGATGATAAATACGTTGTATTTACCGAAATAAACTTTCTACACTCCATATTCAGCCAGTGTGATGTGTATTTAAATCAGGTCAACATCTCTGCAGGAACGGATTATTATCACCTGGGAGCTTATCTGGAAAATGTCCACAACTTTTCCAAAGATGCGAAGGATACCTTTTTAATTGACGAAGGCTATTATCAGGCTAAAGACGAAAGCAGTATATAGGACAAATTTACAAATTCTAAAAAGAAGGTATACGAATGTTTTGGGCGCCTGCATACAGACTCTATATTCCATGAGAAGCTGCTTGTGAATAGGGTCGTCGATATGAAATTAAAGCTCACTCGCACGAATCCTGAGATCTGTTTAAATCTGGAACCTGATCAAGAAGAGGGCGCAAAGTCAGTTGTGATTCATATTATGGAAACATACCTTCGCGTACGTCGAGTGAAACTAAGTTCGCCTAAACAGTTAGAAATTGAAAAAAAAATTACTCCATGCCACAGCAAAATACCCAATTAACAGAGTACAGATCAAACTATATACGGTGTCCGCGTGGTTGGCATCGAAACAGATAGAAAACATCGCCCTCGAGCTCTATCTAAAAGGTTATTAATTGGCATGTAGGACCACGCTTCTGTGAATGGGAAATATAAAAAGAACGCCTTTAAATTCGAGAATTTCGTCCTTAAAAATATAACTTTATACGTTAATGGCATAGCGTTGGAGACGGAGTATTCATCAGGCGCTGTGTTTCCGCTTTGCTCGAGAGCTTATAGTAATCTTGCCCATATCGCCGGTGCCTGTGATGAGCTGGGAATGGGTGTAACGCAGAAAGAATTCCTCGAGCAATTTAACCTTTATCCAGTTTGACATCACTCCTGACTTATCTGCTAGTGTAAATACACACTTAAGTCCACAGCAGAGTGGAAACATTTCAGTCAGACTCGAATTCGCCAAGCCGATAGGCGCGCCTATTAGTGTACTAGTATACCTCGAATCACAGGCCCTAATAGAAATTGACAGATTCAGGAATGTAGTCACTGACTTTTAAAATGAATGCGAATACACTCCAGATAGTAATGAATAGTGACCGAATCACACGCTCCAAATTTATAGGTGTGTTTGCAAAGAATGAAACATTGAAATTACCAACTACGAGAAACTGCGGCGCAGTTATTGTGAACACAGATGTTATTGGTGGCGAAGGGATTCATTGGATAGCTATCTACTTTAAAAATAGGAAAAGAATGCACTACTTTAACTCGATGGGGACTCATCCTTGGAGCGACCCTATTATTGTAAAATTTCTCGAACAGTTGCATATCCCCGAAATTGTCTGGAATCCTTACCGATTCCAGAGATGCTTTAGTAATACTTGCGGCATGCACTACCTTTCATTTCGCTTACACATGGCACATGGAAAGGAATTTATAAATTTTTAAAAATCATTCGAACCGTGTCACACTGAGCGGAATGATGAGTTGGTATGCAGGCAGATAAAAAAACGTTTTCCGTTTGTGCGCACTCGATGTATTGTATGATGTTTTACGCGTATATATATATATATATATAATTGTAACGAGTAATTGCAACAATATTGTGTAAAATGTACACCTGTTATTTTAATTCTGCAACTAATTTAAGTTGAATATAAAAATTGTACTATTTTATAAAACATTCCTTATGATTGAACCATTTAATAAATTGATGAAAATACATTGCGGCTTGTTCTTACCCGAAACAAAAGAAAAAGAAAAAAGTTTACATTAGTTCCCCGACGACCTGGCATTCGTTCGATCAAGTGTGCTGTATTACTTCGACCTCCCTATTCAGATCACTGTACGCGATTTGCATTTCTTCAAAAATATCACGAAAAGATTCTATAACACGATTTAGTTCCTCATCGGTCCTTTAAGGAGAAAGGATGTGATTATTATGGATTTTATAAAAATAATTAAAACTTGCAAAAGAATCTTGATTATTGTAATATTTAATATGATTCTCGCTCTTTGCCTATATATATATATATATATATATATATATATATATATGATGAATAAAACCACGAAGGAAAGGAAACACAAAATGGTGCTCAAGCGCTTTCGTCTAATGACATCCTCAGGAACACTGAAGTACATAAAAGGGTTACAGCCTATATATAGGTTACAGAAAGAAAAAAAAAATACATAATTTTGTAACCGTTATTCCCCAACCGTGGATCCAACCTTTGTTTGATGAAATTTACAACGAGTTGCGTCGGAGAACTACTTCACTTCCTAACATTTTGGATCGAAAAATTAAAAGTCTCATTCGAAATAGTCAGTGGAGTAAAAAAGCAAGCTCAAAGTGTGTTTTGAACCTTTCTTCGAAAAACATTAGTGACGATGCAAAAAGTGCCCTTGGATATGGTATGTCCTTTTTTATTGTTAAAAAACCTTCGGCTTTACAAATTTGTTAGTCTCGCGTGTTTTGAAAAACTGTAATCTCCCTCAGTATTTGTTTAACATAGTTAAAGGCCTCGTTTATAGTGCAGCGAATAGTAATTACGAAGATAACTTTCCTAAACGTTTTCGCAATAGCCTCTCACAATTAAGAAAAGATGGGGAGCTCCATATTACTAAAGCAGACAAGGCTAACACCATAGTTATTATGGACAAAGTGGACTACATCGGAAAGATGAACGAGCTTCTCCAGGACTCCGCCACATACAGCAAACTTAGGAAGAACCCGCAGGATGACGTCATCAAATCATTTAATAGTGGCTTGAAACGCCTTCTCAAAGATCATAAGGACTTAATTCCGCTTTTCATGTCCACTTCACCTTCTCTGCCCTACCTTTACGGTCTTATTAAAACCCACAAACCTGGCAACTCTATGCGCCCTATTATTAGCTCGGTGGGCTCTATTACTTATAAACTCTCCAAATGGCTTGTCAAAGTCTTGTCCCCCATTCTCGGAACTATCTCTGATTCACATGTAAAAAATTCCATGGATCTTACTGAAAAATTGAATAATGCACGTATTGAAACTAACGATAGATTGATCAGTTTTAACGTTTGTTCATTGTTTACAAAAGTGCCGATTGACGATATGCTTGACTTTCTCTCCCAAGAATTACATAAATATGACCTGCCACTACCTTCACACATTGTTTTGGAACTTATTAAGCTTTGCATCAAAGACTGTAAATTCACTTTCAATAACGAGTATTATCAACAAGTTTTTGGGATGGCCATGGGCAACCCCTTATCGCCCCTCCTCTCCAATATTTATATGGAGTTTTTCGAAATTACTTACATTCCGAGAATCCTGGGGGTTGGCATCCCTTGGTTGCGGTACGTCGACGATATTTTGTGTATCTGGCCCATGAATCGTAACCTGGATAACTTCCTCCTTCAGTTAAATGATCAAGTCCCCTCCATTAAGTTTACTTTAGAAGTGGAACAAGACAATTCAATCCCATTTTTGGATGTGCGTGTACATAGGGAAAGCCCAGGTTTTAAGTTTAGTATCTATCGGAAAACAACAAACAATTTGTCCTACGTACACTTTTACTCGGGACATGACACCCCCACTAAGAAGGCCATTTTTTCATCAATGTTTCTCCGCGCCCTTAGGATCGCCAGTCCGGAATACATCGATGCCGAATTGGAAAAAATCAACGGTATTGGAAGTAATCTGTGTTATCCATCTGCGTTTATGGAATCTTGTCTCGACAAGGCAAAACGAACTTTCTATCGTGTCAATAATAACACTCGTACTTTGTCAAAAAATATTTTAGTACTTCCATTTTTCCGGGCTTTTTATGCATTGCTAATGTACTTAAACTTTTGGATATTAATGTAGTATTTTCATATAACAATATTGTGAAAAATATCATCGTAAAAAATAGCCTTACCAATATTATCTATAAAATTGGTTGTAAACAATGTGATTCCTTTTACATAGGTCAGACGGGAAAGGATTTGCACACACGTATAAAACAGCATCAATATTCCGTTAGAACAGGACAGTTGTCCAGTGCCCTTTTTGTCCATTTGTCAGAGTTATCCTACTGTATTGATTGGAATAATGCTTCAGTTTTATTCCACTCTAGCAACATTGTTAATAGAAATATTCTTGAGTCTGCCATTATCCAACTTTCAAATAACTTCAACATAAGCAAAGGTCTTTTTCAACTCGATCCTGTTGTTTTGAATTCCTTCAAAACAGATTTAGATAAGAAGGGTAGAACGCTAAATCTTTGGTAAACTTGTATGCTACTTAATTAACTTTTAATTTTCATTTTATTTTTACATACATCGAAACTTAACCATAAAAGGCAGTGTTAAAACCCGGGCAGATTTCCAGTATAAATTTGTATATTTATAATTCATTTGATCTTGTGCTAAAAATCGATATTTTTTCCTTACAAATCTGTATGCCTCTCTGATAATCCTTTAATTTTTAATTTTTACTTCTCCGTTTTTGCATATATATATATTATATCTATATATATATATATATATATATATATATATATATATATATATATATATATATATATATTTTTATTATTTTTTTTTCTTTTTTTTTTCTTTCTGTAACCTATATATAGGCTGTAACCCTTTTATGTACTTCAGTGTTCCTGAGGATGTCATTAGACGAAAGCGCTTGAGCACCATTTTGTGTTTCCTTTCCTTCGTGGTTTTATTCATCATAAATATTTTTCACGTGTTACTTTCGTGAAATAATTTTCATATATATATATATATATATATATATATATATATATATATATGGAAGTATATGTTATAGGCAAAGAGCGAGAATCATATTAAAAATTACAATAATCAAGATTCTCTTGCAAGTTTTAATTATTTTTATAAAATCCATAATAATCACATGTCCTTCCTTCTCATAATATTAGGTGCTTTCCTGTTAACGGAATACCCAGCCGCCCGCCACCAAACTGTTTGTTATGTATTTTTGCTCTCGTCATTTTCGTTTAAAGTAACGAAAATATCACAACTTAACCTAACCAATCATGAAGGGCGTGCAGTTGACTTAACCAGGCATTCAATTGACCTAACCGGGCATTGAATTAACCTAACAGGTTAATATAACGGAAAATGCCCGGTTAGGTCAACTGAATGCCCAGTTAGGTTAATTGAATGCCCGATTAGGTCAACTGTACGCCTTTGATATTTGATTAGGTTTAGTTGTGATATTTTCGTTAGTTTAAACGAAAATGACGGGAGCAAAAACACACCATAAACGGTTTGGTAGTCCCGATAATACGTAAGTACCGAATTTATTAATCATTTAAATGAAATTAGTTAATATGTAATCGATAATCAGTTAGTAGGGGGCCAGAATATATTTGTCATCTAAAATCGCAGAAAAAACGTCGCTGCTTTCGGTACGTTGCCCCACATGAATTCCGCAAGATACAAGTCCAGATGATGGCGGGCGGTTGGGTATTCCAGTTAACAGGAAAGCACCTCCTATATATACTGTATATATGAAGAGAGAGTTACAAGGGGTTACATGGAGTTACAAGGTGAAGCCTCAAATACCTTCGAACCACTCAGGGAAGTTTGTGTTTGTGGTCCATTTAAGAGAACATGACGAATAACATCACATTTCTAAATAAACTTATGGGTTTTTATAAAATTAATTAATAGAAATATCAGAACAGGACTTTTAACATAATATTGAAGGTTTTTTAAAGTATTAATTATTAATTAGTTATTACTAATTGAAACTAATTTATAATTTAAAAAATGAGTACACCTGTCATTTTAATGAAGCATTTTACAACAAAATGTAATGAGTTGAAAATAAATTATTACAATCCATCCATATATATATATATATATACATATAGTGTGTGGGAAAAAAAAAAAGGGAGACCTCGAACTTCGGCTGTAAAATCGAAAGTTATGGTCAGATTTCAATATTTTTTTCACACCCCACAACTAAGTAAATTTCCTATACGGTGAGCGGATTTAAGAAAAAACTAATGAAAATTACAGATTTGTTGAACATTTCTTTATGCCACTGGAAATTCTCCATTTACAATACTACTGCATTGTAGTCAGCCAGACTCCGTACTCAGTTGTCAGCCAGACTCCTTACTGAGCGGACGCATTTCCTGAGCTCTCTGATATTACTTCTGCTTTTGGATATTGCCAATAACTTTACTTTTGGTAAGTTCTGAATTTTATATACTTGCGGTTATATTATAGTTAAGTACTTGAATATAAGTGGTTTTTAGTGATTTAGAAGTTTTCATCGCGTGCCGGCTTAATTTAACTTAAACTTGTGACAGTTATAAACTAATTTAACTTGCGCTATGCCGCCGAAGAAAGCGTCGTGTGTTAGGTATGGGGTAAATCGGTGGTATACGGATTTTAGGGATTATGACGGCGGTCCTATGGCGATTATCGAGAGATCGGTTTTTTTTTGCGAATTAAGGGAGGGAATAGTTGACATAAAACGCAGTGTACGTGAGATAACGGAAATACTTGCAACGCTTGATGAGGGCAGGGGTAGGGCTTCGGTTGACGAAAGCCGAACCAATACTAACGTTGAAACCGTTAGTAATTTGAAGGGTGAGGTGCGTAACCTAGTTTCTAGTTTACGTAGCTTATCGGGAAGGTTGGATAGAGTTGAGGAAGGGGTTAAGGTTGGTCCAAGATTAGTAGATGGGGAGGGATTTAGAGAAGTTAAGGGTGGAGCTAGGCCGTGTACGTTAGGTGATAGGAATCATCTCCCCCTATCGAGGTTTCGAACCCTTTCGCCCATTTGGAAAGGGACGTGAATGAGGGAGAAACTATTTTAATTGGGGACTCCTTAGTGCGCCATATGGACACAGAGTTCGTTGAACGGCATCCAACAAAGAGGAGGAGGGTCTGTCTCCCAGGGGCCAGGGTTGACAGAGTTAGAGACGAAGTGGATAGGATTGACGTTGCGTCCCGTCACTCGATGTTGGTGACGATGGTAGGGGGCAACAACTCGTATAGGCCCGATACGAGAGTGTCTGACCTTTTGGAGAGATATAGGGGGGTAATTAGGTCCCTAAAGGTGAGGTCAGATAGGTTTTTAGTTCTAGGTATTACCCCTAGGCACGGTTTGGGTCTTAGGATTACGTCTAAAATGATATTTTTGAATACTAAATTAGAAGAGATTTGTGCTGAGGAAAATGTACGGATAATCTCTAGGAGCGCTCCATTTTTCAATATTAAATATACACTCATAAAATATATACCATTTGAAAGCTCACATTTTTCTGAGTCTAAAAATGTAGTAATTCAAAAGTATCAATAGCAAATGCAAGATTATAGAAAAAATTACAAGTTACATTTTTATAGTGAATATTTCCTGTTTTGGCTATAATGTTCTTTTTTCATAAAATACAGTATTTTTCCTGATTGGACTATTTTTTCGCTACTCTGCGACTTAATTAGTTGTTTGGATTCTGTTCTGTCTATTTTTTTCTTCTAATTGGATTCAGTTTGGTCGTGTTTGTGATAGAATTATGACGTGCTGTTCGTGTGGTTTCTGACTTTGAGAACTTGATTCGTCATGTGCCCTAGATGAAGAGAAAGCATTGGATGTTTTTATCTTTTCAATATTAAACATACACTCATAAAACATATACCATTTGAAAGCTCACATTTTTCTGAGTCTAAAAATGTAGTAATCCAAAAGTATCAATAGCAAATAAAAAGTAACAGGTTTAATTGTTTGACGCGTGACGTAATTAATTACATTATAAAGGTTGGCTAAGTTATAAATCTTCAGTCTGTGTTGTAAGATGGTATTTTTGGTAATTGTTACGCTAACCTAACCTAACATGAATATGTTATTACATTATCATTTGTATAATTTAGGTCTCGGGGGTACGGGGGCGGAGCCCCCGTAAAGATCACGCATCACAAATTGATCGGTATAGGGTTTTACATTTAAACCTAGTTACTTTTTATTTGCTATTGATACTTTTGGATTACTACATTTTTAGACTCAGAAAAATGTGAGCTTTCAAATGGTATATGTTTTATGAGTGTATGTTTAATATTGAAAAGTGGAGCGCTCCTAGAGATTTACCAAATGTACCCTTCGTAAAGCCATGGTCGGAATTCAGTGATCCTAGCCTTTTTATAAAAGATGGGGGTGCATTTTAATGAAATAGGTAATGCTAGGCTAGGTAGGTTAATTGACGAAAACATTCGAAAGCTGTATAGGTCGAAGCTTTCTTTAAACGTTGTGGGTCCAGGAAACGCGGGCCCGACGTGAAAAATAGTTGTAAACAATAACTTAGTCTTTTATTGTAACGCGCTTAGTATTAGAAATGAATTAAACGAATTTAAGGCGACAATTTATTCCGGCAAATACGATATAGTTGCTATCACTGAAACGTGGTTAAATACCGTGACTCGGGACTTGTTGGGAGAACTTGAAATATAGGGTTTTAAACTCTTTACTAATGATAGGTTACATAGGATTGGTGGCGGCGTTTTGCTGTACATTCGTAATTCCCTTCGGGCTATCGAGGTTAAGATAGATTTTCCGGCAGCAATTCATGCGTTAAAGTTAGGGCGCGTAGCCTTAGTTTCAATTTTGTTGTTGTTTATAGACCTCCCGTTCAACCCCTCGATACCGATACTAGATTTTACCTACTTCTTAATAACTTTATTAATAATCGGGATAGTATAGTTGTCGGAGAATTTAACTGCCCTAACGTCAATTACGAGACTTTTACTGGTAACGTTGAGGGTTTGAGATTGATTGAGTTCATGGAAGATAAATTTTTACGACAGATGGTTACAGAGCCAACGCGCGGTGATAATATTTTAGACGTGATGATGACGAACGGCGAAAACATAGTCGAAGGTTTAGAAGTAGGCGAGAGTTTAGGATGTAGTGATCATCAAATTCTAAGGTTTAAGTTATTGATAGAAAACACTAAGGATAGTAACGTCATACAAGTCCCTGATTTTCGTACGGCCAATTTTGATAGTTTTGCGGATAGGATGAGAGTAGTGGGCTGGGGTGACTTATTTATGGGTAATGACGCAAATTTGCATTGGGAGGCGTTTAAAGATAGTTTCTTGAATATCGAAAGGGAGTTTATTCCTCGTAAGCCCAAGCGCGCTAGAAATCATGGTAGGCCTAAGTGGTGGACTAGAGAAATAGGAGAGTTCATAAACGAACGTAACAGAGCATATAGACTTAATAAGCGCAATGGCACGGTAGCTAACGCTAATAGATATATCGAGCTTAGACGTCAGGTTAAAAGATCAGTTAGGAGTGCTAAGCGCAATTTAGAGATACTTATAGCGGATAGTAAACATAACCCCAAAAAGTTTTCGATTACGTGAATAATCGTAAGCCGATAAAAGATAATATAGGCCCTCTCTTGGACGCTAATGGCGCTTTGGCTTCCGACGCTCAGGCAATGGCGGGTATTTTTAATAACGTTTTGTGACAGGTTTTACCGTAGAAGACGTTAATAATGTCCCCGATGTGGACGATATCGTTCCATTTAGCAGCAAGACTATTTTGGCTGAAATAACTGTTTACGAGGGTGAGATTGCGCATTATATCGATAGTTTAAAAGTTTGCAAGGCTCCAGTCCCTGACGCATTTTATCCTAGACATCTGAAAGATTTGAAAGACGTTGTCATAGGACCCTTAACGAAGATTTTTAATCAGTCACTGGAAACGGGGATTATGCCTGAAGACTTCAAATTAGCTAACGTCACGCCCATTTTTAAAAAAGGCGACCGCACAGTAGCTAGCAATTATAGGCCCATTAGCTTAATGTCAATTGTCGGTAAACTTTTGGAATCCGTAGTTAGGGATCGTATCATCGAACACTTAGAATTTCGCGATCTGATTAATAGTAGTCAGCATGGGTTTTGACGCCAAAGATCTTGTTTAACTATTTTGTTAGAATTTTATAACGAAATAGTGCGCGAATACGATAGGCATAGAGCGGCTGACGTTATTTATTTAGATTTTAAAAGAGCGTTCGATACAGTTCCGCATAAAAGATTAATTACGAAGGTTAAAGCACACGGTATACGTGGTCAGGTAGCTAACTGGTTAGAGGAATGGCTTCGTGCTAGGAGACAGGGTCGTTGTTAATGGTAGTGAGTCGGAGTGGTTGGATGTAGGTAGCGGTGTCCCACTGGGTTCAGTGTTCGGCCCATTGCTACTCGTAATTTACATTAACGACATAGATGTAGGTTTGACTAGTAACGTGTCAAAATTCGCGGACGATACTAAAATAGGCGGTAATGTTGTTAACGAGGACGATAGAAATAGGCTCCAAAACGATGTAAATAGGATCATGGAGTGGACGGATAAGTGGCAGATGGAATTTTATGTAGACAAATGTAAAGTTTTGCATATAGGTTCTCGTAACAATAATTACACTTACACGATGGATCATAGAGAGCTAGCGAGCGTTGAGGAAGAAGTAGATTTAGGCGTACGCTTATCTAAGGATTTAAAAGTTAGGAAACAGCGCCTGGAGTCTCGCGCTAAAGCTAATAGGATGTTAGGCTTCATAGCGCGTAATTTCGAATTTAAATCGAAAAATATTATATTGCCCCTTTACAAGTCCCTAGTCAGGCCTCAGAATATGCCGTTCAGTTTTGGTGCCCGTATTTGCGTGAGGATATTGATAGGTTAGAAAGGGTTCAGCGTCGTGCCACGAAAGTAATTCGGTCATTGCGCAACAAGCCTTATGAAGGTAGGATTAAAGAATTAGACTTGCATTCACTCGAAACTAGGAGATTAAGGGGGGAGCTTATTGAAGTTTTGAAAATCGTTAATAACATCGATAACGTAAATTTTGACAAACTGTTCACTTTCGATAATAGCAATACTCATAATAACGGATTTAAGTTGCGTGGCAGACGTTTCATTACTAATATCGCTAAAAACTTCTTTATGTTTCAATTGATAAATGGAATAATCTTCCCGCTCCCGTTGTGAACTCTAACAGCGTTAATATGTTTAAGAACCGTTTAGATAAGCATTTTAAAAATATTAACGTTGTTTAATATAATAATAAAACAACCATCCTTTTCCCTCTCAGCCTCCCCCTTTTCCCTCTCAGCCTCCCCTTTTCCCTCTCAGCCTCCCCTTTTCCCTCTCAACCTCCCCCTTTTCCTTCTCAGCCTCCCCCTTTTCCCTCTCAGCCTCCCCCTTTTCCTCTCAGCCTCCCCCTTTTCCCTCTCAGCCTCCCCTTTTCCCTCTCAGCCTCCCCTTTTCCCTCTCCCTCGTTAAAATTATTAACGTTGTTTAATATATAAAACAATTAGCAACAGGAGCTCTGGCGGTGGTGATCGAGGATGAGTCTGTTGACGATAATACCAGCTTGTGACATGCCAGTGTGTGATGCCAGGAAAAAAAAAAAAAATTAGATTAACACGATCGTAGATTTAGCTCGGAGCGTAAACTAACCCACTTTTTGTTTTACTTTACCTACTTTTTTTTTCTTTCTTATCCTCTCCTTACTTGCATGTCTGTAGTTTGGATGGTATGACAGTGAGTTAAGACTGTGTTTGCATGGTTTGTAAGCGTTCTTATTTTACTTCTTTTCATCTTTCACCCCTTTCCCATTCTCTCCGACTATTTTTCCGACTTGTCGGCAGTGGCCGACTAGTGATGATGTGAGTCTTTCTTTCCCTTTTTCTGAATGAATTTTAATCCAAGAATGATAGGTTTTGCTACTTACTTAACCCCTTATTCTCTTCTTTTAAACCCCTCCTCTTTCCTTTCTCTCGGGTTAACCTTAGAGTGGAGCTTTGGGTCTTTGTTAGCCTTAGCTTCTGTAGATCTGTAGAACTCCTTCATATCTCGGCAAATACGGTGCATAGAACCATGAAATTTTAGTATGTTAGTACTAGGTAATTTTATGGTTTGTATGCCATTTTTTAGCATCTCATGTTTTATCGATTTCCTTGAGAAGCTTGTCTAAACCTCCTGCAGTTGGCTTACGTTAATTAAAATTGCTTTAATCATCGCAAGATTTTTCTGGAATATTCGCCATAAATCCAATTTCTCAGCTAAAATTCTAAAAGATAGCATACAAACCATAAAATTACCTAGTACTAACATACTAAAATTCCATAGTTCTATGTACCGTATTTCTCGAGATATGAAGGATTTAAAAGGTCTCCCTTATTTTTTGCCGACCCGACAATGCGGTAGTAGTGTAAATGGAGAATTTACAGTGGCATAAAGAAATGTTCAATAAATCTGTAATTTTCATTAGTTTTCTTTGAAATCTGCTCACCGTATAGGAAAATTATCTAGTTGTGGGGTGTGAAAAAATATTGAAATCTAACCATAACTTTGGCTTTTACAGCGAAAGTTCGAGGTCTTCCTTTTTTGCCCACCATATATATATATATATATATATATCAAAGCTATTGACTGCTCCTTAGGGAAACGGAGCTTACAGATGAAAAGAAGCACCAACACAACAGCAAACATTTCCGTTTATTTTTTATATTTCAGACGTTTCGACAAATCTTTTGTCATCATCAGTGAATTATAAGTCTTAAAACCTTAAAACAAAAATGAGAATAATGAAAATTACATCAATACAAAGGAAAATTAAAATCATTAAATTACATCAATACAAAAGAAAATTAAAATCATTAAAATTACATCAATACAAAAGAAAATTAAAATAATTAAATTAAATTAAAATTACCTCAACTGGTAAATACACAATGTTTACGTCAACCTCCATATTTGGCAGAAACTGAGAGAAAACTGTATGGTCAGTTAATTGGAAGGTATGATATTTCCAGTGTTGGGCACTAAAGCGTTAATCCGATAACAGTTAATTAACGAAGTTAACTTTTTTTAACGGAAGTTAATTTCCATTTATCGTTATCGACCAGTTAACTTCCGATAACTCGATATTTAGTCTGTTAAAGTCCGTTAACACGTTAACTGCGAGGAGTCATTCACGGAAGATCACCGCTCCGCGAATGAATTCAAACCGCCATAACTTCAGTCTGCCAATTCCGTCCTCTGCCGCAGTGGAACGGCTCCTCTCTCTCGGCAAGGACATCCTGAGGCCCAAGAGGTCAAGACTGGCAGTTGGGCCTAACTTTGAGAAGTTGGTCTTTCTGAAGGGCAACCAGCACATTGTGTCATAGTCCTTAATAAATGTGCCTAAAATTTAATTTTACCTTTCAGTTCCCGCCAGAATAATTCTCTGGTAAATTAAAATTTAGTTAATGGTTAGTGGTTACAAGGGTTTCAAAACATGTAATCAGTACATTTTTTATTAAAAATTTAAAAAAAAGTTATTAAGCAAAAAAGTTGCAAAACTTGATAAAAATACAGTTAAATACCTATTTATTGTTGGATTTTGCATAAATAAACATTTTCTATGGGTTTTAAAGCTTTTTTCCTTGATTTTTTTAAATGTTAGTAAAGAAATAGTTATCGTTAACGGATTATCGTTAACTTCCGTTAACTTTGTAGTAAAATTATCGGATTATCGTTATCGGAGTTAAAAATTGGGGTTAACGGATTATCGTTATCGAAGTTAACTTTTTGTTTAACGGTGCCCACACTGGATATTTCTATGAAAGTTGGTTAGTTAGTTAGAAGAGCTGTAATTTGTAAGATGAACTATTGTTGTTAATGGTGAGTTTGTTTCTATAGATGTATAAAGATTTTAAAATTCGGAGTTCTGTAAGGTTATTGGATCTAGATAGAATTTCGAACTGAGTTTTGTGAAGGGGATGGTTGTTTTCATTACTATGGTTTCTAATTGCGGATTGTGATGGGCTACTGAGAGGACGGTTGGTACGGACTGATAAGCCCAAATGTTGAGAAAGGCGTACCTCCAGTTGGAGTTGAGTACTGCCAATATACGCAGCCTTACAGCTGTCGCACGTGTATTTATAAACAACATTAGGGCATACAGTTTTGGGGAATTTGTCTTTGAACTTTAAAAAATTTTTATAATCTAAGTGGGTTGATGAGGGTGAATCTAAAATTTATTTGGGGATAACTAGACTTAAGCAGTTTGGACACTTCACCCTCGAATACGCTATGATAAATAACCCTAAAAAGGTAATTTAATATATCTGGTTTCTTTTTGTACTGTGGTTATGGGGAGTTTAGTATTAAAAGTGTTATTTAAATTTTTTTTAAATGGTTGTCAAAAAGATTAGATGGGTAGTAATTATTAATAAAGTACTGTCTTAAAAATTGAAAAATTCTTCGTTTAATGAAAAGTAGTCTAAACAAATTCTGTAACTTCTTGTTAATAATGTTACTATAGCGCTAATCTTATATTTATAAAACATACAACTTAAATAATTGGTTCCCAAACCAGTAAAAGTTTGTTTTCTAAATAGTGAGGTCTGGAGTTTGTTATTAGCCCGTTTAACTAGAACATCCAGAAAAGGTAAACTATTATTTGTTTCGTTTTCACATGTGTTAAGCCCAACATTAGCAAATGCATTTCTTTGCCATTACGAAGAAATTTGGTTGAAAAGTTGTCCTAATAGTTTTAAACCCGTATATTACAGAAGATACGTGGATGACACTTTCTTAATATTTAAACATCCTTCACACGTAAAACTTTTTCTTCATTATCTAAATAAACAACAGTAATATTAAGTACACATATGAAAAGGAAACAAATAATAGTTTACCTTTCCTGGATGTTCTAGTTAAACGGGCTGATAACAAGTTCCAGACCTCACTATTTAGAAAACAAACTTTTACTGGTTTGGGAACCAATTATTTTAGTTGTATGTTTTATAAATATAAGATTAGCGCTATAGTAACATTATTAACAAGAAGTTACCGAATTTGTTCAGATTACTTTTCATTAATTTTTAAGAGAGTATGTTATTAATAATTACTACCCTTCTAATCTTTTTGACAACCAATTAAAGAAATTTTTAAATAACGCTTTTAATACTAAACTCCCCATAACCACAGTACAAAAAGAAACCAGATATATTAAATTACGTTTTTATGGTTATTTATCATAGCGTATTCGAGGTGAAGTGTACAAACTGCTTAAGTCTAGTTATCCCCAAATAAATTTTAGATTCGCCCTCGTCAACCCACTTAGATTATAAAATTTTTAAAGTTCAAAGACAAATTCCTCAAAACTGTATGCCCTAATGTTGTTTATAAATACACGTGCGACAGCTGTAAGGCTGCGTATATTGGCAGTACTCAACTCCAACTGGAGGTACGCCTTTCTCAAAATTTGGGCTTATCAGTCCGTACCAACCGTCCCCTCAGTAGCCCACCACAATCCGCAATTAGAAACCATAGTAATGAAAACAACCATCCCCTTCACAAAACTCAGTTCGAAATTCTAACTAGATCCAATAACCTTACAGAACTCCGAATTTTAGAATCTTTGTACATCTACAGAAACAAACCCACCATTAACAACAATAGTTCATCTTACAAATTACAGCTCTTCTAACTAACTAACCAACTTTCATAGAAATATCATACCTTCCAATTAACTGGCCATACAGTTTTCTCTCAGTTTCTGCCAAATATGAAGGTTGACGTAATCATTGTGTATTTACCAGTTGAGGTAATTTTAATTTAATTTTAATTATTTTAATTTTCTTTTGTATTGATGTAATTTTATTTATTTTAATTTTCTTTTGTATTGATGTAATTTTAATGATTTTAATTTTCTTTTGTATTTATGTAATTTTAATGATTTTAATTTTCCTTTGTATTGATGTAATTTTCATTATTCTCATTTTTGTTTTAAGGTTTTAAGACTTATAATTCACTGATGATGACAAAAGATTTGTGGAAACGTCTGAAATATAAAAAAAATAAACTAAAATGTTTGCTGTTGTGTTGGTCCTTCTTTTCATATATATATATATAGGGTGAACCAAATGTAGGTGGACAGTAAATGATAACGTTTATTTTGAGAATACATATTTAATTTTTTTGTATACTATAATACAAAATAAAATTTAAATAAATTTAGTTATAATATTTAATATAATAAAACACAAACACCATAGTTATAATGAACACCATAGTTATAATATAATATAACACAAACCGTATTCAACCTACTGTCCACCTACTTTTGGTTCACCGTGTATATATATATATATATATATATATAAATATATATGATGAAATAACGACGAAGGAATCACAGATTGGTGCTCAAGAGCTTTCGCCTAATGACATCCTCAGGAACATTAAAATAAATGACAAGTTTGCGAGTAAATATAGGACACCAAAAATGAAATAGAAATACAGGTACATAAAATTTTTATACTTACATTCCTACTGTAGATTCTTCCGCCTGATCAAACGGAGCGTCAGTGCAGATGTCAACAACGGTTTGCGTTGAAAATAACCCGTCCCGATCGGATGCGTTAAAAAGACTAATTGTAGCACCGGCGTTAGGGCACCGCTTTTCATATAGCTCCGGTAAACTGTAAAGTTGTTGTGACTGGTTGGCAGTGTCCATGACGGAGGGTATATGTGATTATTCACTGGTAAAGTAACTGCTGTGAGTTCCAGCTGAAAATACCTCCTTTTATATGCAATGATTCCTGACTGTGACAGTCCCTAAAACTTGTTGATTGGATGTAAATGTAACTCGGCGTGTCTATGGCATATGTTTGTGCCAATCAGATGTCGTAACATTGATGTAACGGATCCACGCTTTCGGCATTGAAGTTCTGATTGGACACCACGAATAATGAAGGTACCTTTATCAAATCTGACTTGTTCACTCCGCAGATTTTTTCACGGTTTTCAGAGAGGTCGTCGGCGAATGAAATTATATTTTAATTAAAAATTTAAGTGTTTGATTTTTCACGTAAAAATGAACGTTATGTTAGCATGTGTTTAAAAAGATTTTAAGCGTAAATTCAAAGTTTTTAAGAGAGAAGTTCTAAGTGTATTTATTATTATTATTATTATTATTATTATTATCGTTATTATTATTTAAAACAACGTTGATGAAATAGAAAATAAATTTGGTGTTTTCAGATTTCCAAGTATTATATTTGTTTCAGAATAAAAATGCCGAATGGTTAGGTTAGGTTAGATTAAGTGTAGCGCTCTTTGCATTGCACGCACTTCAGTCTATACCCATCACAGACTCCATTGTTAATAATTTAAAAAAATTCGAATTATTAAGGGTTCTCGATTAAAAAAATCACCCTGTACTTTTGCAATCATGGGCATGCTAGGCACAGCCTGCGGACAATGGGGCCCGAGCCCCGGTCGAATACTGAGTTTATTTTGGATTTTTAAACAAATTATCTAATTTATACCAGTTGTCTAACATCTCCATTTTGAAATTATTTTTGCCAGTTCATACATTTCTTCTGAATCTATTTTAATAATAATTAAAGTCCATTTGTTTTTCATAGAAAATATGCACATAGATGTATATATATATATATATATATATATATATATATATATACTCATAAATATCAACTTCAGTAGTTCTAATGCAGATACTTCCATATATATATATATATATATATGTCTATGAAAATTATTTCACGAAAGTAACACGTGAAAAATATTTATGATGAATAAAACCACGAAGGAAAGGAAACACAGAATGGTGCTGAAGCGCTTTCGTCTAATGACATCCTCAGGAACACTTAAGTACAAAAAGGGTTACAGCCTATATATAGGTTGCAGAAAAAAAAACTACATATATATATATATAATATATATATATATATATATATATATATATATATACATAAACGGAGAGATAAAAGAAAATTAAAAAATTATTAAACATTAAAGGATTGTGGGAGGAGCATACAAATTTGTAAGGGAAAAACTACCGATTTTTAGCACAAGATTAGCACAAGAACAAATTAGTTGTTTCCAACCAATGTTATAGGGGAAAAAAAATACAAATTTATACTGGAAATCTGCCCGGGTTTTAGCACTTTGCCCTTCTTGTTTAGGTTCGATGTATATAAAAATATTTTTAAAAAATACAAGTTATTTGAGTAGCATACAAGTTTACCAAAGATTTAGCGTTCTACCCTTCTTATCTAAATCTGTTCTGAAGGAATTCAAAACATTAGGATCGAGTTGAAAAAGACCTTTGCTTATGTTGAAGTTATTTGTGAGTTGGATAATGGCAGACTCAATAATATTTCTATTAACAATGTTGCTAGAATGAAATAAAACTGAAGCATTATTCCAATCAATACAGTGGGATAACTCTGACAAATGGATAAAAAGGGAACTGGACGACTGTCCTGTTCTAACGGAATATTGATGCTGTTTTATACGTGTGTGCAAATCCTTTCCCGTCTGACCTATGTAAAAGGAATCACATTGTTTACAACCAATTTCATAGATAATGCCTGAATTATTGGTAGGACTATTTTTTACTACGATATTTTTCACATTATTTTTATATGAAAATACTACATTAATATCCAAAAGTTTAAGTACATTAGCAATGCCTAAAAAGCCGGGAAAAATGGAAGTACTAAAATATTTTTTGACAAAGTACGAGTGTTATTATTGACACGATAGAAAGTTCGTTTTGCCTTGTTGAGACAAGATTCCATAAACGCAGATGGATAACACAGATCACTTCCAATACCGTTGATTTTTTCTAATTCGGCATCGATGTATTCCGGACTGGCGATCCTAAGGGCGCGGAGAAACATTGAAAAAAAATGGCCTTCTTAGTGGGGGTGTCATGTCCCGAGTAAAAGTGTACGTAGGACAAATTGTTTGTTTTTTTCCGATAGATACTGAACTTAAAACCTGGGCTTTCCCTATGTACACGCACATCCAAAAACGGAATTGAATTGTCTTGTTCCACTTCTAAAGTAAACTTAATGGAGGGGACTTGATCATTTAACTGAAGGAGGAAGTTATCCAGGTCACGATTCATGGGCCAGATACACAAAATATCGTCGACGTACCGCAACCAAGGGATGCTAACCCCCAGGATTCTCGGAATGTAAGTAATTTCGAAAAACTCCATATAAATATTGGAGAGGAGGGGCGACAAGGGGTTGCCCATGGCCATCCCAAAAACTTGTTGATAATACTCGTTATTGAAAGTGAATTTACAGTCTTTGATGCAAAGCTTAATAAGTTTCAAAACAATGTGTGAAGGTAGTGGCAGGTCATACTTATGTAATTCTTGGGAGAGAAAGTCAAGCATATCATCAATATGTCAATATATGTATATATATATGTCAATATATATATATATATATGTCAATATATGTGTATATATATATATATATATGTCAATATATGTATATATATATAATATATATATATATATATATATATGTCAATATATATATATATAACCTTACCTTACAACCTTACAAAGGTTCCACGTGATGATTTCTCATTTCGCGAAGGTCAAGCGTGTCGCCCCTCCTCTCGAGTTGGCCTGGTGAAGTAGTGAGTTGGATTCTTGCGCTCTCCACCTCACATAGCCAGGTACGCCCGGCTCATCGGGGATTGTTCTGAGCCAGGCGTCAAGTCTTCTTTTGAAGATTTCCACTGCAACTCCCTTCGTGTTTCTTAGGTCTTTTGGCAGCTGATTAAATAGTTTTGGTCCTCTCACTACAAAACTATTTTCTTTCAGGGTTAAGGATGTTCCCTGTCTCGCCTTCAATTTGGGAATACGACACAGTCTACCGTTTCTACCTTCCACCGTTGTTTGGGGAGTTATGGGATTCAGAGTAAGATTAGGGACTAGTTTCTCCATTATTTTCCAAGTGTAAATAATGGTGTATCTCTCTCTTCTCCTTTCCAGTGAATATAGGTTTAGTTCTCGTAACCTTTCCCAGTAATTTAGTTCTTTGCACCCATTGATCTTGGCTGTGAAACTTCTTTGAATCCCCTCCAGCTGTCTAATGTCTTCTTTTTTATATGGGGATGTTAGGACCGAGCAGTATTCCAGTTTGGGTATTATCAGGGTTTTCAGTAGGGGGATCATTTCATTCCTATCCCTTCGTTTAAAAGTTCTCAATATCAGACCCGTTATTCTCTTTGCTCTGTTTACTGCTATCTTATTTTGTGTTTCAAATTTCGCATCATCTGTCATTACAACCCCTAAATCTTTTGCTCTGGAATTTCTCTGGACTTCCTGTCCATTTGGGGTATAATATTCCATGGACTTTAGGTCTTCTCTTTTTCCGTACCGTAATAGCTGAAATTTCTCGGTGTTAAACTTCATATTGTTGTCTTCCGTCCACTTGTAAATTTTGTTTATGTCGGTTTGTAGAGATCCTATGTCTTCTGGTTTTCGTATTTTTCTACTGATCTTTGTGTCATCTGCAAAGGATGTTACTGTGCTGTCTCTGGTAACGTCCTCATCTATGTCAGTTAGCATGATTATGAAGAGTAGTGGAGCTAATACCGTTCCTTGTGGTACTGAGCTGAGGACCTCTGATTCTGATGAAGATACTCCTTGTACTGTAACGACTTGCCTCCGCTCACTAAGGAAATTATATATCCATTTCCCTACTTTTCCTGTTATTCCCATATATTTCAGTTTATGTATTATGATTCCATGGTCACACTTGTCGAACGCTTTAGCAAAGTCTGTGTATAGTACATCATAGTTTTCATTACTTTCAAGTGAATCAATAATGTTGTTGTAGTGTTCCATTAGTTGTGACAGGCATGATCTGCCTGACCGAAACCCGTGTTGGTTATCATTGAATTTTTTCTGAGTTTCCAAAAAGTCATAGATTTTCTGTCTAACAATTCTTTCAAATATTTTGGTGAGATGAGATGTAAGCGACACTGGCCTATAGTTTTTGGCCTCGGATCGATCTCCTCCTTATATATATATATATATATATATATATGTTAATATATATATATATGTCAATATATATGTATATATGTCAATATATATATATATATATATATATATATATATGTCAATTACTAATTAGTACGATTCTTTATTAACTTTTGGCCATTCCTGCCGCTGGTAGCTGGAGGCGCTACCAAATGAACTGAGCCATTAATATATATGTATACCGTTAGTGAAATTACTTTCTTAATATGGCTATCTCATGTGAACATCTCTCTGTAATATATATGTAAAGGTTAATTGAATTGAATTCTAGTTTATATAAGGAATGACTAAACATTTTACCATTTCCTGCTGCTGGTAGCTGGTGGCACTACCGTTAATAAAATTACTCTCTTAATACTGCTTTTAATGGTATATATACAGTTTCTAAGACAATTAAGATCATTAGGTAACACCTCTCCAAATAATTAAATAGTACTATCTGGCAACCCGTCCATATATAAATAATTAAAAAATATATCTGGCAACTCTTCCATATATAAATAATTAAAATAAATATCTGGCAGCCCTCCATATATAAATAATTAAAATAAATATCTGGCAACCCCTCCATATATAAATAATTAAATAATACTATCTGGCAACCTCTCCGTATATAAATAACTAAAATAAATACTGCTATCTGGTAACCCCCTCTAAACCAAAAACCTGCCAACCAGCTGATGCTGGGCCATTATGCGTCTAGCGGTCCCAGGCGAAGGATGGTTTGTCTGTCTGTCTCTCCTTCTTAGGTTAAGGTTTACCTTCTTAGGTTAGAGATACCCCTTTGGGGGGGGTGAGGACATCCCACCTTTTCCCCCAAAGTTTGGCTTCAGGTCAGGGTCACCCTTTGGGGGAAAGTCATCCTCCCTTCTCTCCCCCGAAGCTCCCCTTCATGCAACTTGAGGGTTTTCCCCACCCTCTTGTTGCATAACCCCTCCCCTATTACTCCCCCTTCATGCAACTTGTGGGTTAACCCCACACCCTTGTTGCATAACCCCTACCCCCTTTGTAAAACCCCTACATCCCGTTTGCAACATCAGCACTACCGTCTTGACATAAAAATCGACAGTTATTAGGAATTAGATTAAGTTAGTTTAGTTTAGGTTAGAATAGGTTACTTTACTCTAGGTTAAGTTAGGGTTTTAGAGTGTCGATGTTGTGTTGTCGATCAAATGGGTGCAGTTCCCTTCAAATGTCGGCAGCTGCTTAAAAATTTTTCATGTGCACAATAATCACTTTATTTTTCTTGTACGGAAATAGGAGCGTCAAAAATTTGGTCTGTGGGCTTTGGATGTGAAACTAAAAATTTTGATGGTTGCGTTAATTTTGTAAATTCATGGTCTCGCTGCCTTTTCCTCGGTTTCACAAAACAGCACGAAATTTTGTACAAACGTGGTCTGACCAGATATCGGTACAGTTTGATGATGGTTTAAACATTTTCTCCCACGAAAGTTTGGAAAAGAGTTACAGAGGTAGAGGCCAACAAAGACTCTAAGATCCACTCTAGGCTAGCTCAAGAAGGAAGTAGAAAAGTTAGAAATAGCAAATGAGGAAAAGAATACTGAAAACTTATACCATGCTTACATTTATAGACGTGTAAAGCTTTCACACAGGAATAGTAGTAATAGTAAAGTATAGAACAGACAAAGCTTTCTCCCTTTTCCGCCAGCCACTGCTGACAGAAAATAGTGGCGAAAGAAGATTTATTGGAAAATAGGAAAAAGTATAATGAAGAAAATAGCTTCAGAATTCACTCACGTTATGCGTAGACTTATCTCTTGTACTTGCAGGACTTACACATTAGAAGACAGCGGAAATTAAAGGAAAGCATGATTACTAATCTACTTAATCTAATCTTCACCATGCATTTGAGAACTTATATAAGAGAACTTATATACCGTCTAAACAAACTTAAATCCTGAACAAAGTAAGTCTAACTTTACCGAACTTAACCTTATTGACTTTAAAGTTTGTAACCATATTTCATATAAACAAACGTAGCCTAGTTAAATTAACTCCGCTTAACCTAAGCAAATTCAAACTAATCTAATCCAAAGTACACCAACCTCCCTTAATATAAGCCAAACTCTACCTACTTCAAAATGACCTAACCTAACATCCAGAATGAACTAATATAACCCAACGTAAATGATTCACTAACTTATAAAATGATCTAAACTAACGTAGTCGAGCATATCCTATCCACCCTTGACCTGAACTAGCTTAGGCCAAACAAGACTAAATCACCAAATCAACCTAATGTAAACTAAGTGGACGGAAAGAATTTTCACTACCATCTCAAGCTATAGTCTCCATAAAACTATACTTCGCAAATTTTACCAGTGACGAAACTTGTATTTAGGTAAAATGGCTGAATTTATCCAGGAACTTCAATTGTCATTCGTAGTATCTCGCAAACTGCTGATAAGAACATTTCTGTTTTTATAATTTTATGAAACATTGAACTAGAACATATGACCACTTTGTCTTGCCCTGCAAGTAGTATACCCGCAAAATTGTCGAGTGCAAACGCAATTGCCTGCAATACGATTAATATTGATTGTTTTTGCAATGTTGCAGAGCCAAAGCCATGCAACACTGCAAAGCGGGGAAGGGGTGGAGATGTTATGCAGGAAATGGAAGAAGGGAGGTAAGCAGGAAAGGGGATGGAGGGTAACCTAATCTAACAGCACAGGGCCACAAAGGTATGTGTGTGTTATTTTTGTATATATGTATGTTTGTGTGTATATATATTTGCTGTATGTATAAGAAAAATAAAACAGCTTTATTAAGGCATAAGTGGGAGAAGAACCGTCCGCTAGAGCGTCTTCGAGCAGAGTGGGATCTTCCCTGATATCCCTGAATGGCTTTGGAAGCCATTGGCAGCCTGGACGTCTAAGCCATATTATATATATATATATATATATATATATATATATATATATATATATATATATATATATATATATATGGAATGAATTTCACAATTAAACAGGTGAAATGAATGAAAGATGGAACCCCACGAGGAAAAAGAAAAATGATTCCAAGGTCTTTCGTGTATTCAGAAGTACACCTCGTCAGGGAATGAGGGGAGAAAGCGAGATGACAAAAATATATATAACGGGGCAGAAAAACAAAAAGATTAGCACATGCTTAACAAGAGTTGATTAGAGGCAAAAGGTATTTTAACAGGATATTGTCAATTTTACACATTTTCGCACTGTTATTAAAATTATTTTTAAAATGGATAAATGCAAAGTATCGAATATTCCTTTCAATTATATCTCTGTTTTTAACGAGCGCTTTAGAACTATACATCTATACATATGGTTCAACAATGCATTATAATTATTTGCTGTTCTACATGCATATTTATGCTGTTTTACCCTAATATCTAACGTTTTACGCGTTTGGCCTATATATACTGAGTCACATTGTGTACATCCGATCGAATACACACAACCAACAACATTATCCCGGCTATTCTTTATTAGGCGTGATTTAACAGTATTATTTTACTTAAAGACTACATTGATACCAATTGCTTTAAATAAAGTTGGAAGTTATTGAAAATTTACATGGTAAGGTAGGCTAAGGATATTTTTACGCTCAAATTCCTTTACAGTTACATTATTAGAATACCTATTCTTGGCTTTCCTAAGGCAGTTATCTAAAAATTAAATAGGATAACAATTTAGTACCAATATTCATGATATTGCATAATTCGGACTCTAAAAATTCAGGACTGACAACTCTCAATGCTCTAAGAAACATAGCAGAGAAAGTAGAAGATTTAATCGAGGGATGATGGTCAGAATAAAAATGCATATAAGTTATTATTAGTAGGCTTACGATAAATTTCAAATTTGAACTGATTAAAGCATCTCCAAATTTTTAGATCCAGAAAAGATAAGCTTCCGTCATTTTCTTTTTCAACTTAATAGATGGGACTAAATTATTGAGCCTCCCAAGAAATAAGTCAACATCCAAATTATTAGGCCAAAGGCATAAAATATCATCTATATACCTGTACCAAACAAGGTTAAAATTAACAACAGTAGGCAAAATTCTGCTTTAAAAAAATTCAATATATACTGAAGTTAGCTAATACCGGTGAAAGGGGCTTTCCCATCACCAATCCAAACGACAAAGCATAAAACTTCAAACTGAAATTTACAATATTTGACGCAAAGCTTAATTGATTCAATAAGAGTGTTGTGTTGAACAGGGAAAGAATATTCAGAGAGCTTATCTTTTAAAATATCAAGTAGGTCATCAAAAGGGACTTTTGTGAATAACGAGCATACATCAAAACTTACCAGTTTGAAATTAGGGTCATTAAGAAACTTCAGTTTGTCAATAAGATCCATGCTATTTGCAATATGTGACTAGGAAATGGAGCCAACCAACGGGGTTAATAAACTAACTAACCATTTAGAGAGCTCATAGGCTACGGAGCCTACTGAGCTAACAATAGACCTCATGGGATCATTAACTTTGCGTATTTTTACTAAACCTTACCAAATTGGTAGTGACGGATTGATACTAAGAAACTGCTTAGAAAGCCCATTATAGTTATTTTTTTAATATTTCTCTTAATTTTCTGTTAAACATTTTATTAACATCCTCCAGTGGGTCTCTGTTTAGAGGTTTGTACGTATCGCGGTCACTCAATAAAGTATTCATCTTTTCAATGTAACTGTTTTTGTCCATGATGACGATCAAATTACATTTGTTCGCTTTAGTAATATGTAATGAATCGTTATTTTTAAGTGTTTTTAGGGCTTTTTCAAACCTCAAAGGATAATTCGATGCATACCTCGTATTAAAAGCACTCTACACACAACCTTTGGCTAAAGTCACCTCACTTTCGGCTATATTACTGTTTTTCAAAATTGATAAAAGACTTAGCAATCAGTAAACTGCTGGGCTTTTTCGGGACAGAGAATCCTAAACCATAACCTAACGCACATTTCGTATTGAAGTCTAGCTCATGAGACGAAAAATTTTCTGTTCTGAGTTCTGCATCTTCTACGTAAGTTGTAAATATCGTCCAAAAGTGTACTTCTCCAAGCAACAGGAACAATGGAAAAAATACATCTTTTCTTACTTCGAACACTCTGAAGGCGTTCTTCACTTCTTCACTTAATATAGCCCACATAGAAGTGAAGAACACCTTCAGAGAGTCTACCTAACTGCGTTCGTAATTGTGTATTGTGCATGTCCTCCGTGGTGGCAGAGAGGACATACAATTTTACGTGGGTTCCGAACCACAAAGCCTTAATTTTACTACCTTAAACTATACCCACTCTATCAACATATGTGTCTAATCGATTTTTAAAAATGTTTATAGACGTGCTACTAATTACTTCTACCGGCAAACTTATTACAGCTACGGTACTTACTATTCTATGCGTAAAAACGTTTTTGGCAACTTCTGTCTCGAACCTTCTACTTGTCAACTTACACCCGTTATTTCTAGTTCTATTATATTGAGATATTCCGAAAAAGCTATCTCTATCTACGTTATCGAACCCACTCATAATTTTGAAAACCTGGATAGATCACCACTTACCCTCCTAGTCACGAGTGTAGTCAATTTTAATTCCTTAAGCCTATCCTCATACGACTTCGACCTAAGCGACGGAATCATATTAGTTGCTCGACTTTGAACTCTTTCGATTTTGTCTATATCTTTTCGCATATGCGGATTCCAAAATTGGATCGCGTACTCTAAATGGGGTCTAACTAATGAGTTATAAAGAGGAACAATAATATCGCGCGATTTGTACTCAAAATTCCGAGCTATAAAACCTAGCACTTTGTTCGCTTTATTGACCGCTGCTCTACTTTGTTTCGCTACTTTTAAATCACCAGTGACTATAACTCCTAAATCTTTTTCCTGCTCTACGCTTGTTAACTCCTTCCCTGACATACTATACGCAAAATTACCGCTACGCGAACCTATATGTAATATTTTGCACTTATCGACGTTAAATCTCATTTGCCATGTGACTCACCAATCAACGATTTTATTCAGATCTTCCTGGATTTTACCGCTATCTTCGTCATTAATCGCCCTACCACCCAACTTCGTGTCATCCACAAACGTTGAAACTATACTGACTAGGCCGACATCTAAATCGTTAATAAACAGTATATAAGAAAGAGCAAGGGGCCCAATACAGAACCCTGAGAAACGACGCTCGCTACATTAGCCCAACACGACTCCGCTCCATCAACGTCCACCGTCTGTTTCCTACCTCGCAACCACTCTTCTCTCCAATTTATTACTACACCGCTGAGTCCATGAGCCTTAGTTTTTACAATTTTTTGTGCGGTACGGTGTCAAACGCTTTTTGAAAATCTAAATACACTGCATCAACCGCCCGATGACTATCGTAAACTTCAACCACGCTTTGAAAAAATTCTAAAAGATTAGTTAAGCAAGATTTGTTTCGCCTAAAACCGTGCTGCGTATTTCTAGCCAAGTTATGCAATTCTAAGTGTTCGACTATACGATCCCTAATTATTGATTCCATTAGCTTACCTACAACAGAAGTTAAACTGATTGGCCTATAATTTCCCGCCGCACCTTTATCGCCTTTCTTAAAGATAGGTGTTACATTTGCTAACTTGAAATTATCTGGTACGCACCCCTCAGAAATAGACGCATTAAAAATCTTTTTTAGCGGCACAACAATGCTTTCTTTTAATTCTTTTAGTTGTATGGGATATATGGAATCCGACCCCTGTGATTTACGCATTTTCATTTTATCAATATAGCGCATTACCCCCCTTCACTAACCACAGTATTATCCACAATATTACCATTATCAAAAGGTATTATGTCTATGACCGTAGGGATATTCCTTACATCTTCTATAGTAAAAACTGACGTAAAACATTCGTTTAGCAAAGTAACCATTTCCTTGTTTTCAGAAATTAGCTCTCCGTTAACATTTTCAACGGCCCCAAGACACTTTTTACTGGATTTCTATTGTTGACTTATTGAAAGAATCATCGTTTGGGGTTTTCTTTACCGTCACAATTCGCGCTTGGACTTTTTTATTACACTTTTCGCTTCACGCCTTAGAGATATATAGTTGTTTCGTAACCACAAATTGTCTTTATCGCACTTATGTAGCCTATAAGCCCTATCTCTACTCTTTATAATATCTCCTACTCTAGAAGCAAACCACAAGGGCTTATTGTTTACTTTCGCAAGCTTAATTTTGTACGGTACACATTCCTCATTTATAGTCCTAAATACTGTTTTAAACGATTTTCACATTAGTTTTGCGTTGGAGATCCCCATTACGTTTTCCCAATTGACGTGCGACAATTCATTTCGAAATTTACAAAAGTTTGCGTGCTGGAAGTTAGGAATTTTAGTCGAGTTAGCTGGTTTCGAGTGACTTAATAAGAGAACAAACTCTACCATATTGTGATTACTATCGCTTAACGGTTCTATTAATTGAAGATCAGTGATTAGCCTATCGTCCGTAGTTATTACTAAATCTAAAATACTGTCCAACCTCGTAGGTTCCCCAACCTTTTGAATATGAAAGCTATCCTCGAGAAAATTAGCTAAACGATTACCTTTCGCGTCTCCCTGCATTGTATCGTAATTCACGTTGGCGCAATTAAAGTCACCCATAACTAAGGCCTGCTCACTACTTATTATTCTTTTTAGTTCAAGATATAACGCTTCGTCCGTATCAGCTGTTTGATTAGGGGGCCTATATATAACCACAACAACAAGTTTGAAATCGTTCAATTTAAGTTCTGCTATAGTCGAATCTATCGGTTCTGGAATTCTGTGCTTTACTTCTATAACGTTCGCAATATTATCTTTGATATACAGCATAACACCGCCTCCTCTCCTACCTATTCTGATTTTAAGAAAAAGTCTATAACCTCTAATTTGATACTCCCCTACAAAGTCACGTGTTTCAGTGCTAAGCCACGATTCATTTATCGCAATTAAATCATAGTCTTTAAAAGCAATTAAAGAAAAAAATAAAATTCGTTTATTTTATATCGTAGGCTACGAGCATTTAAGGATAGAACCTTCAAATTGTTTGTAATTGCGACACCTTCGCGAGCGCAGGGGAAATTTGATGAAATTACGCTGGGACCGTTCGAGTTACGGCAGCCTGAAAAGAAGAGACAGTATTATGAAATAGTCTTCCTAAACGCGCAGCTCCAACGTCATTAAGATGATGTCCATCTCCAAAGAACAAGTCCCTCCTGCCGTAGAAACTTCCAAAAATTCGCAAAATGCACTCCTTCCTGTTGACAAAGAGACTTTAGGTTATTGTTGATATAGGTCGCCTTGCTGTAGAAATCGCTACGTTGGATAATTCGAGGAAGTATACCTGTTTGAACAATCTTATTAGTTTTTCATTTAGTCGCTCTAGTAAGTCCCTGTACCTCGCCAGCAGTTCTTCCGATCTAGAATTTAAAACGTTATTAGTACCGACATGAATAACATACTGTGTGTCCTCAGAGGTTCCGTTTGTAAAATGGTCAACACTATTAGTTATATCCTCCACCCTTGCACAATGGAATCGCCAACGAGTCTTATTTCCGGTTCATGAGCATCTTCGAAACCTAAAACAGAAAACTTATTGTTTGTTATTACTGGTAGACAAGTCTTAGGTTTTCTCAATGGGGCTCCATTACGCACTTGAACGAAGGGTTGGGAACTAGGGGAAGAGAAAGGGCTATTAGTACTAATTATATTAGTAGTAGAAACTGAGGCAGGAGGGGTCGTAAATGGAGTCTCAAGGGATTCTAATTTTGCCGTCAGGAACATCACGCTTTCTTCAAGCCTCACTCTGGCCTCCCTCTCACGTTCTAACTCGTTCCTCAAGACTTCCATGCTTGAGCATCACCTGCAAACTAACTGTTCATTATTATTAGCCAAAGTAAACTCGTAAGCGGCAAATTTCCCTTCACAGCGACTGCAAGTACTTGACGGGGGTGCCATGCTCTTAATTAATTAAAAAACAAAAACAAAAAACGAGCGTTTGGAAATTAATAAATTACAACGTAGGTCTACCGCGTGTTTATTGTGCCGTCACCTGCGCAAGCCCGCCAACATGTTCTTGAAACTCCTAAACAGGTTCTTGAAACACAAATTTATACTAAATGAAATACTTAATTAAGGTACCGACGAAAGATCTGCAAAAGAAAAAGTATTTATAAAACTTATCTGTCTGCTATTTGACCGACTTTTTTCATTCCGTTTTTCCTTTTTACCACGGTGGGTGACCACACTCTACTTGATCCCCCGTAGGAAGGGAAAATGAACCTTATGAAACCTCGTTTTCTGATAGATTCGAAAAACAAACAAGGCAAACAAGGGAATTTCAACCTTATGAAACTTCGTGTACTAATAGATTCAGAAAACAAACAAGGCAAGCCACGTGCACTAGCCTTGGTTTAATCACATAATATAGTAATGAATAAAGTCAATAAATTAAATATATTCGTTAATGAATGATTAGTAACACGAAGTAATTTAGTTAAGAATGCACCAAACACTATCTTTTTAAAGACACCTCAACGAAAACCACTTATTCAATTGGTAACACTGGACACTCGATAAAACACGTCGGTTCACAAGGAAAGACAGATCACTTCTCCTTGAAAGACTGATCACTTCTCGAAGAAAGACTGATCACTTCTCGGCACCTCCCAGGAATCGAACCCGGGATCATCCAATTGCCGGTCGGATATGCTAACCACTGCACTAAGGTAACCTTATGGTTAGCTTCCAGAATTGTTCATTCTGACGAAGGTCAAGCTTTTCACTCCACCTTAGACCTACAGTTTAACGTGGAATCCGAACCACGCCTCATCAGCAGCCCAGCGTCTTAACCACTAGGCCACCTAGGGTACCCATTTATCTACCAACCACTTTCTTTATTGTGTGGAAGGATGAACAGCTGCGTTTTGCTGCGCGTCGGCTGCCGTCGGGTCTCGAACTCGGGGCCGATGGATTCGTAGTCAGCGACGCTAACCACTACACCATCGTATATATTATATATATATATATATATATATATATATATATATATATATCGCCTTGGGGGTGTTATGGTTAACGTCGCTGACTACGAATTCATCGGCCCTGACCCGTTGACCTGTTGACGGCAACCGGCGTGCAGCTGTTCATCCTTCCACAAAATAAAGAAAGAGGTTGGTAGATAAATGGTTACCCTGGGTGGCCTAGACGCTGGACTGCTAATGGGACGTGGTTCGGATTCCACGTTAAACTGTAGGTCTGAGGTAGAGGGAAAAGGTTGACCTTCTTTCGAATTAACAATTTGGGTGGAAGCAAACCAAAGGTATATATATATATATATATATATATATATATATATATATATATATATATATATATATATATATATATATATATATATACAGGAATACCTCAACCGATATCCGTCGAAAACGCCATTGCGGGAACTGTTAATATAAATGCAACACATGTTGAAATTAAAGACAATTCACGAAAGAAATGAATGATACGTTTAGTATATAGGCCTCCCTCTCACTCCATCGGGATGTTTTCCAAATGGGCGACCTCACGGAATTTAGCTGAAAATTTGTATACTAATAAATTTTTATATTCTAATAAATAAAATGGTATTATTTTCCTGGAGAAATATGCGCAACATACGAAAAAAATTGCATTCATATGCGCACTAAATTATGTAGTGTTATATAGTGCGTTTTACAAAATAAAGCGCAGATAATATCCTTTATTTATTAAAATTTGCAATATTTAATAATATTTTAATAAACAAATCTTCATTTGCACACCTTTTTCTCCATACGAACTCTCATAAACTAATTTTTGTTGTTGTTATTAATGTTTATTTGTTGCCTGCTTCGACCTAGTTTAGTCTGAATATTATTGTTGTAGTGTGAGCATATAATAATGCAGTGCTGTGAACTATCTACTTGCGAGTTGCCCCCGGTGAATTGAATGCCAGATTAGGTCAATTGAATGGCCGGTTAGGTCAACTGTACGCCCTTAACGATTGGTTAGGTTAAGTCATGATATTTTCGTTAGTTCTAATGAAAATATCACTACTTAACCTAACCACTCGTCAAGGGCGTACAGTTGACCTAACCGGGCAATCAATTAACCGGGGCCACACAGCAACCTCGTATCCGGGCGTCATGAGCGGTGTAAACTAAATAACGGTCATGCGCCATGCAAACTAGTGCGCATATAAATGCAATTTTTTTCGTATGTTGCGCATATTTCTCCAGGAAAACTAACGAAAATATTACGACTTAACCTAACCAATCTTCAATTTATAAACGTTAAAACTAACGAAAATATTACGACGTAACCTAACCAATCGTCAATATATATATGAAAATTATTTCACGAAAGTAACACGTGAAAAGTATTTATGATGAATAAAACCACGAAGGAAAGGAAACACAGATGGTGCTCAAGCGCTTTCGTCTAATGACGAAAGCGCTTGAGCACCATCTGTGTTTCCTTTCCTTCGTGGTTTTATTCATCATATATATATATATATATATATATATACACGGTGAACCAAAAGTAGGTGGACAGTAGGTTGAATACGGTTTGTGTTATATTATATTATAACTATGGTGTTCATTATAACTATGGTGTTTGTGTTATATTATATTAAATATTATAACTAAATTTATTTAAATTTTATTTTGTATTATAGTATACAAAAAAATTAAATATGTATTCTCAAAATAAAGGTTATCATTTACTGTCCACCTACATTTGGTTCACCCTATATATATGACTGAACTCAGAATGATTCCCTGAGGTTTTTTATGATACACACAGACCGTGCATGGAACAACGAACTCTTCTAGGAAAATTAAATCCACTATCGTCCGAATAAGTAATGATAAATGACAAATACTACAGTTTTTCCTTTTTTATGATGCTAGCCCGACGCGAGCAACGGGTCACTCGCAAAGAGGTCCCAAAAATATAGCTTCCCTCACCATCTATCTGCAAAGCAGATAGGATCCAGCTTTGGGACAGGATCTAAGGTTTAAAGCAGCCTAGCTCTACTACGTTTAGAACCTCAGTATAAGCAAGAAATTAGTTGCATTCACGTCGAATTAACTTTCACGTCGAATTTAATTTTCCCAGAAAAGTTCCTTGTTCCATGCACGGTCTGTGTGTATCATATATAAATTGACGATTGGTTAGGTTAAGTCGTAATATTTTCGTTAGTTTTAACGTTTTATTTGATGGATTCATTTAAAAGATGTCTTCTAAAGACCCTAGTGTAGTTTACGTTCCTCAACTTTGACCTAGTATAGTTTGTGTCTCCTTTTGCGTCATGGGGACGTAAACTACACTTGCTCCTATATTTCGATTTTCAAAAAGCGTTTGATAAAGTACCACATAGAAGATTATTAACTAAACTTCATTCTTACGGAATTGATGGTAATGTTCTCAAATGGTTCGAAAATTGGCTTAGTGGACGTAAACAAAGAGTGGTCATTAATGGCAAAGCATCTGATTGAAAAAGTGTAACTAGCGGCGTGCCTCAGGGATCAGTTCTGGGACCAGTTCTTTTTATTATTTATATCAGTGACATCAACACAAGAATTAACAGTATAATTTCAAAATTTGTGGATGATACCAAACTAGGGGGACGAACAAAATCAGAGGCAGAACATTTGCAGATTCAATAAAATATTAATAAATTACATACTCGAGTGGGCGGAAATGGGCCCAAATGAACTTTTATATAGATACAGTAAATGTAAAACGTTGCATATCGGTAGAAACAGTGTTAAAGAAAAGTATTTTATGCGAGACAAGACACTAACGAATGTTGCGGAAGAGAAAGATTTAGGTATTGTTGTTGACGACACTCTTAAACCGAGTTAGCAATAATAATCGAAGCTGTGAAGAAAGCAAATAGAATTTTAGGATTTATTGGTAGATCACCTAAACTTAAGTCGGGGAAGACAATGCTAACATTATATAATTCCTTAGTACGCCCCACCTAGAACACTACGTTCAGTTCTGGTCACCACATTTACGACAGAACATACGCAGAATGGAGAGCGTGCAGCGACGGGGTACTGAGATGATTCCTAGACTTAGAAACAAACCATACGCTGACCGTTTAGAAACGTTAAATTTAGTCTCGCTCGTAAAAAGGTGTATTGGAGGAGATTTAATTCAAGTGTTTAAATTGATTAAAGATTTTGATAAGGCCGACGCCAAAAAATATTTCACCCTCAGAAATGCGGATAGAACTCGCGGTAACGATTCCAAATTAGCGGGTAAACATTTTAATTTTAATGAAGCTAAACATTTCTTCTTCAATCGTGTAGTTAATTTGTGGAATTTGTGCCAGCCGCCGGAGTTCAAAGTAATTCGTTCGAATTCTTTAAAAAGAGACTAAATGCTTAGCTTGTCTTTAACTCCCAGATGAAAGCATTTGTTAGCTCGTAGAAATATTGTAGACTTTTCACTCGGATTCCCTCCTCTGTACTTTAAAATTTTAACTTTATCTTTAAATTTCTTTCCTACCTTTCAATCTTTTTTTCTCTGCTTTGCCTGAAAACTTTCACAAGCAAACAGCCTCTTAGGGAGCAGCTGATCTGTTGCTGTTTGGTCTCTGTTTCTCCGTTACCAAGTTTTTTCAGCATTAATTTAAGACGCGATTTGTGTGTGTGTGTGTGTGTGTGTGTGTGTTTAGAGAAAACCGTTGAAGCCAAAATAAATTCCTCATTCAGAGGAAATGAGTAATATATATATATATATATATATATATATATATATATATATATCAGGGTTGTGCGAGTCTATCACTTTCGGGTCGGGTCCGAGTCTGGGTCATTTTTCTAATTTACTTTCGGGTCCGGGTGGGACCCGAAAGTTCACTTTCAGGTCCTGTCGGGTCCTTCAGTATATGACCCGGTCTGTGTCGGGTCCATTATCAAAAATGTAATAATTATAATCTGGTATAAGATAGGTAATAAGACTGCTACCGTAGCTACATTAACATGTTTTCTGAAACATAGTAAAACATTATATTGCTATATGGTAGTAGCCTAACCATATATATTAATTAATCCGATTTTGGAAATGTTTGAAAGTAGGTGTATTAATTGTATTAATATTTAATAGTAACTAGGTATAGTCATACATGCATTGCTAAGGGGCAAAGTACAATGTACAGGGTGTCCATAAATGTTTACCCTGAAAACAGTATGCTCTCATATTTTAATGACGAATCTTACATCCGTTTTCTTTTTACAGGTGATCTCGTACACGCATAGAGTTTCTGTGCTGGTGTGTTTCGTCTACCGCATTCGCCGCTAGGAGCGCTGTAGTAGCTGTTCAGTTAAGATGGCGTCTGTGACAGAGAAGGCACAATGTGTTGTGTGGCTTCCAGAAACAAAATCTCCTGTCAGTGTTCAGCGAAGGTTCAGAACAAAGTATGGAAAGAATCCACCTGATGTGAAGTTAATTAAGTCGTGGATGGAAAAAGTTCTTGGAAACTGTTTTCGCAACTGTGTACCTGGATATGCTCACCAATTACGCTATCCCCCAGCTGCAGGACAGGCAACCATCTGTCATCTTCCAACAAGATGGGGCACCCCCTCATTGGGCGCATGTTCGTGAAACTCTCGACGCAACATTTCCAAATCGATGGATTGGCACGGACGAGCCAATCCCATGGCCCCCAAGATCACCGGACATTACCCCGCTGGATTTCTTTCTCTGGGGTCATGTTAAAGATTTGGTTTATGCAACAGTTGTTCCAGATATCAGGACATCGCGAGAACGCATTACGGATGCAATTGCAACAGTTAACCCACAAATGTTGGAAAATGTGTGGCGTGAGTGTGAATACCGTTTAGACATTTTACGTGCCACTAGGGGTACACATGTGGAAGCTTATTAAGTTCATTAACTATGTATCAAAACTTTGTATGTTTATCTACTTATGATTAAAACTGTGTTTGAATACGAGTGTTTATTTAAAAGTTATAGCTTGCTTTAATCAGGGTAATCATTTATGGACACCCTATATGATTGCTCTCTTCAGCCCCCTTATTCTAAATTTTAATTAATTTTGTGAAAACAAATTCTATTTTTTTGAGTGAACTCGATTGGAAATTATCATCTTGCATTAAAATTAAATACTTTGTTTATCTTAAAAAACAAAAATAAAACCGATAATATGAAATAATTAAAGTCATTTGGTAGTAATATTGTCTTTATATTTTGAGGCCAACATATTCTGTGAACTCCTTTAAAACAGATATTGACATAACGGCATAGCCTATACTTATTTCTCCGAGAATCTAGATTGAAAGTTGTGGCAAGATAGGAGAGATTTCTGAATTTTTAACTAATTTTTTTTATTTTGAATATACACTATATATATATATTAATGATGTAGCGGATGTCATTTTTTCAGATCCGCGGATGCGGAAGTGGATGAGTATGTTTGATTTCAACATCTGCGGATGCGGATGTCTACATTTTCGTTATTTTTTAGGATATATTCGAGATTTGTTGTGTTTAACGTATATAATAAGTTATTATATAGAGAGAGCTGTAGCTATAATGTAGTATAATTGATTAATTGTACAATAATTGCTGTACTTTTCCCTGAACATATAAAATAATAGCAAGCATCTAACTAATATAGAAATCAATTAGTGAATTCGTCTGCAAATAAATTCGTTATATTTTGTTGAGTTTCAGCCACAATTAGAAACCATAATTGTGTTACCAGGATGCGGGACGTGAACCCAACTCAAATGCACCCCACCGACCTCTTTCCCCAACCTCCACCCTTATAGAAAGAGATCTTTAATTAGCTTGATAACTATTTATATTAAGTTTAAAGTTTTATTAGGCATATTTATAAATGAGTAATTAAAATAAAGTAAACTAAGATGTTCATCGTTTAATGTTCAAACTTAATTATAGGAAGGTTATGCTTAAGGAACATTAATTTTTCTGCCTTTTCTGCTGCCAGTCTATTTCTCTTTTCATCATATATTAATCCAGCACTGCTAAATAATCTCTCGCTTGGTACGCTTGTTGGAGGACGTGCTAAATGTTTCCTTGCAAGTTTACTCAAGTATGGATAGATATTCTGCGTATTTTTCCACCAACTAATAGGATTGTCACATGCAGCCAGGCGTTTTTCTTGGTGATAGCTCTCGATCATTTTTACTACATCTTTTGACATCGCGTAGGTCTCGTCATCGCTGCTTGACTCAAGAAACTGAGGGAGAGATTCTGTGATAGATTTGCTTGTTGAAGGTGTTGGTTCTGTCACTGAAACTTTTATTCTTTTGGTGGGTGGCGAAGCGACAGATTCAAGAGATTGAAGCTCTTCAACTGCTTTGCCAAGTGATGATTTAACTCGTTCTAATGTACTAGGTGAAAATAACTTAGCTTTGTAACGTGGATCTAAGTAGGTTGCAAGAGAGTAACTTCATACAAGAACAGCCTCTCGTCTTGTCGCTTGCATCACTTTTGCGCACAATGAACTAGTTCTATTAATATAGTAGAATTTGATAATTTCCGCTTATTAATGACGTTTTATCTCAACGGTCCACATCCGCACGACATCCGCAGTCCAAAGTGCGGATGCGGATGCGAGAAAATGTGCGGATGTTCCGCGGATGCGGATGCGGATGTGACCTACATCACTAATATATATATATATATATATATATATATATATATATATATATATATATGCGCGCTTCTTAACTGAAATATTTTTATTAGGACTATTCTACACTATTTTATTTGAGAAGACTTTATTCCCCAACACCGTTCGATCGCAAAAACAATTGATTGCGAAAGAGAATTTCTTTGCGGGTTCAGAATGAAGCTTATCGCGGAGAACAATCTTTCAACGCTAACTTGTGTGCACGGAGTAGACAATGCTACCAAGGCTGCCTGTTTTAATTCTCCTCCCATTTCCATCCACCATTATCTTGATGGATCAGTTTCCCAGCTGAATCTCTCTCTCTCGCGAGGCGAGGACATTTTTCAAACTGTATCACACCCGGGTCCGGGTCTTTTTTCTAATTCATTATCGGGTCCGGGTCTTATCTCACTTTCGGCTTAAACCCGGGTCTGGTTCCGGGTCAGGGTCCGACCTGCCAGCCCTGATATATATAATATATATATATATATTATGGCAATTGCTTCCAAAGCCATTCAGAGATGTCATGGAAGATCCCACTCTGCTCCAAGAGACTCCAGCGGACGGTTCTTCTCCAGTTATGCCTTAATAAAGAAGCTTTGTTTAGTTTTCTATACACACATACCAACATATATACATACAAAAGTACATACTTACATGCAAACATATACACATACATATACACACACATACAATTCATATATATATATACCTTTGTGGGCCTGAGCTGTTAGATTAGGTTACCCTCCAACCCCCTTCCTGTCTACCTGCCTTCTCCCCTTTTGTGCATAACCTCCTCCCCTTTATGCAGTGTTGCATGGCTCTGGCTCTAGAACATTGCAACAACAATGATCATATTGCATGCAATTGCATTTCCACTCGGCACTTTTGCAGGTATAGTACTCTACATCTTCAGCCACTTTCTCAGTAATTTGGACTCTAGTTAGCTCATCTATATCAAGTTCAACCTTAAGAAACCTAACCTAACCTAGTGCAATATAAAATATAACCAAATCTAACCTTCTCTAAACGCTTGTCCAGCTCCAATAAACTAAAGTAGCATAACCTAACCTAACGTAGCATAACCTAACTAAACCTAAAACGCTTATCATTAGCCAACATTTTTCTTTACTACTACGACATTTATCTACAAAATTTAAACCTCAACAAAAGATATGTAGATGATACCTTTCTCTCTTTAAAAACCAGAATTATTCCATCACTTTTCTCATTACTTGTATTTAGAACAGATGTGGTGACGCCGTCCATTCACTTTTGCCCTTCTCTCAGCCACTTTAGCCTTCAGAATAGTGATTTCACAGAAATAGGAAAACTAAGAGCTCTCTACCTTTCCTCGACATAAATGTAACTGAAACGAATTAGACAATGGATGTAAAACAGAATAGCATCCAAATAAATTGAATACCTCAGCGATATATCCAACATCCACAAGATAAATTGGGTAAAAACTTTACGCGCCCGAGTGTCTCACTTCCGTTCATCATTCCCAACACGAAATGACTTTCTACCAATATTTTCGAGATTTTTTTTATAAACAGTTTTCATCCGATTGAACTAAGAATAGCTTCACTAAAATTTGTTAACCCCTTCCTCGGCCTCCCAACTTAAAAAACGTATATTAAATTTCTCTACCAGCGAAAAAATATATAAATCGACGGTTGTTACTCCAAAACCTGGTAAGAATCAAAACCCTAATTTTACAGAAGGATAAAACTTACTAATGTTTACGAACGTTTGAAAATTAACTGTTTTTTGGTGGGGAAGAAACACGAGTGGATTGCAATTTTTGGATCACCTGAAGATCAGGGCCCCCAGCCTTCGTTAGTTAGCCTTATAAGGCTAACTAACAAAAACATGACGACTTAACCTAATCAATCGTCAAGGGCGTACAGCTGACCTAACGATTGGTTAGGTTAGGTTGTGATATTTTCTTTTTTAGCCTTATAAGGCTAACTAACGAAGGCTGGGAGCCCTGATCTTTTCAGGTGATCCCAATTTTTTGCACTATTATATTCCAACAATTAAAAACTGTCGGGGAAAGTGGTGTTTATTACGAAGTTCTGAATATCCCCATGCAGATGTAGGATTTAATATACAATAATGAAAAATTAAAATTATTAAATTAGAGAATTTTCAGGGAAACGTTTTCTTTTAATTTTTGAACGATTTTTATCACATTAACTTTTAGTTAATAAAATCGCTCTAACTTTAATTAATTTAATGTCCGATACGGGTAAGTTCCCTTCGCGGTCAATGTAAACGACATTTTGTCATTTAATTTTTCCAGCCTAAGACTGTCTGAGAAATGTACGTAATGTATTTGGCTTGACCCAGTTCTCCCTCTAAAAAGGACTTATTTTTCCTGGTTGGTGGCATTATAACCCGTCTATGTGCCCTAGATGGACGAAGAACATAAGACGAAACAACCAACCAATCACGGCCACTTTCATGAATGAAAGAAGGTAGATTGTAAAATGTGTAAATAATGTATAATTTAAAACTAAATATATGGGATCACCTGAAGATCAGGACCCCTAGCCTTCTTTAATTAGCTTTATAAGGCTAACTAACGAAAATATCATGACCTAACCTAACCAATCGTCAAGGGCGTACAGTTGACCTAACGATTGGTAAGGTTAGGTCGTGATATTTTTGTTAGTTAGCCTTATAAGGCTAACTAAAGAAGGCTGGGGACCTTGATCTTCAGGTGATCCAATATATGCATTACAACAGTTTTGGAATCACATGAAGATCAGAGCCCCCAGCCTTCTTTAGTTAGCCTTGTAAGGCTAACTTACGAAAATATCACTACTTAACCTAACCAATCGTTAGGTCAACTGTACGCCCTTGACGAGTGATTAGGTTAAGTCGTGATATTTTTGTTAACTTATTATAAAATAAGTTAACAATTATGTTAACACAAGAATTTGTGAAAACATTAATAACTTGTAAGTAAAAATAAAAATATAATATAAGGGACTACCATAGAAATGTAAGTGTCTATAATTTATTCACAAGAAACACGATTTTATATATATGTTACTCGTCCGGACCCGTTATAGCGGATTGGTACACATCATAGCTCCACCCAGCTACATCGGCAGCCAATCACTACGAACATCTGGTCTTTTGGGGCGGAGCTTGGCGATTGTGCATATAAAAGGGGATATTTTTCAGTTGGGAGTAACAGTAGCTATTTTCGCGTCAGTGAATAATCATTCCCTCCACCATGGACCTGTACGTCTTCCCAGATTTGTATGAAGAAAGTGATACTGCAGCATTAACGGCAATTAGTCTTTTAAATGCGATTGACCGTGATGAATTATTTCCAACGCAAACCGTTGAAGATATTTGCAGTGACGCTCCTTACAATCCGACGCAAGGGACTACCATAGAAATGTAAGTGTCTATAATTCGATTTTATATATATATGGAGAGTTGTAGTATCTCGTCAAATAGATACTCGGAAATTTTTTTTATGGCAATCAATGTTATTTGGTTTTACTTCTTATCCCCATTATGCTAAAATCGAAATTTTTTATGGCAATCAATGTTATTCCTCTTAAATGAACCAAAGCTATCTTCACATAATGGGGCTCTGTCTGAATACTCTGTATATGTTTTAAAAGAATGAACATTATTCCTTTAAGGTCCGACGAGGATTTGACACGTGTTATACAATCTTTTGAAGAATCTCGTGTCATGAACACGGAGGATATACTGATCAGTCAGCAATGTCACACCTGTACGTCTCCCCGGAATTGTATGAAGAAAGTGATACTGCAGCATTAACCGCAATTAGTCTTTTCAATGCGATTGACCGTGATGAATTATTTCCAACGCAAACCGTTGAAGATATTTGCAGTGACGCTCCTTACAATCCGACGCAAGGGACTACCATAGAAATGTAAGTGTCTATAATTCGATTTTATATATATATGGAGAGTTGTAGTATCTCGTCAAATAGATACTCGCCAAAAATTTTTTATGGCAATCAATGTTATTTGGTTTTACTTCTTACCCACATTATGCTAAAATCGAAATTTTTTATGGCAATCAATGTTATTCCTCTTAAATGAACCAAAGATATCTTCACATAATGGGGATCTGTCTGTATACTCTGTATATGTTTTAAAAGAATGAACATTATTCCTTTAAGGTCCGATGAGGATTTGACACGTGTTATACAATCTTTTGAAGAATCTCGTGTCATGAATACGGAGGATATACTGATCAGTCAGCAATGTCACACAATGTCGATCTTTTTGGGGTAAGAAGACACAATATATTTTCATAAATTTATTAAATGAAAGAAATCAGTACAATAAACCAACTACAGAATATATCGTTACAAATATACGAACAAAAACATTATACTATACAACGAGTACGTACAATTGGAAAACGGATTTTTATCTGTCTGCATACCATTTCATCGTTTCGGCGAGTGTGACACGGGTCAAATAAATTTAAAAAATTTATAAATTCTTTCACATGACATATGCGTGAGAAATGAGACGCAGTACATTCCGCAAACATTACTAAAATATCCTTGTATGCGAAATGGGCTCCATACAACTTCGGGAATATGTAACTGAGCGAGAAATTTTACAATAATAGGGTCACTCCAGGGTTGAGTACCGAGTGAATCAAAATAGTACAGGCGCTGTCTATTTTTAAAATAGACAGCGATCCAGTGAATCCCTTCATTACCGATGACATCTGTGTTCACAATAAGACTACCGCATTCTCGCGTACTTGGCAAACTCAATGTTTCATTCTTCGCAAACACGCCGATAAATTTGGAACGTGTGACTCGCTCCATTACTTTCTGAAGTGTATTAGCATCCATTTTAAAAGTCAGTGATAACGCTCCTAAATCTATCTACTTCTATTAGGGCTTGCGATTCGAGATATACTAGTAAACTAATAGGAGCGTCTGTAGGCTTGGCGAATTCCAGCCGCACTGAGATGTTTCCGCTCTGCTGTGGGGTTAAATGGGTATTTACGCTAGCAAATAAGTCAGGTGTAATGTCAAACGGGTAAAGGTTAAATTGATCAATGAATTCTTCCTGCGTTACCCCATTACCAAGCTCATCACAATCACCTGCAATATGGGTCAGATTACTATAGGCTCTGGCACAAAGAGGTAAGACAGCGTCTGATGAATAGTCCGTACCTATTGTTCACCCAAAGCAGTGCCATTAACGTATAGAGTTGTTTTTAAGTCCGAAATTCTCGAATTTAAAGGCACTCTTTTTATATTTTCCATTCACCGAAGCATGGTCCTGCATGCCGATTAATATCCTTTTAGGAAGATTTCCCAGGGCAATGTTTTCTATCTGCTTCGATGCCAACCCTGCAGGAACCGTATATAGTTTGATTTGCACTCTGTTAATAGGATATTTCACTGTAGCGTTTAGTAAATTTTTCTCAATTTCTAGTTGTTTTGGTGAACTTAATTTCACTCGCCGTACGCGGAGGTATGTGTCCATAATGTGAACCACAACGGGCTTTGCACCCTCCTCTTGATCAGCAGCCAGATTTAAGCAGATCTCAGGACTCGTGCGGGTGAGCTTTATTTTCATATCCACCCCGTTGACAAGCAGCTTCTCCTGGAAAGTGAAATCTGTGTGCAACCGTCCAAAACACTCGTATATTTTCTTTTTAGAATTTTTAAATTTGTCCTTTATACTATTTTCATCTTTAGTTTGATAATATCCCTCGGCACTTAAAAAGGTAGCCTTCGCTTCTTTGGAAAAGTTGAGGACATTTTCCAGATAGGCTCGTAGATGATAGTACCCCGTGCCTGCCGATATGTTGGTCTGATTTAAATATACGTCACACTGGTTGAATATGGAGTGCAGAAAGTTTGTTTCAGGGTATACAGCATATTTGTCATCGCAGACCGTTCCATCAGAATGGGCTATACGTAGCTTAGCGTACATGTGCACACAGCTTGGATCAAAAAGTAAGGACCTGAGCTGGGTATCACGAATTCTATAGGTGCACTCGGGGAACTAATTGTGTTTAAAGGGTTAATTGTAATAAAGTCACTGTGCTCAATAGAAACTTGGGTTGGAGGTAGCTCAAAAAGGGACAGCTCCGATTTACAGCATTGTGAACTACATGGGTGGATGAAGCGTGCCATGGCGAAATAGTGACTCCTCTCTCGACAAGTGGTAAACAAACCATGATTCATGAGATCAATGTCCTTAGCTTATATCAGTCAAAAAAGTGGTCAACCATAGGTTTCATTCGCTTACAGCACTTCTTTTTTGATAGCCTTTTACGTTTAATACCACGTGACCCCTTCTTCTTCCGGGCAGCCTGCTTCTTCTTCTTCCCGCCACCACGCATTTTTCTCTTTGCATCTTTGATGATTTCGTCCCGTGTACGCTTTAAATGTTTTTTTAAAGCCTCTTTAGGTTTAGCCCCGGCCAATATGTCTTCTGCAGTGTTAATACCTGATTGTAGCGCTTTCCTTCCAAGGTATCTGGCACCACTCTTCAGCAAAGGAACAGCCGTACGTAGTATGGATGAAAAAATGGACCCAAGTCCACTACCGCGCTGGTATCGCACCCCTCGATAGACGGTGAAAGGCTTTCTATCCATTAGAACTCAGTGCGTCGAAAGTGTAGCTTCACTGTTAAGCTCCCGTTACCGAATGGGAAGTTTTCACCCTCAATCGTTCTTATATATTGAGATATTGGTTATTAAATTAGTTGCAACATTCACATAATGGGGTCTGTCATATGTAATACTCAAACTCCTTCCTCTATGGTTGGGGATGTGAGCAATGCGCAACAGGCGTGCCTGGGTATCCCCAACAAACTGGTGCTCCACTATATTACTGTAAAAATAGCACATGTCTGGGGACCTTTCAGCCAATTTCTCCATCTTCAATTGATACATTAATCTGGACAAGTCATGCTGTGTCTCGTGAAATGTGTCTCTTTGGAAGGCTGCGCTATATCGGCCATTGGCTAGAATTTGGAACTTTCTATGGTCTTTAATACGTCTGTTAGTCTTTGATTTTAGGATTAGTGTATGTGCAGGGTTGTTTACGATTTCGTATACTATATCATTCGTAAGGTTTGAGTTTCTTAAACTTACGTTTAAGCCTCTCACAACATCGGCCGAACCATATTGACCCGGTCCTAGTCTTACTTCTGTACTGTAATACCGTGCAACCTTAGTCCGAGCGATACGTATAGTTTCATCCATAGCTACCCTAGCTTTTTCACACTCGTCAATGTCTCTAAGAATCGTAAAAACGGTTTCTTTATGTTCAATATTTAAAAAGATGGTGTCCAGCTGAATTTCGCATATCCCCACCTCATACGAATCACGACCCAATTCAATGTGCTTGTGGAGCTCTGTTACAAAGTTGGCTAGTGTGTTGTTAGGGTGTACAGACAGGGACGAGGAGGACGGGAGTGTGACGTAGAAATGGTTAGGAGCCATGTTACATACTATTTAAGCTTCATTATTGCATCAGCTTTTATATAGGTGTTGAAGCTTTCTGGGTACCCTAGCCATTTCACCAGGTACATTTTTCTCTTTAATGAACCTTTGCTTCCTAAAATTTTCTCAATTTTAAAAACATTTTTTTCTAAATTAAACGCACCTTTCTGCAACTCCTCGCGGTAAAAACCTCCTGAGATTTCTTCCCCATTCAAATCTTCAATGTAATACATCATTATCTCACCTTTAGGTCTCACAGCCCTAACTTTAAAAATCTCGCGTGTCCATCCTTGCTCAAAACCCTTTGCGAATTTATTCCCCGAACGCGACAGCCTTACATAATCATTGATTTTGAAGCGCGCAGAGTGTGGTGGTGGTGGTGATCCATCTCTTCTCGGGAGCGTACCTCTTTCTAAAACTTCGTTAGGTGTTGTCCCAATCGTGCGATGGTGTGAGCGGTTGTACGATGATGCCAATGATTCCAGAATGTCTAGAAATCTGTATGTGTTTTTATGTGTAAAATAACAGTGCATGCGTTCCTTTATGGTGCGCTGAACTCTTTCAGCTAAAGAAGCCTTATGTATAGAATTGGTTGTGTAATAGCTGATATTAAACTCTGTCAACATGTTCTGAAAAGCACGGCCTATAAATTCCTTCCCCATATCCGTACAAAAATAGCCAGGAACCCTGTTTTCTTTTAACATTAGCGTTTTGGTGGCTTTAGCAACTGTTTCAGGTGATTTATTTTTCATAGGAACTAGCCACAGATATCTAGAGAATACGTCTATTATGAATAGAATGTAGCGGTAACCATCGTTATACACAGAATACCTTTGCGCGTCTGTTAAATCTGCTTGCCAAATAGAATCAATCGAGGAAGCCGTTGTCTTGGCTGTTTTACACCTTTTTCTCACAGGCTTATGAAGCGTATAAGCGTCCTGCTCCCTCAAAAATCTTTCAACATCTTTTTTTCCTACTCCGTAAACATTCTGTACAGTCTATCTACGCCGCCGTAAGAGGATGGGGTAGAAACGTCATAATAGCGTTTAGTTAATACCTTAGCCATTTGCGTATTTTAGAGGCACGTGGGTAGGGTTGGTTTAGCCTCTTCTTGCTCCTCTTCAAAGGTGTTACCGCCGGGGTGACGGCGTCTTCAATTGTGTCACATGCGTTGCATGTTCCAGTCTTTTAAACCTGTTCAGATTTCCTATCAACGTTTTAGGGACATTTATTTGTTGTAGTCTTGCTTTAATATGCTTCCAGCCTGATGGTGATGGCCTATCCCACTTTCTCACCAGATCATGGACAATGTCTACGATATCGATCCCTGTACCTTTGATCCTTCCACAATGATCTCGCCTGTATCGGTCCATTGTATGGCGGGATCCTCATTCAATAGATTAAAGACTTAAGCCTTTACTCCTCAATGTATGTGGGAGGGTGCTTTTAATACATGTTCGATATGTTGTGTGGCTAATCTTTTGGTTGGTCAGCTGTATCGTCGGGCTCAGATCTATGTCGCCATGTCCATCGTCCCCTGTGCTGTGCCTAATAACCACAGGAATCTCTGTAGGGCTCTTATAATTTTCGTACTCGTGAAGAAATTCTGCAGAGCTTCTTGGAATAAGATTCTTTTCTCATCAGGTGTTTTTTCACTGTTTAATAGAGCTAGCAATTCGCTTTCCATCTTTTAAGTCTGCTTTTACGGGGATCTAGATCCGTGTCTGGATTCCTTTGCAGTGAAGCGTTACACCTCGTGGGGAATCACTACCACTTTCTTCATTATATTAATCTAGTCAGTAAAGGACCCAAAACTGAAAATAAGATGGGGAGAAATGACCCTCCTGTTTGTACAATAATTCGTTTTTTCTTCGCTACAGTTTGACTTTTACGAGCGAGTGCACGTATTATGTTCTTGTAACGGCGTAGGCGAGCCTTCTGATGGGTTTTCATTGATACATTGCAATTTATAACGTTGAGACAGATTTCACAGATGCATTTAAAAAGTCGGCATCGATATTTTTAATAAACATCTGCTGCATTGCCCGGGGCAGTCGATGATAGATTTTTATTAATTCACGGTATTTCTTTAGTCTCTTGTCATTCTGGAAATACACCGTTTCAGGCTCGTTTGGAAATATATTCGTTCGCAGAAGCACTCTAAACGTGTTTCGCGGATGAAGGTCGCAAAGCAAATATCCGTAACGCGTGCTTGTAGCTTCTTTATAAACTTCCAAAAACTCCTTACGCTGATTCGGGAAAATTTGATTGGCTAATACCCCAATTTGTGATACATCTCTACGTTGTGCGAATAAGACTAGATATTGCGTATTTAACGACACATCGCGCATGTATCTATTTTGAAAAATAGATTCTGGTTGATGAAGAACACGCTTATGTTAAGATGGTGGGAGAATACTATAAATCTCTCGGCAAACGTTTTATCCATCTCCACAGAGATCGTCAATTACAATGATTGTATGTTCATTTCCCTTTAACGAATTAACGTCATATACGCAGTTGTGGAACAAAATATCATCTTGGTACTCGTGAACACTGATTGATACGTCGAATAGCACCATATAACTTTATGCACAAATTTCGAGAACATCTCTCCCTTTTCTTTAATGATTTTAAGCATAAACACAAGTTTTACCACATCCTGTAGGTCCAGATATAATACATGTGGATGGACTCGTGAATCTGAATTTTTCTACAGAGTCCATTTCTAACACGTCACACTCCTAAGTGGGTCATTTACAAAATATTACAAATTTGAGTGCTGTTCCTATATTTTGCTTTCTTCTCCACAGAACGTGAATGACGATGAGGTAGAGCATCCCATCATTGACATTACGGATGACCTCGACGACAGTGTAGTGTGATCTCCTCCCCTGCCAACGAACCCCTCACAGCGATACCAGTAGCACGTCAAAGCGGAGGTGTGAGAAACCCACTTCAGGTATAAAGCGCCCGAAATACGCGCCTGTTGCAGCGGTAATAGATCGCCAACCCTCAACCTCTTACGCAACAACCCCCCCCAGCAGCACCTCCCGCTAATATACCCCCTTATTCATCCGCCGCCCCCCGTTCTGTTAAGTCTACAATAATAGAGCCCCAACCATCAACCTCTACGCAAACAGGCCCCCCAGCAGCACCTTCCGCTAATATATCCCCTAATTCATCGCCGCCCCCCGTCTGTTGAGGATGAAATAACGTTGGTGCGCTCCGCAAGCCCCCACCCCAGCTTGATAGAAATCGGTATAGAGTCAGGGTCGATCTAGAGCATGTATAGCAATGGAATTGAGCGCGGGCTACGCCGGGTTGTACAGCGTATTATAGAGTTTGCTCTTCAGAATCGCGACGAGCGTGAAGTCAGGACGAGTCTTTCCTTGGATTCGGGTCAGATGACGGTGATGTAGCGATTATTGGGTGATAGTGCCATTTAGACGTTTGGCGGCTGAATATGTAGAATATATATAGGACGTATAATGCAAGCCGCCCAAAGTAGTATAGCCTTCAATATGGACACTTCACGGTAAATATGACCGTGTATTCCGTGTTGCGGGTCATAGTGCCATACGTACACTCTTAACTCAATTCTCAAGCTATTATAGACGGCATATAAACGTCGATCGTGGTTGCGGCTTTATAGCAGTAGTCTTGGCTAACATGTTTACTGTACAAAATACACGGGCTCAAAAAATTTGGCTGCCTACGGTCGTGGAACGTTGCCCGTAAACTAGCTGTAGACTGTGAACTTGAATTTGACTGTAATATGGGGCCTGAAGAGCTGAGAAGGGTAGAACAGGAAATGAATGTCCGCATAGTTGTATTTGGGTTGGATGATCGTCGTAGGACTGTAGTTTTTTAAAAGCTGTGTGAGAGATCGTACAAGACCACTACTTATTTTAGGATTGTGAGGGACAACGTATTCTCCCCCATCCGTAATATAAGGTGGCTTACGCGAGTTATGACAAAAGTCGAAAAATGGGAGACATCATGATTTGTGTAAGGGGTGCCTCGAGTTTGCGGATGATATTTGTGCGACATTGTAAAGAATGTCACATGGTATGTGAGCGTGTAAAAGCACAAATGTGAAAGCCGTGTAGTTGAAGCTGAGAAGAGAGACTGTGATGTGTGTAGACGCACATTTTTCAATAATAGCTGTTTTGATTTCCATAAATCAATTGGCACGTGCAGGAAAATGAGAATGTGAATGTGGTATGTTTCACACAATGGATAATTGGGAAAATTTAAGCACAAGTGGGACGTAATTCACTGTCCTACATGCCAGGAGGAATATAAGGCGGATGGAGTAAAGCATGTATATTATATGAAAGATACTAAGCCTAAAAATAAACCCTTGTATAACTGTGTACTAAGATATAGAACATATACGAACGCTGAAACCAAGAGGTAATTCCAACATTTACTTGTGAGCCAGACCATCTGTGAGAGTGTATGGGTATCGAATGTGACGAGTGCCCCAAATGTGGTAAACGGACAAACGTTTTTAGAACGAATGTCCGCGATAGTCCTGTGAAACTATTTGTGTCCTATATTGTCAAGTTAGCGACAAGTCAAAAAAATGACTGTATATATTCTCGCCCATAGGGGCAAAGTTTGACACGCAGTTCCTTTATAAGGAGTTGCTTGAACACCGAATCCTCTGAGATATTTACAGGTGATCCATTTAAAGAGGCAACAAATTAATACAGATGCAGATAAGAGGCAATGTACAATTTAAGATTACTTTATTATTCACCTTGTAAATTAGACAAAGCTACCCAAGGTGATGGGAAGTAGCAGCTGAAGTTTCCAAAGGATACTTCCCTTACACTTTCCTCACCAGCGAGACTTTAAACTACGTAGGCCCACCCACCCCCCAAACATTATTTTGACTGTATGAGAACGTGAAGACTTTGATCGATACTACGACAGTTTTAATGAAAGTAACCCTTATAATATAGCTGATGAATGTGAGCGTTATTGCGTGAATGATGTGCGCGTGCTTAGAGTATGTTTCCAGGCCTTAGAAGGATGTACATAGCCGTTTCAAATGCGATCCACTGCAAGTCGCAACCACCATCGCATCATTATGTTTTACGGTGTTCAAGAATAACTTCATGCCTAAAGACACCTTAGCCATTATTCACCGAAACAATCCCGCAGTTACGGGCACAAGGCTATTTACTGGCTCATACACCTACAGCAACAGACAGGTGTATACATAAAGCAGCCCGCAACACGGGTGAAGTACCCATTAAGATTAATGGACGTGTTTTTTGGGTTGAGGGTTAAGTGAAACCGTGTCACTGGTGTGAAGACTGTGTACTCCTTTAACGGTTGCTGGTGGCATGGATGCCCCCGTCCTGAGTGCGGAATCACCGGAGATATCCACGGTAGGTCCTGCCGACTGTCTTGCATCGACCCGCACCCGCGATCAACTATAGGATCACAGTTCATTCACAAAGTCTTGTGGGAAGCATGAATATGATGCACGGATGGAGACAGACGAGGTGTACCGTGAGGAAAAAACACGATCAAGCGTTCAATGGTGCTGGATCCTCTCAAATGTGGTGATAGCTGTTAGAGGACGTACAAATCCTTTCAGACTATACTTTCCACCTACGGGGGCGTGAAGCTCCATTACTACGATTTCTGTTATTTATACCCATACGTGATGAAGAGCAATCCGTAACCCGTGGGCGCTCCTGAGAAACTGGTGGGGCCTAGCCTACCCTCCATCAATGAATTTTCAAAAAATTTGAATGATGGTTACTTTGGGTTCTCTTTCGTAGACGTACTCCCCCCCACGCAATTTATGGATGCCGATCTACCTGTCGTTAGCGACGACAAGCTCATGTTTCCCTGTGCGTGAAGTGCGCGGAAGAGGATAACGGCGAATGTAACCATATACCCCACCAGCGTAAGATCAGAGGCGTATATACAAGTCCTGAGCTGGCCCTAGCCGTACGCCATGGTTATAGAATACTGAAGATACATGAGGTGTGGAGGTTTCAGAAGCTACCCAACCTTTTCACACCATATATAAACGCCTTTTTGAAGGATAAGGTTGAGGCATCAGGGTATCCGCGAGGAGTTGATACCGAAGATGAAAAGTCTGCCTATATTCAACGTTACCGCGACCCCGAAGGTATACAACTTGATCGTGTCCAAATTGTAAAGAATCCTGGCAAGCGCTTTAGTGCAAAGTTGTGTCTAAACAGTCTATGGGGAAAATTTGCGCAGAATACCGGCAGAGGGAACATTCATTTGGCACAAAGTTATAGCGATGTCTGGGATTATGCCAATGCTCCCGATAAAGAGGTCATGGAGATCGTGAATGTAGGTAATACTTACATGATAAAGTACAACGACACTGAATTTGCCACAGATACCTCAAGGGTTACAAACATACCTGTGGCCAGCTTCACAACAGCCTACGCCCGTATAAAACTTTGGGGTCTATTGCATTCTCTTGGGCGGAGAGTATTGTATGCCGATACAGATAGCGTGATATTCACAGAGAGGGAGGGTGAGTACATGCCCGCTCTTAGGGAGTTCCTCGGCGAGCTCACTGATGAGATCAAGGACGAGTATGGGGACAACGCTTACGCCGACTCTTTTGTCTCAACAGGACCTAAGACTTATGGGGTACGGGTCAGGGTGGGGGAGGAAATGAAATATATCGTGAAGGCAAAGGGTATTACGCTCAACCATGCGAATCGGCCGGTTGTTAACTTTGAATCGTTGAAGGATCTAGTATGTTTGGACGATGATGAGGGCGAACAACCTCCCCAACTAATTGTAGGCACCCACAATTTTCGGGCACAGAAGCTGGGGGGGCGTGAAGGAACTTAGGGGTATGAAGGTGTGCCGTAACACCTATAGGAAACGTTACCAGTTACCTGGTACCTATGATACCGTACCCTTTGGATACCAAAACGTTTGATGCTTCTATTGTTAACTGACACGTATTTGTCTTGTATATAATTTATTATTGATTTATTACACGTATTTGTAAATATATATATAACTTGAATATCTCGTTTATTAAATCATATTTGTAAGGTATCTATTGATTTATTACACGTATTTGTAAATATATATATATAACTTGAATATCTCGTTTATTAAATCGTATTTGTAAATATATATAACTTGAATATCTCGTTTATTAAATAAATCATGTTTCAATTAGCGTTTCACTTTCACCTTTGTGTGTGTGTGTGTGTGTGTGTGTGTGTGCACAGGTGAAAGTTCTAAGCTCCGCCCACTGTAAGACCGTGAGTCATGCTACTATCTGGGAGTCCCTGCGTGGTCAGTCGACTGCAGTAAGCCCGAGAGATCAGACGTGCATTCAGATCAGACGTGTATTCAAATGGCTACCTTTAATATTGCTTGTACAACGTTTATGAAATGGTATTCAGCAAAGTGTCAGGATGTGGTGGATACCGAAAAACTTCCTATTCCTCCCTCCTATACCTCTTTTAAAAACACATTGGATTGTGCGAAATTCCAAGATGTACAAATACTCTACGGATGTTCTGGTGAGATCGTTAAAGGCTTTCGTTGCACAGACGATGTGCTGAAGTATACTGCAGAGCTAAACTTTATAAAGTTTCACATACACCGTGAAGTAAAAGAAACAACGCGTGCAGAAAAGAAGCAGCAGGTATGGATAATGAGTCTTGCGGATGGGTGGTGTGACAAGCGGTATTACGTCATGCTACACCATGTCGATTACTCATACCCTACGACTGAAAATGTGAATCTCGTGATCATGGACAATCTTAAGTATTTTTATCACTATATTAACGTATATCATGATGAGATTCGTAGTGAGGTTGTGGCTAGTGCCCTGCGTGAGTTTTTAACAGACTTTAGAGACGAGTATCGTTTGATGGGCAGAAAGGAAAAATATGAGCATATGTTCCTCTCAAATAGTGCGCCGGAGTGTGAAGATGTTTAGTAAAACATAAAATGTTCCTAGTTCTTATCCTGAGGTAAAATGTCTGGTGCGTAGGCTGGTAGTGATGAAATTAATTCTTGTACCGGAAAAACAAATATGTACAACAATTCGGTACGACTCGCGGATCATACGAACAAGCCCATTCACGCATCATCGAGTCAGCCGCCCGTCGAACCGTTCCTGCCTACCTGCGTGCCTCACACGGCTCATAGTTATCTCAGAGCTTGAACCGAGTGGACGTGCGCTCCTCGAATACGATGGAACTTCCTTTGAGCAGCATTCTCAACGCCTCGTACGATGTGTCCGTGACGAAATCGTTGCGCGTGTTCAGGCGTAATTCCGGTCCCATTAGCTATGTACTGGAAACGGAATGTAGACAAACAAACAAACGGGTTTATTTAAGTGTCGAGGAGATGAATAGAATCTTCGTGATAGTTGAGAAGTGGAGTGAAGATCGTTATAAAATACCTGCTAACGTAGGTACAAGAAGAGAGCAGATTAGTGACGCACCCTCATACGCCGTTGCTTGTACGTTGTGTATAAATAACGATCGGCCGTGCATTGATATACGGCTGATGTGGAAGAATGCTTCTGATAATAACGCTCTTGTTCCTACGCGAAACCGTTTCATCCTCGACAGAATGTTTGAAATCGTCGGATTCCGCAAGCTGAAACCTATATTAGACGCGCGTGTTACGGATATGCTTTATTTTGATACAGTACTTGAATACGCCTACACCGCTCTGCTCGATGGGTTTACCGAGTGTAGGGCTGGTGAGAATGGTCTAGTGCTGGACGTTTATTTAAAAAGTTTAGACTCTCTGAAATACCATGAACTTTGGTACAAAGCAATTGATCGGTATAAGGCTGAGCTCACCTACACCGTTCACCCTGAAGAACTATTTCTTTATATAACGCGCAGTTGTCGTAACGATTTAGAAGATTATTTCAATTGCCGTTATGTTGAGTGAGTTCACGATTGAAAAGCTCGAGTCGGTAGAAATAAACCCTCGATTGGAAAAGCGTGCTTATAAACTTGTTTAATAATGTAGCTAACGATGAACTCTTTGTGCGTGCTTTTGATTGTATTCTAGACGTATTTAAAGATGACTTACCAACCGGTTGTAAAGTGGGAACAAAAATAGTACTGAACGATATGAAAGCCCTTCATATCGAATACAGGTTTCCCTATACTTTAAGCGGTGAAATATTATTAAGCCGCATATACTGCGTAATGCAGAGCAATAATGATGTAATTGTAAACTCGATTAAGACCGAGTTTAGTATTTTGAAAAAAAGTGAAATGTATTTATATATTTTGCTTGATATTTCTCCTGTACTGTTATGATTATATGCATATTTCTATTATTATTGAAATGTATATTTATTTCTATTTGAAATGTATATTTATTTTATATATATCACCATAATTGTGTGTATATATTTCCTGTACTGTTATGATTATATGCATATTCCTCAATTATTATTGAAATGTATATTTATTTTCTATATATTTATAATAAACAGAATGGTGCAATGTTGTTTTACTTAATTATATCATGTTACGCCTTCTAAACCTACTACCGGTATTCTAAACCAACTTTTAAGAAATATAATAATGTATACAATGGTATCGCTAAAAAGTTGTATCTGGCAACTCAAGCCATTTACGCCTTCTAAGCCAACTGGCTGATTAGGAGTCTATAATAGTGTATACAATGGTATCACTAAAAAGTGGTATCTGGCAACTCAAGCCATTTACGCCTTCTAAGCCAACTGGCTGATTAGGAGTCTATAATAATGTATACAATGGTATCGCTAAAAAGTGGTATCTGGCAACTCAGTCATCGATTAGAATTAAATGAATACATGGCGCTATCTGGCAACTCAAGCCATTTACGCCTTCTAAGCCAACTGGCTGATTAGGAGCCTATAAAACAACACCTACTCGGCTGAAGTCTTAATATGCACTTGGCTCCTGCCAGGTGAACCCCTCTCCTCCTTTCTCTCCTCTTTTCTCTCCTTTCTGGCCCTTTGGGGGGAATAGCTTGGGGGAGAACTCCACCTCCAAGTTGCATGCCCCTTGCAACCCGGTTGGCAACAAAGGCCAGTACTCTTTTTTTCCTTTTTTTTCTTTTTTTCCTTTTTCCCCCTTTTTTTCCTTTTTTTGCAACACCCCACCCCCCTTTGCAACACCCCACCCCCTTTGCAACATTACGTAATCACTTGCAACATTCCTGCACTCTACCCTTTTTCGGCTATACTACTGATCTCAGTTTTGTAAATAACTTAATGATAATTAAACAGAGCTGTAATCGATATTTTGTAAAATTCTATCATAAAATATGGCTTTAGATAATTTACCTGACTTGGATGACCTCGATAGGCCCGAGTGGCTTTATGTTGTACAAATGTAATATAATGAAATGTAAAAACAAATTAATATATTCCCTCAACGACAACTCTTCATCTTTTGAACTAGTTATTGCATGCACCACGAATCTCTCTCATTAATTAACAAATCCTTTACACAGTTTTTCATATAAATATAATAATAATAATAATAATGATGATAATAATAATAATATTTAAATATACTGCGCGGTAATTAATTAACTATATGTTTAAATAATCACTAATTTTTGCATTATACGTTAAAAGCTTAATTTTTCTTTTTTAAATAATGAATTTTAATTTGTAAACAACTCATTACAGTCCTCTCTTTAAATCTGCATATATGAATTACCTAATTTCAATGTCCGTATTAAAAATTTATGCGTAATTAACACAAACTATTTTTTTAGTTATCTGCACTCAAGTTGGAAACATTTAATTTTTAATTTTAATTTTTGTTATTCCATCGTTACATACAATATGTGTAAAAGAGAATAATATATACTATCGTACATAGTGCGACTGTTATTGCTTTCCAAAATATACAGCATACAGAGAGCTGACAAAAGTAAATAGACGCCACCGATGATTGTCCTCAAGAACAAATGGCAGAGCTCATTAATGGACTGTCAAAACGTGCGTCAGTCAGGTTTATGGAAAAACTGAAGGTGTCTATTTACTTTTGTCAACCCTCTGTATATCAGTAATATATAATATAAGATAATAATAACAACAACAGCGGTAATAATAAAAATAATAATAATAATAATAATATCAATAATTCAGTTTATTATTCTGTTTACTCATGTTGATGACATACATCAGGTTCAACAGAATATATATATACGCAACCACATACATATATGCATACGTGTCCTAGTATACATAAATATAAATGGAGCAGTAATACCTCCTATACTGTACATACATAGCGCAGAGCTGCCACTTACAAACAAATTTTATGCTTTATTGGCAGAATGTAGTTATTCGATAGATCTTATAGAGAATGTAAAGAGGTTATTTACATTAATTTTAAAGATACAGAAACAAAGAGAGGAAATGCGTGGAGACTATCTTTAATAAGTTTCAGACATAAGTTTATATATGTCGAGCGGGTTTGCCGCCGTAGGAACGTAGGAATTGACGATGGACCGAGTCCACAAGGTGGTCCCCTCGTTTTGTCGACGAAGTTGTATCCGTAGGACTCTCGCCAACGTCACTCTTAAGGTTATGGGAATCCAGAGGAACACTTCCTTGGATCACGTTTAACGTCGACGCTCAGAGATGCACGCAATTTTCTTCAATAAATTTTAGCTCTTATAATTTATTGGTTACTCGTACTTCGACTGGTTATGTGGTCTAGGAAGGTTACCATTGAGTAAATTGTTTGACATCTTCGCGAGGTAAAGCGTATAAAGGATATATATATATATATGATGAATAAAACCACGAAGGAAAGGAAACACAGAGTGGTGCTCAAGCGCTTTCGTCTAATGACATCCTCAGGAACACTGAAGTAAATAGAGAGTTGAAGACTATATATAGGTTACCAAAAAAAAAAATATATATATTATATAAATAATAAATATAGAAATAAAAATTGTGGGAGGAGCATAGTCTTGCTTGTTTTGAAAAACAGTGTAATCTTCCTCACTCTTTGGTTAACATAGTTAAAGGCCTTGTCTATAGTGCTGCAAATAGTACTTAAGAAGATAACTTTCCTAAACGTTTTCGCAATAGCCTCTCACAATTAAAAAATTTAATTTTTCATTTGTTCGTTCTCCCTCCTCATCTTGTGCGGAGCGCTCTTCTACACAAGCGTCGTTCTTTACATTAATTATACTGTTTGTTGTTTGCAGTTAAAATGTATATATGTACGGCACGCGAAGGTGCCTCCTCGGGGCATTGGTTTCTGCTCGTACGTAGGAGAATTACGACTTCTGATTGATCGAGGTCCATGGTGTAGTGGATAGCATATCTGACCGGCAATCGGATGATCCCGGGTTCGATTCCCGGGTGGTACCTCATTTTTCATTTGTTCGTTCTCCCTCCTCATCTTGTGCGGGGCGCTCTTCTACACAAGCGTCGTTCTTTATATATATATATATATATATATATATATATATATATAAGCCTCTTTTCGGACAACTAGTGTGTTTGAGTAATGACGTCAACAATGACGTAAAAAGAAAACGGGGGACAAGGGACCCTGCTTTGGGGGATCAGAGTCAAGAGTTACAAAGGGCAAACAGCTGCTCGCTGACTCAGTCAGATTCCTTTGCAGGCTGAAAATGCTGGAAGCCCAACACTGTACAGTATATATATCTACACTGAGTTGTTCGGTTACTTTCGCTGACACAGCGACTCGTAATGCATTGCGTGTCCACAAGATGATTACACCGTTTGGACTGTTTGGATGTGATAGAAGATTGAGGGAAGTCTTTGTTTTCTGTGAAACACAAGTTTATTAATGCAGAAACTTGAAATATATTTACATTATTACGTCGATACAATATATGAGAAAGAGAAAACTTCATCAACTTGAGTAGTCTAAGCATCATCATACTGTTTGCATATTCGTTTGTGTTTCGTATTTATCAATTATTACGAAAGAAATCTTTTATAACTTGAAGAGCCTAATCATTTTCATTAATCAATAAAGTAACATAAATATCATCAACTGTTGCCACAAAATAGAAGTCAACATCTTCCTTCCTTGAATAATCAATTTTAAAATTAGAAAGAGTCGTTTTGAGCAGAAAACTGAGATTTGTTTATAAAAAACCTCGGAACAGTTAGCTAGAACAAGGTGAAAAAAGTGTTAGCAGCTGATGAGGAAGCTTCTAACAGTGGCTGTATCCACCAGCGCGGGACATGTCAACGCGAAGAAGAGGCGACGTCAAACCGAAACATCAACGCGCTGGTGGACAAACTTCCTCAAACCTCTGTGCAGCGGGCTGTCTACGGTTGGCCAGACTGGCAGTCGACGGCCTGTTGCGTGGCACGGTCAGAGTGCCGATCGGCTCCCGGGGCCGGACCTATTCTCAGCGTGCTATTTTTTCATTTACGGGGAGCAATTGCGTGCTCCCCGGACTACTCTTACTCTCCGGCGACATTAAGACTAATCCAGGCCCCACTACAACTTCCACATGTCACCATACACAAAGACATAGACACAATAGCACCATGAGACACATACAGAAGTATAATATTAACATATTACAGTACAACGTAGATGGCCTCAAACAAAATCATGCAGCTTAGGGAATTCGTACACAAACAAAACATTCACATAGCACTTATACAAGAAACAAAACTAAAACGCACACACAAAACACCCACCATCCCTGACTTCACGGCGATCTGTCAAGATCGAACTGGGAGTAACTGGGGTGGACTCATCACTTACTTACATAAAAGCATTAGCAACACTGATGCCACCCAAAACATTACAAACACAATCCGAGCAGATAACACGATAGAAATACAGGCAGTTGACATTAAAACACGCGCAAAACACACCACCACACTAATCAACATTTACATCCCACCAGATAGTTCACCTCAGGTGCCAGCCAATTACAATCCACAGTTACACAATCTGGCTTCTCTCACTAATGTCATCTTAGGAGGAGACTTCAACGCTAAAGACACTAGTTGGTACCTGCACAACCAAAGCAACACCAGAGGCGCCAACATAGCCACACAACTAAACAGCCTCTTCATTCTTAACAATACAAAAGAACATACACACATACCACATCAAGCAGGATACTCAAGCTCATCCCCAGACATAACGTTCTGTTCCCCCTCACTAGCAACACATACACACTGGAGAACAGGAAAACAACTTTCATCAGACCACCTGCCCATCATCATTACAACACGTTCTACACTCTGCCCCAACAGCCTTAGGCACACTGACAGAAATTACAAGAAAGTTGATTGGGAACAGTTCAAAATACAGACTGAGGAACAATTCATCACATTAGATAGCACACCGATCATAAACGTCAATACAACACTCAAGACATTTAATCAGATCATCAATAATGCAAACAAATACATATCCGAGGGCAACATTAGGAAATACAACCCAAAAACAAACCCTCAAGGCTCTGTTCTCTCACCAACATTGTTCAACTTATACATGCATGACATTCCAACACCCATAGATAACAAGCTTACCTTATCATCATATGCAGATGACATCACTTTAACATCCACCCACAACAACAACAACATCGACACCGCTACAAATAACCTACAAACATATATAATCAGTATACAAGACTGGCTCACACACAATAAACTCAAAGTAGCTCCCACAAAATCAACCATCACCTTGCTTACAAGCAATACAAAAGAACACCAGATAACTCCACAGCTTACACTAAACAACACCAACATTCCACAAACTCACAGGACCAAAATACTTGGGGTCACATACAACACATCATTATCTTTTGTAAACCAGATTCAGGACATTAAAAACAAATGTACGTCAAGACTTAACACGCTTAGGGTACTAACAGGCACAAACTTTGGACACCAGCAGGAAACAACAACACTCATATACAAACAATATATTCGCTCAGTTATGGACTATGCTAGCCCATGCTGGGCACCTATTATCCCAAACACACACATAAACACCTTACAGACAATACAAAATAACGCACTTCGTATCATTACAGGATGCACTCAAACAACACCAATAGAACACCTGCACACAGAAACAAAAATACTGAAAGTTAGGAAACATTTAGACATGAGGGGGACACAATTCATGGCAGCAGCGACAACTAACCCACAACACCCTTGCCACTACATGTACAATCATGCACCGACACCTCGCACCATTAGGGTAACACCAGAGAGACATTATAACCAAATACTCCATTCCATACCACGCCCCACAGACATCACACAGTAAAGAAAACAAACACACACACACACACACACACACCCACACACACCTAACCCACAAAGCACCGACACAACTCGGTCCGAATGCGGTCCTAGGTGCGAAGCCGCCACCCATTAACAGGTCAGAGATCAGCCTGAGCAGATCGGATCGAGTTAACTTAGTACGATTCCGATGTGGACATCACCCCCAACTTACGGACATATAAACACAGACTAGACAATTCCGCAGACGACACCTGCCACCTGTGCCAGGACACACCACAAACAACTGAACACATTATGACAGAGTGTGCCGCTCTAGCACAACAACGAACACAACATCACTAGTGCGCTGAACCTCTGGTCCACTCGGAGAGGGCGATCGGTTACCTGCGTGCAGCCGGCTTGCTCGATCAGGGTGGGCTGATCGGCTAAACAACAACAATAACACTGTGTTGTAATCGTTAAATTCTTAAGAAGAAGCACAAAATCTTATTGTAATCGTTCCATTTATTATTATTATTATTATTATCATTATTATTCTCTCACGCTTTCTGACAACTGTGGCTCTCTAGTGAATATGCCCTAACGGGATTATTCGCCCAAAGTTTGACCATAGGTCAGTATATCATCTTCGAAAATATTGTTCGTAGGAGCAAAAGTAATAGAAGACAAAATATTTTCCTATAAACATAAGCTAATAATATCTTAAAAAATTGCTGATACTTATAGTATTATCGGTATTAGTAATAATTTCTAAAATCGTGAATTTTCAACCTATCATGGTGAAATTTGGCACGAATATAGAGAGAGGAATGTTCTTTTGATTCATTTTCATTTTGGAAAAATTCCTTCATATACCTACTCAGGGCACCCCATCAAATTGCGAAAAACGTCATCAAAGATGGCACAAAAAATCTCAATGTTTTCAGAACAGATTTTTTGTATTCTCTACTTTCTAAAAAGTCATTCAGTAATATCTTGGTTATGCGCACTAGGGTGTATCATGCTCATTGAAGCACGAATTTCAAGATTGGCAGTATGTATTCCTATGTAAAATTAAATTTTAGGAAAGGTTTGTTTTCTTGAACTTTTGCTAAAAATCACGTGTAATTGTTCAAATTTCCACTTCTTCGTTTTCTGGTTATGTAGAGAACAGCTGTGCAGGACATACACTGTAGTACAAATGTAACAGACCGGTTTCTTACCAAACAAAACCATTGTAACAGCTGTTATAGGCTAGTAGAGTTTCACTGTGATAATTTTCTATGTTTCAGATACAAAGCTTGGTGAAGATTGTGTAGCCACCATGGCTAAGCAAGGACGAAAGACCAGAAAAAGTTCTGGTTCAAAGCTGAGTGATCTGGTGGGTCCAGGCAAGCAGTTATTTCCCACAGAAGTTCCAACCTGGAGAGCTGTGTTTCAGAGAGGAATCCTCCTCCAGGAAGAGAAGCTGCTTCTGGATGATATGAAGAGAGCTCAGTACCCTCTGCAAGATTTGGCTAAGGACTTGGCATCACTGGTACTGGCACAGTGGCACAAAAGCAATGCCAAGTTCACTCCTCCTGTGATCATTCAAGATAGATCCATTGCCAGGAAGATTCTTATCAGGTGGAATGAAATGAGTGACCTAGTGAATGGCAGAGTGAAGGCTGCAAAGAGAGAGAAGAGAATATCTGAACTTGATACATTGTTTGACATAACCTGCAGACATGATATCACTCTCTGTGGAACTGAAGCATCTGGCTGCTCTGGCTGTGCTGCTAGAGTTCATGTCAACTGTGACTGTCCTCTGCCTCAGAAGATTCCAAAGCTAGAGCTAGAGTGGCTCCATTTCCAGAAGATCAAAACCTCAGAAGTTTCTGGCTTCCGGATGGCATCTGTTGATGTGAAGGAAACAGTGAAACAAGTGAAGGCTGCTAAGAGGAAGGAGGAAGAACAGAAGGCAGCTGAGAAAAGAAACAGAAAAGAGGAAGAAGAAAAGGAGCTACTGTTTAGAGCTGATGATGGTGATGATGATGAAGATGAGGTGACTTCCTTGCAAGAGTCTCTAGGCAGAGCAGCTCCTACTGCTGACACAGATTTTTCCAGTACTGCACCAGGCACAAGCTCCAGTGTCAACACTGGCAAAGTCTCCACCTCTGCCAGGAGGAACTACATGGATATCTCAAGCACTACTGCGGCTGCAGTCAGGTTCAAGGTGGCAAACACTCCTGCAGCAGCCATTGCAACTGGTTTCTTGCAAAATCTCATCAAAGCTGGCCATCTAGATATGCCTTATCAGCAGATAGCTGTTGGCAGGATGAAGATGTGGAGGGGCAAGGAGTCTGTAATAGGTGCCTCGGTGGAGGCCCTAGATAAAAGGACAGAGGGAGAGGAGATCAAGAGAATTTTCTTTGATGGAAAACAAGATAAGAAGACAAAAATCATGAGGTACAATGAAGAAACTGGCCGCTTCCATCCTGATATTACAACTGAAGAGCACTATAGTGTTATCTGGGAACCTGAGGGGAAGTATCTCTTCCATTGTACACCAGAAGAACCTGAAGGAAATGAGAAACCTGCACTGAAGATAGCTCAGGCTCTGTTTGAGTGGATTAGTGCTCATGGTGCTGAAGATACTATTGTGGTCCTTGGTGGTGACTCCACCAACACAAACACAGGTTCTGATGGAGGAGCCATCACTCACTTGGAGAGACTGCTAGGTCACAAGTGTCACTGGCTGATATGCCAGTTGCATATTAATGAACTCAGCCTCAGGCACATGATCATCAACCTTGATGGTCCCTACACGCAAAAGTCTGGGTTCAGTGGCCCAATAGGAAAACTTTTGGATAAGATCAATGACATACCTGTCAACTTTAGCTTCAAGGCTCTGCCAGGAGAAGATATAATTGAACTGCCAGGAGACATTGTACAGAACCTTAGTACTGACCAGAAGAACTGCTACCTACTGATTAAAGCTGACAGGAGATTTGAGCAAAGGAAGTTACTGGTCTGAAGTGTGGCCCACTGAATCAGTGACGCTGGCTGACTACAGGTGAGGCTCCGTTGATGCTGTGGATGAGGCAGCATGGTCTGAAGGGGGAGGTGTTGAAGAAGCTGGAGGTGCTGCTGAAGTTCTGCCTGGACTTCTACTTCAAGATGTATTTTGAGATCAAAGTGAAGCACCACATGAGGTATGAACCTCACCATATTGTGATCGCTCTGGGACTGCTGAGAAGCCAGACCTCTGAAGTCAGGAACCTAATCACTCATGTGATAGTTCGTGGAGCATATCATGCTCACAGTGAGAACCTCATTGCCTCTCTCCTGTGCAGTGAGGATGAGGAGGAGAGGGCATGGGGGGGTGGTTGAGATGATCAAGAAGATCAGAGGTAAGTCTGAGTATGGAGACATGAGTCTGAGAACTCATAGAAACCCTAAACTGAATTTTGATGCCACTTCTCCAATTACTCTGATTAATTGGGATAAGGAGAAACTGTATGAGCCACTCTTCACTTGTAAGATGTCAAGAGAAGTTGAGGAGCTTCTCATGTCTCCACTTGAAGTTGAGAACTTCTCAGTTCACACTCAAAGCTGTGAAAGAGCAGTCCAGGAAGTTTCAGCTGCAGCTCCTGCAGTGTATGGGCAAGAGAGAAGAGATGGTTTTGTTCGTGCTAGGATCGATCACAGAGAATTGTTGCCAGTTTTCAAGTCAAAGCAAGACATTATAAACATGTTTTAGATCTCTACAAGACCTGCTAGACAAATCAAGATGCTTTCAGAAGAAAAAATCTCAAAACATTCAGTTGACCAGCATATTATTACAAGCTGGGGGTGGAGGAGGGACTTATACAAATACAGTATTAAAGAATTGCAATTGCCAAAAAAAGGTTGAACGTCACAGCAGCTTGCGGAAAGATGGGGGCAGCTGCCATCACACTCAGTGATGCCGAAAAGAAAATAAATAAAAATTGGTGGAGGCATTTCTAAAAAAAAAAATGCAAGACCAAGAAAGAAGAACAAAAAGATTCTGCCTGATGAAGAGAACAGCCGCGAAATGTGGTGTATAGGAGACTAAAAAATCATACAATTCCTTAGTTTTGGGCCATTTTGGGTGATTTTGGTTATTTTAGGGGTCATGAACAACTTTGGCTGATCTTAAATGGGTCCAAGCCTGCCCTTAGAAATGCTTAAGGGTGTCTGTGAACAATATGGAACATATGGAGGTCAATAAAACCCACTCTAATAGACAGAGTTTATTTCCACGACAGTTTCGACGCCCATGGCATCCTCCTCGGGTGGATACAGAAACACAAATGAAACAAAACAAGAGGGAAAAAAACAGTTCAGGGATCGACCGTTAAGAATTCGCACCTAGGTTAGATTCCATTCTCTCGAGACAGGAGGGGCATTTTCATTAAGTACATTCGCACAAATTTTTTAAAAACTATCTTCCTGTTCTAAACATACAGATTCTATTATTTTTACATAATTATTACATTTATAATTAAATTTATTACATTTAATATTGCATAATTATTAATTACAGAAATTATAAATTTATTATTACATTGGTTATTACATTGTTTGTATTATACAGAAATTATAAACCGAAAAACGAATGAAAAAAGGCGATTAGGAAATAATCCAGAGACCATTGAGAAATTCGCACCTAGGTTAGATATCGTTCTCCCGAAACCAGAAGGGCATTTTATTACAGGGTCAGCTTATAACTACATTTCCACAAATTAAAATATCTTCTTGTTCTATACATACAGATCCTAATGTTTTGACATAATTACTGCATATATTTATTTCCACATTAATTACTTCCATTATTACATTTACTAAAAGCGAGTAAGGAAACATTCCAATCCAGAGACACACACTTAGGTTCGAACACGTTCCCACGACTCCGTAAGGGATTTTTGACCAAGAATCTCATTAAAGGGTCTAACTTATAAGTACCTTCGCACAAATTAAAATTATCTACTTTTTCTATACACACAGATTCTATTATTTTCTTTTGACATAATTATTACATTTATAAAGTACCTTACTTGATTCCCAATCTATAGCATGATTATTTTGGCTAGCGTGATAAAAAATGGCATTATTAGTATTACAACTTCTGAAGGCATATTTGTGTTCTTTGATACGGGTTTCAATATTTCTTCCAGTTTCTCCCACGTATACTAAATCACAACTTTTACAGGGAATGCTGTAGACACAGGCTTGTTCCTCTTTTGCAACGTTATTCCTAACCAATTTACTTTTCACGGTAGACGAATATTTGAACGCCAAAGCAAACTTAAATTCTTTCGTCAACGGTTTTACTCTTTCTAAGCCGGCAATGTAAGGCAAACTCACATATTGTTTTTGGTTAACTGAAAGTTTTTTGCATTTAATATGGAGGTCATTTGAGGCTACCAAGTCTGAAATTGGCCAAAAATCCCATTTTTAGACAAAAAGTGCGATTTTGAACATTTAAATGCGATTTTTCGCAAAAGTTGCAGAAGACGAACCCCTCTTAAAATTCAATTTTACATAGGAATTCATACTGCCAATCTTGAAATTCCAAGTTTTTCAATATTCGACCTGAGCATGATACACCCTAATGCGCACACACATTGCCAATTTTCTAAATATTCATCGGATGTTCATGAAACTTGGAGGGATTATTAACAATGTAGGGCTCTATGGAATATGCCCGGAAGGGCTTATTCTATGACGTTTTGACCATATATCAGTGTATCATCTGCAAAAATATTGCGCGTACCAGCAAAAGTGATAGAAGTTGAAATATTCTCCTCTAAGCATAAACTAATATATCATCTTTATAAATTTCTATTGCTAATAGTATTAGCAGAATTAGTGATAACTCTAAAATCATGGCTTTTCATCCTGTCATGATGAAACTCGGCAAAAATGAACAGAATATGTAATAAACAGGGGCGAATCGAGCAAAATTCGGGGGAGGGCCGTCAACTTTAAGAACCTGAGATTACAATACATTGACAGGCAACTGATGTGACAGAATTGCCAACGATTGTCACAAATATATTCGTTCTGCCTATAAATGCAGGAAGGTATCTGTTTTTGGTCGTAGGGCTCTATGGAATATGCCCGAAAGGGCTTATTCCATCAAGTTTTGACCCTAGGTAAGAAATCTCAAGATTGGAGATTGAGGGCGGGCGGAAATGCTTTTGCATTTTCGCTGCTTGCAGCAAAAATAATTAAATATTTTAAAAGGTTTATATTTGGAGAAAACTGCACATTAGTTATCAATTCAGTGGCAGTAACATTAAAGACAGAAATTGAGGTTGGGGCCAAAAATTCTTGCATTTTTGCTCCTTGCAGCCAAAATAACTAAATTTTTTTAAAGGTTTATATTTGGAGGAAATTCCACATTAGTTATCTATTAAGTAGCAGAAATATTAAACACGGCAATAGAGGGTTTGCCCGAGTGAAACGGAAATTCTTGCATTTTCGCTGCTTGCAGCGAAAATAATGAAAAAAAATTTTAGTTATCCATTAAGCGGCAGTAACATTATACGAGAAAAGAGGGTTGACCCGAGCGAAGCGAGGGCCTAGATAGGCGAGCGAAGCGAGCCCGTCAAGTTATTAGTATTTTTCTTCCGTTATTTTGTCACGGTTTCCGCCTTAACTACTGATCGGATTTTCATGAAACTTGAAGGGAATATTACCACTCTAGGGTTCTGTGGAATATGCCATAATATGCTCATTCCCATAAATTTTACCATAGGTAAGTGTATCAACTCTAAAATATTGCGCGTACGAGCAAAAGTATAGAAGTGAAAATATTCTACTCTAAACATAACCTAATAATATTACCTTAAAAATTTGCTATTACTAATAGTATTATCGGTATTAGTGATAATTTCTAAAATCATGAATTTTCGACCAGTCATGATGAAGCTCGGCAGGAATATTCAGAAAGAAATGTCCTGATTGATTATCATTTCGGAAAAATTCCTTAATATACGAGGGGCGGTCAGAAAATAAGTTTACACGGCATATAATTTCGTAACTAAAGGACCTACATTGATTATGTTTGTATCAAGTGAATTCTTTAATCATTGTTGGCAACACTGCACGTCGATTCGGCTGCCTCTACCGTACATTCGTTATATGAGTCAGTTGAACATGGCGGCTCGACTGGAACAGTGCCCTGTCCTACGGAGCAGTCCAGGACGTTTACATTTAATGGCCGCTCGTAAACGTTCCAGTGTTGAACAATATGCAGCTGCATTGATTGTTGTGCCTTTTTGCATGAAGTCTGCGAGCAAAACGCCTTTGTGGTTCTAAAACATGGTAACCATCTCTTTACCATCACTTTACCTCACAATCTTGAACTTCTTTGGTCGCGGGGACACAAGGTGTTTGCATTCCATGCTGGCACGTTTTTTTCCGGAGTACGGTGATGAACCCGTCTCGTCTCCTGTGACAATGCGCTCGAGAAAATCTTAACCACTGACAGACTCAGAATATCGTTGCAGAAATGACAGGGCACTGTTCCAGTCGAGCCGCCATGTTCAACTGACTCGTATAACCAATGTACGGTAGATGGTAGCCGATTCGACGTGCAGTGTTCCAACAATGATTAAAGAATTCACCTACACCGTGTGAACTTATTTTCTGACCGCCCCTCGTACCTACTCAGGGCATCCCATCAAAGTGCGAAAAAACACCAAAGATCGCAGAACAAAAAATCTTAAAATGCTTTCAGAACAGATTTTTCATATACACCTCTACTTTCCGAAAATTCGTATGGTATATCTTGGCTGTTGGCAGTTTATGACGCATTTCTTTTTGAGGGGAACCCCACACATTGCCTATTTTCTATAATTGTTGCTACTACACAAATACCTATTATAACCATATAGACATGTGGGGTGTCATTCGAAAGGTCTTACTGAACTCTAAAATACTGTCGTGTTTAAAATTAAAAATATTCATGTATAAACCTGTCAGCTTCAATTGTACGTTTTCGCGAATTAATATGTAACGTAAAAAAAGCCAATACAGACTTATTTTGGGCATGTACACTTCAAGGTTATTTAGTTATTTATATTGAAATGAGCACGTGTCGAAAACAAAAACTTCGAAAAATGTTCATAGACAGCTCGTTAATTAAAGAATTCACTTGACCCAATAAGCGTACGGCACCTAATCTTTTTGGGGGAGCTGATACAAATTTGGCCGAATTTTTAAGTTACAACAAAGAATGCCCGAAATTTAGATAGATAGTTAATGTAATTAACTGTATATATATATAGATATATATCTATTATATATATATATTATATTATATATTATATATATATTAAGGAAATTAGGATCATCACAGGCTCAGGCAGCAGCTTAGCAAACCCAAACTGGGTATATAGGCTACATGCTTTTTGCAATGAGTACCAGGCAGCTACGGTACCACAACTAGAAAAAGAAACCCACTCACAAAGAGAAATCTCAAGCCAAAGGCTATATACAGTTTGCTCAGCTCATCTAAAATTGGTGTGCAGTCTGCAAACATAATAAAATGAAGCATTAAGACCTAGCCCAAAAAGAGACCCTAATAGAAATCTCAAGCAATTAGTATCAAGCTAATCATGTCAGTAATTAGCTAAATAATAATATACAGCATGTCATTTATAAGGTTAGACTTAATTTACTTGAGTTAAAGAAATAGACCTAGGGGCTAGGGCTTTACCTATTTAATTTGGCTAATAAGATATTAGTACCTTACCTACTTATAAAAAATTTCAACTTACCAAGTAATTCAATATTCATGATAAACTTAGAAAGCAATTAACTCACGACAAGGATTAGATATTCTTTTGAATTTTTAAGCAAAGTCTTACAGCTCCTATGTGGGCTAAATACCATAGTAAAATCTATATTAAACCTGGAATAAAAAATAGCCTATAAGTACTAACAACAGCTTAATAAGTACTTAATAACAGCTAATAAATAAAAATATGAAATTATCTTATAACTTTCTGATCCTGAATTTATAATATGATACAAGGCCAGCATTTCTCCAACTTTTACAAGCTATTTTTTTTTCATTTTGCCCGAATGCAGAGCTAGTTTGCCGGAATTAGCCCCCCCCCCCTCATCGCCCCCCCCCGTCTCGTACGCCTATGCTTGACCCTTATATATACGCGTATACATAAAGTCTAGACACTCTGCGTTTGAAAAATGTAAGGTCATAGACAGGAAGAAAGATGGATTCAGGCAGATTGTTCTAGAGTTTACCGGTTGAGTTGGTGAAAGATTGAAAATACCGATTAACCCTTGCGATAGAAAATTGGACAGAAAAAGGGTGAGAAAGTGCAGAAAGTCTAATGCTCCGTGCTATCCTTAAAGGAGAGAAGCAAGCAGTTAGAGAGTTCAGAAGAGCAATGTCCATTATAATAGTGATAGTAAAGAGAGTGAGGCAACATTGCGGCGAAGAGAGAGAGAGATTAAAAACAGTCAGTAAGAGGGGGGGAATTGATGAGACGAAAGGCATTTGATTCCACCCGGTCAAGTTCGGCTGTATGGGTTGAGCCATCCCACACATGAGAAGCATCCTCCATACAAGGGCGAACAAGACCCCCGTATAGAGAAAGCAACTGAGTCGGAGTGAAGAAACTGCGGAGGCGGTACAGCACACCTAACCTCTTAGAAGCTGTTTCCTATCCCAGGAAAGATAATGAGAAAAGGAAACGCCAAGAATGTTAAGAGAAGAGGAAGGATTGAGTTGTGTGTTGTTGAAGGTAAGGGTATAGTCGTATGGAAGATTGTGACGAGTAGACAGGTGAATGAACTGAGTTTTAGAGGCATTGAGAGCCACAATGTTTCCTCTGCCCCAATCAGAGATAGCAGAAAGATCAAAGGTCATGTGCTCCATAGCCGTCCTACGAATCATGCAGTGACTGTTGTGAAGGACACTTTGGGAAGCGGGTGGAGAAGTGAAGAGTAGAATCATCGGAATAGGAGTGAATAAGACAGGAAGTGTGAATTAAAAGGTCATTAATAAATAAAAGGAAAAGAGTGGGTGACAGGAGGGAACCCTGAGGAACACCACTGTTGATAGCTTTAAGAGAACAGTGGCCATCTATAACCGCAGCTATTGATCGGCCAGAAAGGAAATTAGATATGAAAGCACAGAAAGAAGGATAGAAATCGAAGGAGGGCAATTTCGAAATTAAAGATTTGTGCCAGACTCTCTCAAAAGCTTTTGATATGTCAAGCGCAATAAGTTCTACCAAAATCCCGAAAGGGGGATGACCAAGTGTCAGAGAGATATGCAAGAAGATTGCCAGTAGAGTGTCCCTTGCGGAATCCATACTGACGGTCTGAAATAAGATTTGGGAAGAGAGGTGTTTAAAAATCCTCCTATTAATGATAGATTCCAAAAATTTGGAAAGGCAAGAAATCAAAGCAATTGGACGATAGTTGGAGGGTTGAGAGCGGTCACCCTTCTTTGAGATAGGCTGAATGAAATCGAACTTCCAGCAGGAAGGAAAATTACCATATGAGAGACAAAGACGAAAGAGTTTGCCTAGGCAGGGTGTCAGCACAGAAGGACAGTTCTTGAGAATAACAGGACGAACACCATCAGGACCGTACGCCTTCCCAGAGTTGAGCCCAGATAGGACAGAAAAACATAGTTGGAAGAAATTCTAATTTCAGACATAATAGGGTCAGAGGGAGGAGAGATGGAGGAATAGCAACGGATTAGTCCACAGTTGAGTTGTAAGCGAAAGTTTGAGCGAAGAGTTCAGCTTTATCAGGAGAAGAGACGGCAACTGAGCCATTGAAATGTAAAGGAGGAGGAAGTAAAGTTGCTGAAGAGGTTTTACCTGAATGCCAGAAAGAGTAAGAAGAATTAGAATTGGATAGGTTTTCATATTTTTGTTGGATGAAGGAATTTTTGGCGAGTCGAAAGAACAGATTTTACATGATTCCAGGCAGAAATTAAAGCTGAGTAAGAGTCAGGAGTTGGATGGTGATTGTTACCTTTTAAAAGACTCCTCTCTGTTGTGGATAGCATTAGAACAAGTAAAGTTAAACCAAGGATTTTTGCATTAGTAGTAGGAATAGAATATGGAATGTACGCTTCCATGCCCAAAAGAATCACCTTCGTGATGCGCCCAGCACAGTCGGAAGGACCCTCAGCCACGGAAGCAGTGATCATTCCAGGGGAAATCACAGAACTACTGACTAAGGGCTAACCAATCAGCGGCGCCAAAGTGCCAAAGGCGCTTCCTCTTGGGAGGATTGAAAAGCTGAAAACAGATATAAGATTGTGGTTGGAGGAGCACAACGGAGGAAAAAGTTTCTCAGAGTAAGAAGTAGGGTGGGAGGAAAGAAATAAATCGGTAATGTTGGTCCTATCTCAGGGTGATCGGGGATACGAGTAGGGTGCTATACAATCTGCTCTAGATCATTCAGGATAGAAAAGTTGTAAGCTAGTTCACCACAGATGTTAGTAAAATGGAAGGAAAGCCAAAGGTGGTGGTGAACATTAAAATCTCCTAAAATGGAGATTTCAGCAAAGGGAGAGTGGGAAAGAATGTATTCACTTTGGAAGTGAGGTAGTTAAAGAATTTTGGATAGTCAGTAGAATTAGGAGAAAGGTAAACAGCGCAGATGTATTTAGTTTGAGATTGGCATGTAAGGCGCAGCCTGAGGGTATAGAATTCGGAAGATTCGAGTTCGGTAATACGAGAACAAGTTCGGTCATTCCGTACATATACGCAGCATCCACCTTTGGAGTAAAATTGAGTATAGAGAAAGTAAGAGGGTACAGAAAAGGGGTTGCTGTCAGTCGTTCCAGACACCTGAGTTTCAGTGAGCTAAAGAAGATGAGGTTTAGAGGAGGAGAGGTAGTGTTCAAGAGATTGAAAATTTGAGAAAAGGCCACCAATGTTGCAAAAGTTTATGAATTGTGAATCAGGCTGAGGCCCAGAACATCTCGAGTGGGCGGTAGCAGATCCAGCCCAATTTCCCGGGTCTTCGTTCCTGGCATCGGCAGCGGGGAGCCAGAAATGGGGACATTTATGGCCCCCTACCCAGGGGACAAAGAGGCTCTTGAAGTTGATGCCATTTTTCTAAAAATTTTGAAGAGATTATGTAGTGTGTAAGATGCATGTGTATGTAATGAGGATTAAGAAGAGAAGTGTGTTTAAGAGCATGCTGGACACGGAAAAAGATCAGCCAAGGAGGACAGTGACAGGAGAAACGGGAGTTCCAGCACTTCCTCTCTTTCGTCTGATGCAGGGATATTCCAACTTTTTCGCAGGCTGTCACATTTTCCAAATGCTCGACTACAGGCGGGCACACACAAAAAATATTATGATAAAAAATACATAAAACACATAAGAAATATTATTATCTGGTTTTAATTGCAATATTCTTTCTATTAACCGGTCTCTAAAACCTTATCTGTGTGTGTGTGTGTGCGTGCGTGTGTGTTCTTCAGTTTTTGACTCTCTCTGTATATATATATATATATATATATATATATATATATATATATATATATGTGTGTGTGTGTATATATATATATATATATATATATATATATATATATATATAGCTCATTCAACTCCACTTGTTGTGTACCCCACAATGTGCGTCGGTTGGGTGGGTGGGTGTTTATCGATGTTTAATGGATCTGAAAACATGAATTGATGAGAAGTTATGTTTTAGCTTTAATGTAAAAATGTATTTACTCTGCTTTCTATAAAAATTAACAGTCGTTCTCCGCCACACATGATCGCTTGGTGTAGGAGGGAAATGTTCTCTCGCGCTCTCCACCGCACATAGTCATGTACGCCCGGCTCATCTGGTCTAATATGCAGTCTAATTTCTTCATTCTGCCATATCTCAATAGTTGAAATTTCTTGGTGTTAAACATCCTACTGTTGTTTTCTGTTGTCCTCTCCTCACCCCGGGGAGAGGTGGCTGTCCGTTATAAGGAGTTGCTTGAGCACGAGTCCTCTGAGATATTTACAGGTGATCCCTTGAAAAGAGGCAACAAACTAATACAGACGCAAATAAAAGGTGATGTACAGTTTAAAGACACTTTATTATTCACACCTTGTAAATTAGCAAAGCTATCCAAGGTAATGGGCGTATCCGCTGAAGTTTCAAAAGGATATTTCCCTTACACATTCCTCACTAGCGAAACTTTAAATTACGTAGGACTACCTCCACCCAAACATTACTTTAACTACGAATGTATGAGCAGAGACGAGCGTGAAGATTTTGACCGATACTACTACAACAGTTTTAATGAATGTAATCCTTATAATATAGCTGATGAATGTGAGCGTTATTGCGTGAATGATGTGCGCGTGCTTAGAGTATGTTTCCAGGCCTTTAGAAGGATGTACATATGCCGTTTCAAATGCGAGCCGGAGCAAATCGCAACCACCATCGCATCATTATGTTTTACGGTGTTCAAGAATAACTTCATGCCTAAAGACACCTTAGCCATTATCCACAGAAACAACCACTGCAGTTATGGACACAAGGCTATTTACTGGCTCATACACCTACAGCAGCAGACAGGTATATACATAAAGCATGCTCACAACACGGGTGAAGTACCCATTAAGGTTAATGGTCGTGTTTTTTGGGTTGATGGTCTAAGTGAAAACCGTGCCACTGGTGAGAAGACTGTGTACTCCTTTAACGGTTGCTGGTGGCACGGGTGCCCCCGTCCTGAGTATGGGATCGTAGGAGATATCCACGGTAGATCGCCAGCCGACAGTCTTGCATGGGCCCGCACTCGCGATCAACTTATAGGATCCCAGTTCACTCACAAAGTCTTGTGGGAACATGAGTATGATGCACGGATGGAGACAGACGGACAGTACCGTGAAGAAATAAACACGATCAAGCGTTCAATGGTGTTGGATCCTCTCAAATGCGGTGATAGCTTGTTCGGAGGGCGTACAAAGCCCTTCAAGCTATACTTTCTGCATATGGAGTGCGTGAAGCTCCATTACTACGGCTTCTGTTATTTATACCCCTACTTGATGAAGAACAATCCGTAACCCGTAGGTGCGCCTGAGAAACTGGTGGGGCCTGACCTACACACCATCAACGAGTTCTTAAGAAATTTGAACGGGTACTATTTCGACCTTTCTTTCGTAGACGTACTCCCCCCTCGCGATTTATGGATGCCGATCTTACCCGCCGTTATAGATCACAAGCTCATGTTTCCCTTGTGCGTGAAATGTGCAGAAGAGAACACTGGTGATTGTGACCATATAACCCACCAGCGTAAGCTTAGAGGTGTATGTGCAAGTCCAGAACTGGATCTAGCTGTTCGCCATGGCTACAGCATATTGAAGATACATGAGGTGTGAAGATTTCAGAAGCTACCCAACCTTTTCACGCCATATATAAACGCTTTTTGAAGGATAAGGTTGAAGCGTCAGGATATCCGCCAGGAGTTGATAACGAAGATGAAAAGTCGGCCTATATTCAACGTTACCGCGACCGTGAAGGTATACAGCTTGACCGTTCCCAAATTGTAAAGAGCCCTGGCAAGCGCTTTAGTGCAAAGTTGCGTTTAAACAGTCTTTGGGAAAAATTTGCACAGAATAACGGCAAAGGGAACGTTCATTTGGTACAAAGTTATTGTGAAGTCTGGGATTACGCCAACGCAACCGATAAAGAGGTCATGTAGATTGTGAATGTAGGTAATACTTACATAATAAAGTACAACAATACCGAATTGGCCACAGATACCTCACGGGTTACAAACATTCCTGTGGCCAGCTTCACAACAGCCTACGCGCGCGTCAAACTTTGGGGCCTATTGCATTCTCTTGGGCAGAGGGTTTTGTATGCCGATAGAGATAGCGTGATATTCACAGCGTGGAGGGGTGAATACATGCCTGCTATTGGGTAGTTCCTCGGAGAGCTAACTGACGAGATCAAGGATGAGTATGACTCGTTTGTGTCAACGGGGCCAAAACCTATGGGGTACGGGTGAAGATAGGGGATGATACGAAGCATATCGTGAAGGCTAAGGGTATCACGTTTAGCCAAGCGAATCGGCGGGTCGTAAACTTTGATTCGTTGAAGGATTTAGTGTGCTTGGAAGATGATGAGGGTGACCGTCCGCCCCAACTGACTGTAGGCACCCAGAATTTTCGGGCGCAGAAGCTGGGGGACGTGAAGGAGCTTAGGAGTACAAAGATGTTCCGTAACACCTATAGGAAACGCTACCAGGTGCCTGGTACCTATGATACCGTGCCCTTTGGATATCGTAATCTTTGATATGTCTATTGTTAGCTTATTTATTACACGTATTTGTAAATATATATATATACACACACGCTGAATATTTTGTTTATTAAATAAATCGTGTTTCAACCAGCGTTTTACTTTGCGTGTGTGCGTTTGTACAGTAAAAAGTTAAGCCCCGCTCACTGTAAGACCGGCAACGTGAGTTATGCCGCAACCTGGGCTTTCCTGCGTGCTCAGTTGGCCTCTGTATACCCTTGAGCTCAGCCGTGTATTCTCTCGTGTAGAAGAAAAAAAGAAAGTAATGGCCACCTTTAATATTGCGTGTTCAACATTTATGAAGTGGTATTCAGCAAAGTGCATAGATGTGGTGGATACTGAAAAACTCCCTATTCCCTCCTCCTTTGCCTCTTTTAACGCTGTATTGAACCGTGCGAAGGACCAAGATATTCAAATACTCTACGGGTATTCTGACGAGGGGGTTGTAGGCTTTCGTAGCACAGACGATGTATTGAAATATGTTATAGAGCTAAGCTCTATAAAGGCACATATATACCGCGAGGTAGAAGAAGCAGCACGTTCAGAAGATAAACAACAGTTATGGGTAGTGAGTCTTGTGGATGAGTGGTGTGACAAGCGGTATTATATCATGTTACACCATACCGATTACTCGTACCGTACGGCTGAAAATGTAAATCTTGTCATCATGGACAATCTTAAGTATTTTTACCACTACATTAATATATATCATGATGAGGTTTGTAGTGAGGTTGTGGCTAATGGGTTGTGTGAGTTTTTAACAGACTTTAGAGACGAGTATCGCCTGTTAAACAAAAAGGATAAATATGAACATATGTTTCTCTCTAATAGCGCACCGGATTGTGAAGATGTTTAGTTTGTGGAAATGTTGAGTGATAAAACAAATAAAAACGTTATAAAATGTGTTTGTCCAAGAGTGTTCGAACAAGCCTGTACACGCGTTAGCAGTGTGACGCGTTCCCACCCACCCGTGTACCTCACGAGACATACGAGCTCGAACAAACCCATACACGTTTCATCAGCGTGCCTCCCCCCGCCCCGTTGAGCCGTTCCTCCCCCCTGTGACTCACGCGGAGCATACGAGTTCGAACAAACCCATACGCGTTTCATCAGCGTGATTCATTCCTCCCGTCTAGCTGATTTTGTCTCCTGCGGCTCATAGTCATCTCAGAGCTTGAACCGGGTGGACGTGCGAATACGATGGAACTCCCTTTGAGAAGCATTCTCAACGCTTCGTACGACGTCTCCGTGACGAAGTCATTGCGCGTGGTCAGGCGTGAAACCGGCACCATTAACTATGTGCTTGAAACGATCTACTGGCATGCATATGAACGTAATGTTATTTATTTAAGTGTTGAGGAGATGAACAGAATCTTCGTGCTAGTTGAGAGGTGGGCAGAGGACCGTTATAGAATACCTGTTGGCTTAGGTACAATAAGAGAGATGATTAGTGACGCCTCCTCATATACCATTGTTTGTACATTGAGTGTAAATAACGAACACCCATGCATTGATATACGACTGATGTGGAAGAACACAGCTGATAATGACGTTCTTGTTCCTACACGAAACCGTTTCATCCTCGACAGAATGTTTGAGATCGTCGCATTCCGCGAGCTGAAGCCTGTATTAGACGGTCGTGTTACGGATATGATTTATTTTGACACGGTTCTTGAATACGTATACACCGCTCTGCTCGACGGATTTGTTGAATGTAGGAATGAACAGGGGGAGAACGGTCTAGATCTGGATGCATATTTAAAAGGTTTAGATTCTTCGAAATACTCTGAACTTTGGTACAAAGCGCTTGAGAGGTACAGAGCTGAGCTCGCCTACACTGTTCACCCTGAAGAGCTGTACCTCTATATATTGGATAGATGTCGTTACGACATGGAAGTTTATTTCCAATGCAACTATGCAGAGTGAAGAAGAGTTCACGATTGAAAAGCTCGCGACGGCAAGAAAAAAACCCGATTGCAAAGGCATGTTTATAAACTTGTTTTTAATGTTATGGTTAACGATGACGTTTTAGTGCGTGCTTTTGATTGTGTTCGTTTAAAGATAACTTGCCCGCTGGGTGTAAAGTGGCACAAAATAATATTGAATGATATGAAAGTCATTTATGTCGAGTATAGACCTCCGTATCAGTTAAACGCTGAAGTGATGCTTGGACGGTTTTACCACGTCGTACAAAGTAATGGCGATGCGGATGTAGACTATCATATGCGAATTTAGCGTTTTGCACCGTAGAACATAAAGGCAATATATATATATATATATATATATATATATATAATATATATATACAGGGGTTAGACAAAATAATATGAACACCCGCCGATTTCACCGGTTATCTTTACGGACTGCTCAGACACAAAGTAAACGGTCAAATGACTGGCAAACCTATTTAAATGCGTAACAGAGAGTGTATACGTCATGTTATAACCCTCACGTTGTTTTTACAGATCTGAGTGAATTATGAATTAGCAGTTATGAAAGACCTGTCAGACTTCCAAAGAGGACAAATTGTCGGAGCGCGGATGGCTGGTGCATCGGTGACGAAAACCGCTCAGATGTTCAATGTATCCAGAGGAACTGTCTCTATGGTCATGTCTGCATACCAAAACCATGGAAAGACAAGCACCGACAAATGCAATAGTGGACGCAAGAAGAAGCTGTGTGATCGAGACCGCCGGGTGCTAAAGCGCATTGTGACAAAGAACCATAAGACCACAGCTCCAAAAGTGACTGCAGAGCTTAACCAGCATCTTGCAAGCCCGGTATCGACCAGAACTGTACGTCGCGAGCGCCATGGAGCTGGATACCATGGGAGGGCTGCAATTGCCAAACCCTTCCTTTCGCACATCAACATTGAGCGGCGCAGAAAATGGTGTAATGACCATAAGAATTGGTCAGTGGACCGGTGGAAGAATGTAGTCTACTCCGACGAATCCTCCTTTACGCTATTTCCATGTTCCGGTCGAGTTTACGTCTGGAGACAGCCTAAAGATGCTTATGACCCCGACTGCCTGACCTCAACCGTTAAGCATGGAGGCGGATCTGTGATGGTTTGGGCAGCAATATCGTGGAATACTCTTGGCCCAGCTGTAGTACTGCATGGTAGGGTTAACGCCCAGGTCTATCTGTCAATATTGGCTGACCAGGTCCATTCCATGGTCCAAACGCTGTTTCCCAATGGCGGCGCCGTCTTCCAGGATGATAATGCACCAATCCACACCGCTGGGGTCGTTAAAAACTGGTTTGAAGAGCATGTTAGTGAAGTAGAACGCTTGGATTGGCCTCCACAATCCCCGGATCTTAACATTATCGAGCATCTGTGGTGTCAGTTGGAGCAGCAGGTCAGAAGCCGATTCCCACCGCCGGCGTCTTTGGAGGAACTGGAGCAGGGTTTGCTCGAAGAATGGCTCAGGATTCCTCTAGCCATTGTCCAAAAGCTGTATGAATCAATTCCCCGACGCATTGCAGCTGTTATTGCCGCTAAAGGAGGACCAACTCCACATTAAGAATAAAAACCGCCATTTATCAAGGTGTTCATATTATTTTGTCCAACCCCTGTATATTCCCTGTACTAATATGATTATACGTTTCGTGTATTTTCAATATATTTAATGTAACTGTATATATTTTTCCTGTACTAATATGAATATACGCTTCGTATATTTTCAATATATTTAATATGTGTATATATTTTTCCTGTACTAATATTTTGATAATACTATGCTTTGTATGATTATATATTTTCCATTCTATTATTTGACCATATATATACACACACCCCATTGTATATCCATTAATTCATGTAAATAAACAGAAGATGTATTCGTGTTTTATTTATTCCTTGAACACAATTATATCACTTGTTTGGTTTCTAAAGCGGATTTCAGAATAGTTAATTAATTGCTATTTGTCTATTAGATAAGTAACGAATCTGACAACTCAACTTTCTAATCCATCTGACGGATGAATATAAGGAATAATTAAATAAATAACGAATCTGGCAACTCAGCCTTCTAAGCCCCCTGGTTGATTAATATATGGCTTAAATAAATAAATAAATAACGAATCTTGCAACTCAGCCTTCTAAGCCAACTGTCTGATTAATATATGCAATTAAACAGCGCAATCCTCAGCCTCCTAAGCCAACTGGCTCTGGCTGACTAATATATGGTTTAATTAAATAATTATTGCTATCTGGCAACTCAGCCTTCTAAGCCAGATGACGGAAGAATATATGGTTTAATTAAATAATTATTGCTATCAGCCTTCTAGGCCAGATGACGGAGGAATATATGCAAATAAACAGCGCAATCATCAGCCTTCTAAGCCAACTGGCTCTGGCTGATTAATATATGCTTTAATTAAATGATTATTGCTATCTGGCAACTCAGCCTTCTAAGCCAGATGACGGAAGATTATATGGTTTAATTAAATAATTATTGCTATCAGCCTTCTAAGCCAGATGACGGAGGAATATATACAAATAAACAGCGCAATCCTCAGCCTTCTAAGCCGACTGGCTGATTAATATATGCTTTAATTAAATGATTATTGCTAGCTGGCAACTCAGCCTTCTAAACCAGATGACGGAAGAATATATGGTTTAATTAAATAGTTATTGCTATCAGCCTTCTAAGCCAGATGACAGAGGAGTATATGCAAATAAACAGCGTAATTCTCAGCCTTCTACGCCGACTGGCTGATTAAGCCAACTGGCTCTGGCTGAATAATATATGCTTTAATTAAATTATTATTGCTATCTGGCAACTCAGCCTTCTAAGCCAGATGACGGAAGATTATATGGTTTAATTAAATAATTATTGCGATCAGCCTTCTAAGCCAGATGACGGAGGAATATATACAAATAAACAGCGCAATCCTCAGCCTTCTAGGCCGACTCGCTGATTAATATATGCTTTAATTAAATGATTATTGCTAGCTGGCAACTCAGCCTTCTAAACCAGATGACGGAAGAATATATGGTTTAATTAAATAGTTATTGCTATCAGCCTTCTAAGCCAGATGACAGAGGAATATATGCAAATAAACAGCGTAATTCTCAGCATTCTACGCCGACTGGCTGATTAAGCCAACTGGCTCTGGCTGATTAATATATGCTTTAATTAAATGATAATTGCTATCTGGCAACTCAGACTTCTAAGCCAGATCACGGAAGAATATATGGTTTAATTAAATAATTATTGCTATCAGCCTTCTAACCCAGATGACGGAGGAATATATGCAAATAAACAGCGCAATCCTCAGTTTTCTAAGCCAACTGTCTCTGGCTGATTAATATATGCTTTAAGTAAATGATTATTGCTATCTGGCAACTCAGCAATCTAAGCCAACATTAATATATGGTTTAAATAAAGAAATAACGAATCTGGCAACGCAGCCTTCTAAGCCAACTAGCTGATTAAGCCACCATTAATATATGCTTTAAATAAATACATGGCGCAATCTGGCAACACAGCAATCTAAGCCAACATTAATATATGGTTTAAATAAATAAATAACGAATCGGCAACTCCGCCTTCTAAGCCAACTGGCTGATTAGGGACCCTATAAGAGAGCGGCAGGGTGGCTGAAGACTTCATATGGGCTTGGCGATCGCCAAGCAAAGACCCTTCCTCTGGGTCCTCTCCACCTTCCTTTCTCTCTCTATCTTTCTGCCCCTTTGGGGGATGAGGCCGTCCCAACTTCTCCCCCAAAGAGGCCCCCTTAGGTTAGGTGTGCCCCTTTGGGGGGTTCAGCTTGGGGATAACTCCAAGTTGAATACCCCTTGCAACCCCATTTTGGGGTTGGCACCAGGGGGTGGGGGTTCCTTGCAACAAAAGGGGGACGGGGTTTGGCACTCCTGCAACATTCCTGCACTCTCCCATTTTGCGGTCATACTACTGCCATTTATAAGGTTAGACTTAATTTACTTGAGTTTGATAAAAGTTTGACCTAGCTTAAATGAAATTATACTAGCAAATTTAAAGGAATAATAACAGCTAATAAATAAAAATATGAAATTATCTTATAACTTTCTGATCCTGAATTTATAATATGATATAAGGCCAGCATTTCTCCAACTTTTACAAGCTATTTTTTTTCATTTTGCCCGAATGCAGAGCTAGTTTGTCGGAATTAGCCCCCCCTCATCGCCCCCCCTCGTCTCGTACACCTATGCTTGACGCTTATATATACGCGTATACGTAAAGTCTAGACACTCTGCGTTTGAAAAATGTAAGGTCATAGACAGGAAGAAAGATGGATTCAGGCAGATTGTTCTAGAGTTTACCGGTTGAGTTGGTGAAAGATTGAAAATACCGATTAACCCTTGCGATAGAAAATTGGACAGAAAAAGGGTGAGAAAGTGCAGAAAGTCTAATGCTGCGTGCTATCCTTAAAGGAGAGAAGCAAGCAGTTAGAGAGTCAGAAGAGCAATGTCCATTATAATAGTGATAGTAAAGAGAGTGAGGCAACATTGCGGCGAAGAGAGAGAGATTAAAAACAGTCAGTAAGAGGCGGGTCAAGTTCGGCTGTATGGGTTGAGCCATCCCACACATGAGAAGCATCCTCCATACAAGGGCGAACAAGACCCCCGTATAGAGAAAACAACTGAGTCGGAGTGAAGAAACTACGGAGGCGGTACAGCACACCTAACCTCTTAGAAGCTGTTTCCTATCCCAGGAAAGATAATGAGAAAAGGAAACGCCAAGAATGTTAAGAGAAGAGGAAAGATTGAGTTGTGTGTTGTTGAAGGTAAGGGTATAGTCGTATGGAAGATTGTGACGAGTAGACAGGTGAATGAACTGAGTTTTAGAGGCATTGAGAGCCACAATGTTTTCTCTGCCCCAATCAGAGATAGCAAAAAGATCAGAGGTCATGTGCTCCATACGCTCCATGGGCCCCCGCAGGTAGGGGCAAGGGGGGGCGCTTGCCCCCCCCTGGAAATGCCAAGAAAATATATTAAATATTTTCTAAGAAAATATTTATATCCTAAACTTGCTGAAAAGTATCCAACTGCCTCCTAAAGGGTGAAAATTTTTATTTGTGTGCATGATAAAAGGTTGCTACCTTTTTATTTGTTCACCGCAGAAAATCAACTCCAACAAAACTGATTTTATGGAAAAGGTTGTTCATAATTTTGGTAGTGACCGCAGACGACTACAATTCCTATTCAAATGAGCAGTGTAGGTGATGCTCGAAACACCGTTTTCAAATTAGGTACAACATTTACTTCAGTGTGCTTTTTTCTTCATTCTATCATGTTTCTGTTCTAAATAAAATAAATGATTGTTATCATGTGCATTGTATGTATATACAATATATATTTGCATTTTCCATTACAGAAAATGCAACACTAAACTTGCTTAGAATTAACCTGCTGGTTCCTAAGGGGTCAAAAGTTTTTTGCTTGCTCCGGTCCCTACCTATTAATACATTAAATTTTGCCCCCCCTTGGAAAAAATCCTGCGGGCGCCCATGTGGACCATAGCCGTCCTACGAATCATGCAGTGACTGTTGTGAAGGACGCTTTGGGAAGCGGGTGGAGAAGTGAAGAGTGGAGTCATTGGAATAGGAGTGAATAGGACAGGAAGTGTGAATTAAAAGGTAATTAATAAATAAAAGGAAAAGAGTGGGTGACAGGACAGAACCCTGAGGAACACCACTGTTGATAGCTTTAAGAGAAGAACAGTGGCCATCTATAACCGCAGCTATTGATCGGCCAGAAAGGAAATTAGATATGAAAGCACAGAAAGAAGGACAGAAATCGAAGGATGGCAATTTCGAAATTAAAGATTTGTCCCAGACTCTCTCAAAAGCTTTTGATATGTCAAGCGCAATAAGTTCTACCAAAATCCCGAAAGGGGGATGATCAAGTGTCAGAGAGATATGCAAGAAGATTGCCAGTAGAGCGTCCCTTGCGGAATTCATACTGACGGTCTGAAATAAGATTTGAGAAGAGAGGTGTTTAAAAATGTTCCTATTAGTGATAGATTCCAAAAATTTGGAAAGGCAAGAAATCAAAGCAATTGGACGATAGTTGGAGGGTTGAGAGCGGTCACCCTTCTTTGAGATAGGCTGAATGAAATCGAACTTCCAGCAGGAAGGAAAAGTACTAGATGAGAGACAAAGACGAATGAGTTTACCTAGGCAGGGTGTCAACACAGAAGGACAATTCTTGAGAATAACAGGACGAACACCATCAGGACCGTACGCCTTCCCAGAGTTGAGCCCAGGTAGGACAGAAAAACATAGTTGGAAGAAATTCTAATTTCAGACATAATATCAGAGGGAGGAGAGATGGAGGAATAGCAACGGATTAGTCCACAGTTGAGTTGTAAGCGAAAGTTTGAGCGAAGAGTTCAGCTTTATCAGGAAAAGAGACGGCAACTGAGCCATTGAAATGTAAAGGAGGAGGAAGTAAAGTTGCTGAAGAGGTTCTTACCTAAATGCCAGAAAGAGTGAGAAGAATTAGAATTGGATAGGTTTTCATATTTTTGTTGGATGAAGGAATTTTTGGCGAGTCGAAAGAACAGATTTTACATGATTCCAGGCAGAAATTTAAGCTGAGTAAGAGTCAGGAGTTGGATGGTGATGGTACCTTTTAAAAGACTCCTCTCTGTTGTGGATAGCATTAGAACAAGTAAAGTTAAACCAAGGATTTTTGCATTAGTAGTAGGAATAGAATATGGAATGTACGCTTCCATGCCCAAAAGAATTACCTCCGTGATGCGCCCAGCACAGTCGGAAGGACCCTCAGCCACGGAAGCAGTGATCATTCCAGGGGAAATCACAGAACTACTGACTAAGGGCTAACCAATCAGCGGCGCCAAAGTGCCAAAGGCGCTTCCTCTTGGGAGGATTGAAAAGCTGAATTGGAGCGATAGGATAGAAAACAGATATAAGATTGTGGTTGGAGGAGCACAACGGAGGAAAAGTTTCACAGAGTAAGAAGAAGGGTGGGAGGAAATAAATAAATCGGTAATGTTGGTCCTATCTCCAGGGTGATCGGGGATACGAGTAGGGTGCTATATAATCTGCTCTAGATCATTCAGGATAGAAAAGTTGTAAGCTAGTTCACCACAGATGTTAGTAAAATGGGAGGAAAGCCAAAGGTGGTGGTGAACATTAAAATCTCCTAAAATGGAGATTTCAGCAAAGGGAGAGTGGGAAAGAATGTATTCCACTTTGGAAGTGAGGTAGTTAAAGAATTTTGGATAGTCAGTAGAATTAGGAGAAAGGTAAACAGCGCAGATGTATTTAGTTTGAGATTGGCATGTAAGGCGCAGCCTGAGGGTATAGAATTCGGAAGATTCGAGTTCGGGAATACGAGAACAAGTTCGGTCATTCCGTACATATACGCAGCATCCACCTTTGGAGTAAAATTGAGTATAGAGAAAGTAAGAGGGTACAGAAAAGGGGTTGCTGTCAGTCGTTCCAGACACCTGAGTTTCAGTGAGCTAAAGAAGATGAGGTTTCAGGGGCGGATCCAGGAATTTAAGCAGAGGGGGGTCCAGTCTTGGTGGGGCTCGTTACTGATATGTCCTCGGCCTTCGGCCGAGGACGCGCGAGCGAAGCGAGCGCCAGGGGGGGGGCCCGAGAGGGGGTTTCCCCCCCTCGGTAGGAAATTTTCATATTTGAAGATAGCTTTAGATGGATTTGAAGTATATTCCCGTTATCAAAATCCTGCTTGTTCACACACCCAGGTTTAGTTCAGTTTAGTTTAGACTGAAGTTGAGTAGGTTTAGTTCAGTTTAGTTTAGACTGATAAATAAGTTAGTCTTTACAAGTCTAACTATAAAGAATTTATTTAGGTTGCAACGTTATGCAATTGGCTGTTCCACAATATACCGCTAGTCAGATTAGGCTCGTGAATAGCAATTAACTCGTTTCAAACTGATAACCCCAATCAACCTGTCAAGGTTCAACTTGACGAACGTTAATGAAATTCCAAGTCAATCTAAATAGCTACCCCTGGATGGTTCTCCGCGTGTAAGACAATCCAATGGCGTTCTCAAACACTTGGGTCAACGATTAACACCCGGGTATAAAATATATGTGTGTAACAACGAATAAAGAGCTTAAAAGGAATTCTAGACCTTAACAGAATTTGTCTTATTAGAATCATTAGCGAATGATGGTAAATCTTGGCATTAGATTATAAACCGAAGTTAATTGAGATATTAACCGGCTAACATCACGGAGTCAAACCGAACACGTCATTACTCGTATGAGATCTTGGAACAAACTAAGATGGCGACTGAACTCACTGACCCTCCTTTCGACGGCATCAAGATGCGGCCGTCAGAGCAGTATCACATTATCGCCCAAAATTTCCAGAAGCCTGAAGGAATTGAGACTCATTTCTCTGGCGGGCGTACGATTTTGGTTCTATTTTTAGTGATTGGTCGATATCTATAAACGTTTTATATGCAGCCGATCTACGCTGTTTTTATGAACTAATACATTGACATTCTATTCTACTCATGCAGGCTGGCTGGCTTACCCTGTCAGTGCACGTCCCTTGCTGAAGGCAACATTAGATATAAGGTTGTCACCGTAAGCAGGGGGGGGTCCGGACCCCCTCGATCCCCCCCCCTGGATCCGCGCCTGGGTTTAGAGGAGGAGAGGTAGTGTTCAAGAGATTGAAAATTTGAGAAAAGGCCACCAATGTTGCAAAAGTTTATGAATTGTGAATCAGGCTAAGGCCCAGAACATCTCGAGTGGGCGGTAGCAGATCCAGCCCAGCTGCCCGGGTCTTCGTTCCTGGCATCGGCAGTGGGGAGCCAGAAATGGGGACATTTATGGTCCCCTACCCAGGGGACAAAGAGGCTCTTGAAGTTGATGCCATTTTTTAAAAAATTTTGAAGAGATTATGTAGTGTGTAAGATGCATGTGTATGTAATGAGGATTAAGAAGAGAAGTGTGTGTTTAAGAGCATGCTGGACACGGAAAAAGATCAGCCAAGGAGGACAGTGACAGGAGAAACGGGAGTTCCAGCACTTCCTCTCTTTCGTCTAACGCAGGGATATTCCAACTTTTTCGCAGGCTGGCACATTTTCCAAATGCTGGACTACAGGCGGGCACACAAAAAATATTATGATAAAAAATACATAAAACACATAAGAAATATTATTATCTGGTTTTAATTGCAATATTCTTTCTATTAACCTGTCTCTAAAACCTTATCTGGGGGCTACTCGAAGGCACACCGTAATGGCTTCGCGGTCACAAATGTGCCCGCGTGCATAGGTTTGAACACCCATGGTCTAACGTCCCCCGCGGACGATTGGTGTCTGCAATATCTTCTTCTAGGTATTGTTCTATTAATAAATAATCGAAAAAAAAAGTTTGTATGAGCATGGCCGTAACTACCTATGAGGTCACCGAGGTCCGGACCTCGGTAATTATTTCCTAAAAAAAAAAAAAAAAGACTGAACCGTTCTCCGTGTATGAAACGCATATTACCGCTTTTCTTTTGAAAAGAGGGAGCGTCGAGCGTTTTGTGTTTAGTGTATAGCTTGGGTTGTGTTTGTAGATGTCATTTTGGTCTGAATTTTGCTCGTCCCGCCGCGCTCGAAAAAAATCTGGACCTCACTAATTTCTAAACCCTAGTTACGGCCCTGTGTATGAGCCTAAATTTCAATTTTTTTTCAGTCTTCAGTTGAAATTTGCAATAAAATTTTCTCGCCGAGGACACATTCTTTATATAGCAACTGAAGCTTATTAAAACTTCTATCATATGAAATACATTCAAGGTTAATATTCGATTTACCCCTGCGGGAACCTCCAACTATTTGCGTATCATAAATAATCAATTTTTTATACTGATTCCAAATATAACAGCCGTTTCTTGTGCAAATTCTTAGTTTTTCAGTTATTTACTCTCAAAGGTAGCACTACTTTCATTTGCGCGATGTGGTCACCGGTCCTGGTGCATGTGGAAATCCCTGACGTCATCTGTGTCTGCCATGACGTAACATGTCTAGCACATGCACAGATGATTGGAACTATTTCGCACATGCCTTGATTTCAAATTTCTTCCGCGCCGGCCGGTGACAAATTCGAAATGGATCCCGGTATGCGCTCTGGTTGTGGGTTAGGTTAGGTTAGGTTAGGTTTTGGTTAGTTTGGTTATATTATGAGAATAGGTTTTTCTGGTGTATTTTGGTAAAAATTCGCTCATTTGCACAAGAAATGAAGGTCATATTTGAATAAAACACACCAAAATACACCAGAAAAACCTATTCTCATATCATAATTGACTCGCAGGGGTAAAACGAATAATTATCTAGTTCAATTTCGGGGGTTCGAATCCCCCACTCACGTTAATCAAAAGCATATTTGTCGAAAATTTGTTTTGCGTTCAACAGCGAATTATGACGGGCACTCCAGTTTCGAAATTGCAATTTTACTCTTATTTTTTCGGAAAGTTTTATTGAATGAAAAACGTTTACAGAAAACATTTTTAAAAGGTGGTCTTATCTATTTTCTCTGTAAAAATTAAGCCCTCTCGGGCCTCAATTAATGTATTTAATAAAATATAAGTGAAATTTATAGATAACTTCTGTTAGGGATTAAACTAGCCTAGAGTTTATATAACGTAACATATAAAGCCTTTTCTTTTGCACCATGCATAGGATAGTTATGGAACGTTTACCGTTTGTTTGGAAAAATTTATCAAATGAAAAAGTGTCTCAACTCTAGCATATAATTTTAAAAATCAAAGAATTAGGAAAATTTTAGCTCATTCTCTTAATAGTTAAATTACCGCCTGAATTTAAAGTTCAATATAATTTTTAAACTACTTCTCTGTAATAAAAACGACTATAATTTCACATGAGAAGAAATTCGATAGTAGTTATCTGGGAAACTAAAATAATTTGAAAAAATATTTACTTTAAAAATTCACTTTTCATTAGCAGAAAAATATCTTTAGTTTCAATGATAATTTTTTTACTGTAATTAATGAAATATGCCCTCTTAATATGTAATCAAATTCCTTAAAAATTTTAAAAATTCCGCTGTTTTCTTAAATTTTAAATGCTGAAATTATGGTATGAAAAGGTATAACCTAACCTAAACTTTATCTAACACACACACACACACACACACACTAGAACAGGAAGGCCCTAGGGCCTAGGCCCTAGCCACAGTCAGCGCCATGTCAGTAAAGATGGAATACAGCAATGAAGAAAAAGTGTATCTTGTATCGTGGGCTATTTCTTATAATTATTTTTGCGGATGTACGTATATATATATATAATATATATATATATATATATATATATATATATATTATATATGTGTACAGTTCGACCTTGTAGGTGCTACGGAAATAAATTCGGCGAAATTTTTTAAATAAGGAATTTCAAGTTTCAAAGATCCGGAGCAGAAATTCTTGCATTTTCGCTTGCAGCAAAAATAATTAAAAAGTTTGACTTTTGAGGGATCAAATAAATTTCAAGAATAACTAAAATAGTCTCTCCGCTTTCTCTGTCTCTCCCTCATTCGGTTTTTCTGTATGTACGTATTATACCGTGGCCGGTCGATTCGCCGACGGACGTTTTGCCGACAGACATTTTTCCGACGGACGTTTCGCCGAACGGACGATTCACCGAATGGACTGTCATTAATATTTCTATGACAAAATACACACGTTTCAACAAAAAAAAAATTATTTAAGTGAACATGTCAAATTGTTTACACTGTTCTCACAATAAGTTTATCAACCAAGTAACGTAATAGTTTTGTTTTTACCAACCAACTACTCGTGCAGCTGTAACTTTCTTTGTTAGCTTATGCCTAGATCTTTTATGTTTGGATTTACTCATCATTCAGTTCAGGTAAGTCATTGTAATTGTTGTAATTTGTATTGTTACTAAACAAAAAAATCAAGATACATATGACAATTTTTTCACAACTTAAGGCGGCACGCCAGTTGCAACCAATGTCAGTCACTGTTGACTTTGAGCGAGCCGCAATCAACAGCATTAAGCAGAACTTTCCTGATGCCCATATCTTTGGATGCTTTTTCCACTTCGGACAGTGTCTTTGGAGACAAATCCAGTCCTGCGGACTGCAGAATTGGTGTAATGAACCCAAGAACTCTCTTATGATTAAAAACCTTCAAGCTTTGGCATTTGTTCCTACCAACGACGTTATTGGCAAGTTCAACGACCTAATGGCTTCAATTGAAGATGAAACTGATGAAATTTTTAGTGAATTTCTCACCTATTTTGAGGCTACATGGTTAGGGGTTGTGCAAAGGGGAAGGCGAAGGCGGCCACAGTTCGACATTACGATGTGGAATGTAACGGAACGCGCAACAGCTGTTTTACCCCGCACTAATAATTCATTAGAAGGATGGCATCGCGGGTTCCAACTAAGAGTAGCCATCACCCACCCAAACTTGTGCCGCCTAATTGGAAGGCTTCGTAGAGAACAAAATGAATGGGATATAACCATCGAACAGGCTTTAGCAGGAATTATGCCAAGGGATGTCAAGAAGTATGAAGCGGCCAATGAAAGGTTGAGTAAGCTGGTAGACAATTATATTAACTATGAAGGTTCGGCTTACTTAAGAGCAATTGCTCACAATCTATAAAATTCATTTTTAAAAATTTTAGTCTTTAATGGTTTTAATGCTCAGAAAATAAATATTTTGTTCTGTAACGATTTTAAAACACACTTAATAATGTATTTAGTTCTGTACCGATTTTAATGTCTAAATTTGACATGTTCACTAAATAATTTTTGTTGTTGAAACACGTGTATTTTGTCATAGAATATTAAAGACAGTCCGTTCGGCGAATCGTCCGTTCGGCAAAACGTCCGTCGGCGAATCGACCGGGTACCGTATATACAGTATGTACAGTTCAAGCATGTTGGTGCCGCGGAAATAAATTCGATGAAATTTTTTAAATAAGGAATTTCAAGATTCGGAGCAGAAATTCTTGCATTTTCACTTTCAGCAAAAATAATTACAAAGTTTGATTTTTGAGGGATTTCAAATTAGGTATCTTCTGCGCAGCTGTAAGAACAAGAACATCCTTGACCTGGAGGAGTTTCGCAGATTTTACGTTTTTCTATAGTAAGTATTGGAGTACTGGTTAATCGGAGCGTAAATATCACCATTTTCGACTCCAGGAAAAGTATTTTGAAAGGTTTATTTTTGGAGGGAATCTCTACATTAGGTATCTATTAACCGGTGTAACATTAAAGACAGGAGGAGAGGGTTTGCCCGAGCGAAGGGAGCCTATCTAGTTATTTTTGTTTTACTATAGAGGAATATACTGTAGATGGATTTACTATTATGGAAATACATAAAGGGGATACAGTGTTATGACTTGTGTCATTGGTTGAAGTTATCTTTCAGTTTTCTCTGAAAGGCTTTTAATGTTCTAGATTGTTTTATGTTGATCGAGGAGTTCCAGAAATTCGTTTTTGTGGAGGATAAGGAACTAGTTGCACAGTCTAGACTCTAGAGCAGGGGTGGCCAGACTTTACTGAGATGGGATCTACTTTTTCCAAAGTTCTCCCTATACGATCCACCAGCCCAGTTATATATATATATATATATGGGAGTGAACTCAGAATGGTTCCCTGAGGTCATGAAAAAGAAAAAACTAAGTGTTTGTCATTTACCATTACTTATTCGGACTATAGTGGATTTAATTTTCCAAGAAGAGTTCCTTGTTCCATGCACAGTCTGTGTGTGTCATATACACACACACACACACACACACACACACAGATGGAGAGAGAATAACCAAGAATAAAATGAAGTGAATATAAAAATATATTGCCAAATGCACACAGATATATTTTTTTATTAAATTTTAACCCCCAAACTTATTAGAAATTAGGTATACTGGAATAGGAAGAGCTTACTTTACTGATGTGATGATTTGCGCTGCATGGCATCAGCAAGCCGTGTGTAGTCTGGATTGTAGCTGCTGATTGCTAGCCTCAAACAAGCATCCAGGTGATCATCTGTCAGAGTGGCTCGGTATTTTGATTTGATGATATTCATGTGTGAGAACGTTGACTCAAAGGTAGGTTGATCAAAAAAATGCTGTCAAGTACATAGCACTTTTCCTGACATTCGGATACTTTTCTTCAAGAAGTAGGTGCCAAAAGTTTCTGAAGACCTGGATTTGATTTGAATGTCGTTTCGCAGAGTCAAAATTTCATTCTCGATTGCAGATATGTCCATATTAAACAATAAGGCCATTTTTTATGCAATATCATCAATGTCAAAGTTTGCACCAAATGGAAAGCACATGAATGTTGCTACAGGTTCTTAGTGTTGCTAAGTCTTGGAACCGTCTGTTGAAGTCTGTAACATTCTGCAACTGTTCAACGTATCGAACACTGTCAAACTGGTCGCATTCTTTCCCTGACTTTCCAGCTCTGACATGTTTTTGAAGTTCCGCAGTTGGTGTCGCTGCAGCTGTGAGGATACCAGTTCTAGTTTTTGTTTAAAAGCATTCACTGAGGTAATCATTTCGACAATAGTTTTGTTTTTACCTTGCAACTCTAAGTTTAGCTGGTTTAGAAAAACAGTGGTGTCAGTCAAAAAAGCGAAATCGAACAGCCACACTTCATCTTCCAACTCTTTGTAATATGTTTCTTTTAACTTCAGAAAGTCTTTAATTTCAGGTAAGAGATCCCTAAACCTCTGCAGGAATTTATCTCTATTTAACCACCTGACATCAGTGTGCAACAAAAGGTCAGTGTGTTCTGCTTTATTTTCTTCTAGCTGAGACCCGAAGAGACGCCTCTGTAGACTTCTCGCCCGAATAGAACACACAATCTTATGGGAACTATCCATAATTTCTTTAATATTCAACATTTTACCACACAATGCTTGTTGGTGAATTATGCAGTGATAATTAAAGAAGTTTGGAAACCTTTTGTCACTTTTGCACAGGGCGATGAACCCATTGGAGCGGCCAGTCATAGCAGGTGATCCGTCAGTTGTTATGCTCACAAGCTTGTGAAGTGGGAATTGTGTCGTTAACAAACTCACTGAATGCATGAAAAATGTCCTCACCTCAAGTTTCCCCTCTTAAAGGTAGGATTTTAAGCAGTTCTTCTTTGGCAGTCATATCTGTAAACACGATTCTAATAAAAATGCATAACTGTGATGTGTCAATCACATCTGTCGCGTCATCAAACTGAAGTGAAAGAAACACGCAGTCATGTATGTCTTTCTTCAGTTGTTCAACCAAATTCTCATCCATTACTTCACAACGCCGCATCACAGTGTTTCTGAATAGCTGAAGCTGGTTAATAGTGGAAAATATTTTCGATTTATTACTGAAGTTCTGAAACAACGACTCTGCTGCCTCTGTAAATGCTTCGTTGAATATTTCTCCATCCTGAAAAGGTTTCTTGTGTTTTGCAAGTACACGGCTCACCCGAAATGACGCAGTCGTTGCTGCTTTCGATTTTGTGCTAGGCTCTGTAAAGATAGACTGCTGAGCACTAAGTTGAGACTTCAGTTCATTGATTTTTCTCTTACGTAGTTCACTTTCAGCTGGGAAATCACTGTCATACCGCTTGTGAATAGTTTTAAAATGCCTCTCTAAATTTCCCTTTTTGACGAAAGCGACACATGCATGGCAAATTAAACACACATTTGGAACTTTTCATCGTAAAAAAAATATGCCGTCTCCCATTCATTGTGAAAGTTGTAAGTTTTTTGTTTCTTGGCACTTGGTCCAGCACTCATTTTAACGGTGTTAATGCAATTGGACTGGAGACTGACCTTCACCACCGATTATTCCAAATGACTGACCCGTCACTTAAGTGACATGCTCATAACAGCTCAGCTTACCGCGGTATGAAATTTTGGCAGAAATTAAAGTTAGCGGTATCATTTTCTGTGACATTAATTAAATATCTCAGAATTATTAAAGTTAAACTGTTATTTTTTGTTAAATGACTGGTAAACAAAGATAAAACAAATAAATGTTGCTACCGATAATGGAGGTGATAACATAAAGAACGCTAATTTTTGGTAGTAGCGGTTGTGTCGTGTGCTCGTTAGTATTGTGAAATGTAAGATCTCTGTTGCTAGGCTAAGCTACTGGTCATTCTGCGATCTACTAAAAATTGCTTTGCAATCTACTGGTAGATCGCGATCAACGTTTTGGCCACTCCTGCTCAAGAGTCTAGACTAGAGTGTAGTTCGGCTTTCTGATGTATGTTACATTAGGCCTGTTCAAAAATCAACTTTTTCTTATTTTCATAGGTTTCTGTACATTTTCCCATGCTTTTTGACCTGAAAAGCCGAAAATCACAACACTTTTGACCTAGGATGTTGGGAAGCATTGCCGCATGGAGCTTTAAATTTTCTGCCTTGAAATCGGCCAAAGCGCCAATTTCGGGGTCCCTTGAATTATGTTTTGCACTTTAATTTTGATCTAAACAAGATAGAGCAACAAATTAGGTATCAAATGAAAGAGCATAAAATTAATAAATAATAATAATAAATAATAATAATAATAATAATAATAATTAATAATAATAATATATAACTATCTATCATTTTTCAGGAAACAACAGAAACTCAATCAGAATCTAGAAAACCATCTACAAGTTACAACTTCACAATGGCATTAAGCAAGGAGCTGAGGGAGCTCCGTGGGCGCACAGTTGATATCTCAGAACCTCCACGTACTGTCCACAGGCAGGTGTCAACTGGGCCATCTACCAGATCTCTCACTGAAACTTTCCTGGTTGGATACCCTTCAGCTTTTATCAGTGGTTCCCAGCTTCCCACCAACAGACAGGCGTTCCAGTATTTCCTTAATCTTCAGAATTTACCGGAAAATGCAGGGAGGCCCATGGTTCAAGACCTTGCATATGAAACAGTTGAATCTATCATCCATTCTGGCAGATGGCTAGGATCAAGACAATGACCAAGTACAACGCAATGAAGCTCTTCATGAAACTACATGAGAAACATCGTGCTCTGGTGAAAAGCAAAGGAAGAGCAAGTAACCCTGGAGGAAAAAGAGGAGCATTTGTGCTGGAATTAGACAGCCTGTTCGATATAGGAGCTCCAAATGCAATCCAGGAAATACAGAACAACAGACTGTTATCCAGAGAGAAGAAAGATGAGGATATCAGGTTCTACGAAGACCAAAAGACTGAGAGGAAAGGTCATATGTCTGGTCATGACAAGATTTTTGAGACAAGATCCCTGCAGCAAGCAGCGAGGAATGAAAGACTGCAGCATAGACAAGAACAAGGTAAAACTAATTACTTTGAACGTTACAAAAAGTTTTAAGTTTTACTCCATTGCGATATTTAGCATGTACTTAACAATTACTGTCTTAACATGTTGTACTATTTTACAGCTGCAGCAGAACAAGAGGCAGTTGTTCATGTGGATGACATTACCTGGGGTGACTCAACTGACAACGACGCTAACACAGAGGACATGGATTACCATCAGCCTCGTCCTGGATGTTCTCACCATCAAGACACTGTGACTAGTGTGACTTTGACGTTTCCAAGGAAGGTCATGGAATGTGATGTCATCTGCAATACAGCTGATCGTCTTGGTTTATCAGACAATCAAGTTACTGCCATGGTTTCTGCCACCTTGAAAGCTGGAGGGGCTGATCTGGATAACTTCGTCATCTCAACCTCAACAACACGTCGCAACAGAATGCTGTCCAGGTATAATATCAGCCAGAGTCACATGTCCAAGTTTTGTGAAAACCCCCCACAGTACGCTGCCTTACACTGGGATGGAAAGTTGCTCAAAGATGTCTTGGGCAGTGAACCTGGAAGTACCTCAGAGACTTTAGCTGTGCTAGTGTCTGGTCCACCTTCATACACTGAAGGAAAGTTATTGGGAGTACCTGTCATCGACAATTCTTCTGGCACAGCTCAGGCTGAGGCTTCAATGGATTTACTGGAGACATGGGAACTTACGGATAATGTTACTGCCCTTGTTTTTGACACTACATCCAGTAACAGTGGAGTTCACAGAGGAGCTGCCAAACTGCTAGAGAAAATGCTGAACAAAAAGGTGTTTTATCTGGCCTGTCGACATCACATCCTGGAAATCCTAGTAGGAGCAGTTTGGGAGAAGCTGTTTGGGAAGGTGAAGGGGCCAGATAATCCCTGGTTTGAGCATCTGAAGGATGTTTGGACGGACTTGTCCAAGGAAAACCCAAAGATGCTGGCTATCAACAGCAAATGGCTGAAGGAAAAGAAGAAGAACAGTGAAGAAATACTCCAAGACATTCTAACAGCAGAAAGGCTTCCAAGAGCCGACTACAGGGAAATGGCTGAACTGACAGTCATTGTTCTTGGAGGAACGCCTCCTCGAGGTATTCACTGGAGTCGACCAGGCGCCATTCATCAGGCCAGATGGATGGCCAGAAACCTGTACTCCATGAAAATGCTGATGTTTGCAGATCAACTTGAGACACTGTATCAAAGCTGGAAAGACTCAACACCTTCCTTGCGCTGTACTACACTCCTGTATGGATGATGTCAATGTCTGCTGCAGATGCTCCCGTGAATGATCTAAGTCTAATCCAGGACATGTTGAAGTATAAGAAAACTGACCCAGAGCTTGCTGATGCAGTACTTAATAAGATGGAAAACCACAAATGGTACCTGACGCAGGAAGTCGTGCCATTTGCCCTGTTCAGCAGTAGATTGAGTGACACATTGAAGCACGACATTGCTGCCCAGTTACATGCCACTGAGAAGCCAGACAGCTTCAGAACAGGAAAGCCTCTATTCCAGAGAGTCACAGCTAAGACCACCCTGGTTGATCTCATTGGCCCAGAATCACATTTCCTGCTGGACACACTGAACATTGGATCCGAGTGGCTTCTGGAACCTGTCACGTCTTGGCCACAGAATGAGGACTACAGAAAAGCGTTTGGACTATGTTAAGAATCTGAAAGCGGTGAATGACATTGCTGAACGTGGTGTCAAGATGATGAGCGACTTTGCAAATGTCATAACAACAGATGCCAAGCAAAGGGACTATCTCCTTCAAGCTGTGGAGTTCAACAGACGCCGCTTTGACAGCTTCAAGAAACAAACTCTCAACAACTGACTGTGTAAATGTCATTATGAAATTAATCATCATGTAATGCTTTCACTTCTTGATCGATTAGACTTGTGACAAAATGTTAATCTCAAATTTGTCATGAATAAGGCGCCTTGTCTGCCTTGAGTGTGAGAAAACGAATTTTGTGATATTTCTGAAATCTTTGTATGTACCAATGTGTCATTTCTTGTTCCAAGACTATCATAATTGTATAAGTTAGAAAGAGGATTAAAAACACTTTAATTTGGTGCCTATTTTGTTGCTCTATCTTGTTTAGATAAAAAGTTATAGTGCAAAACATGATTCAAGTGACCTCGGAACTGGTGCTTTTGGCCGATTTCAAGGCAGAAAAATTAAAGCTCTATGCGGCAATGCTTCCCAACAACCTAGGTCAAAATGGTTGTGATTTTCGGCCTTTTCAGGTCAAAAAGCATGGGAAAAAGTACAGAAACCTATGAAAATAAGAAAAAGTTGATTTTTGAACAGGGCTAATGTTACATTGTCTTGTGTTAAAGCGGTGTTGTGTTTCGGATGATTTTTGGTGCAGTATTATGAACGATTTGATAATAAGGCAATGTTTAATTAGTAGATTTCTATTAGTTTGAGAATTTGCAACTCGTGGAACATTTTGTCCATACTTTCATTATATTTGCTCGATTTATAGATTTCCCTAATTATTCTTTTCTGCATTACCATCTGTGGCTGCAAAAATACTGACGTAAACTTCTGTAAACAATAATGCAGTATTATGGGTGTGGGTACACCATAGTGAAGTATGTCGATCCGAGAACTTGTTTTGGGAATGCTGCACCTACTTTTGTAATTATGAATGAGACTTTGGCTAGCTTGTTGCATAGATCTTCAGTGTGCTCTTTAAATGACAGGTTTGAATCGAGGGTAATTCTCAGAAGTTTGGCCGATTGCACGCCCTGAATAGGGATTGAATTTATGTTTAGGTTTAGAGGGAGCAACTTTTTTTTTTTGTGATGGCTATATAAACTTTTTTATTAATATTTAAGGGTAGTTTAGTGGCGTTAAGTCATACATTTATTCTTTGGAGTTCATTGTTGGTGGTTGTTTGGAGGGATAATAAGTTTTTGTTAGAAGTTGTGACTAAAGTATCATTTGCATATTGGTAACAGGAAGAATTATTTAGTGAACGTTGGAAGACATTTATGTAAAGGAGGAATAGGATACGTGCCAGTATACTCTTTTGGGGCACCCCGTGAGATATGCATCTTGTTCGTGATGTAAGAGTCCTGTGCTATAAATTGTCTTGTTAGTCAAGTATGAGCTGATCCATCTTAATGGTAGGGCCCTGAAGCCTGATGTTCCAATTTTTTTTTAAGAGTGTCATAAGGTACTGTCTAAGATAATAACTGATGAGTTTTGTCATTCGAATTACTATAAAGTTCTTATAATATGTGGTTATTACGTCGTTCGTCGCGTGTTTTCATAGAAAGCCAAATTGCTGTTTGTGTATTATATTGTGTTTTAATATAAACTTTATTATCTTGGTTTTGCTTTCGCCCGAATTGTTCATTCTGATGGTCAAGCTTGTCACTCCACCTTAGACCTACATTTTCACGTGGAATCCGAACCACGCCCCACCACGGTCAGTAATTACAAAGTCCTCGCCCGGACTCGATCTCACGACCTCTCGATCAGCACTGTAGCGTGTAGCGTCATTGGGCAAAGTGTAACGGATCAAAAAGCACATTTCAGGTTTTGTCCAATTGACCTCCCTAAACTCAAAAATGAAAACCAAATTTTTTTGTGACAAGTGCAACACCTCCTTTTTCGCATGTGAAAATTGCTAGTTACCCATAACTTTTGGACAGTTGCTTTCCTAGGGTTTGAGTTATCATTTGACCCCTTACAATGTACTGCTTTTCAGGAAAAATAGAAAAATTTATTTCTGGAATAAACATATACATTTTCACATGCGAAAAAGGTGTTGCACTTGTCACAAAAAAATTTTGTTTTCATTTTTGAATTTAGGGAGGTCAATTGTGCAAAACCTGAAATGTGCCTCTTGATCCGTTACACTTTGCCCAATGACGCTACACGCTAAATTATACACTTATACAATGTCGGTAGGTAGGTAGGTAGACCAGATAGTTTTATTTATTAAATGATACATTAAAATCTTTAGTTTTGAATGACGGCATAAAGTCACAGGATTTAAGTACTGCTCTAATGTAACCATCTCTTGAATCCTTTCCGTATACTGCCCCAGACGCTTCAGTTACCATCCTAACAGCGTTCTACACCTTGGGAGTGACATGGTATCCAGCCAACAAGGGGCTCTTCAGTGATCTTATCGAGTTGTTCGACAGAGAACTGCTTCGTGAGTGGTGGTTCCATTGTGCACTCCTCCACTGGTGGAAGTAAATCTTTCAAATTCTGAGCACTTTGTTTGATCTTTGGTGGCCGAAATTCTGACTTGCTGCTGAGCAGGTTTGGGAGCTCGTCGAATGGTCTTGATTACATCGATGGCCAATTTCCGGTTTGCTTGATCGGCATCTGCAAGCATTGCCAGTAGAACATTTTCAGGGTGAGCCCAATATGCATTTCTTTGGATCACAGGCCATGTGACAGTCTTGCTAGCTGGTGGCAGTAATCGTAGCAGCTTGATTTGCTCCAGGTAATGTTTTGGGCCATCTGTGCACCTTGGATGGCACTTGATGCTAAACCACATGGGTCCATAGTGGCACACGACAAACTGTGTGAGTGAATACAGTTCATCACTTGGCTGCGCCATCGCTACATATAGCCGACAAATTCTGCTGGCAGTTGTAACCCATCTTGCATGGGAGATTGGTCCAGGCTTCTCTCGTAGATCTTCATTAATGACACGTCCTTATCGCTTTCATCATTCTGTAGAGGTAGGTTTGGTCACGACTCAATTCAGTAAGGTCAACATCCGGGAGAGTGTGGCCATCAGCAATGCATTGAATTCCTCTAGAGGAAAGTGGCAAACTTTCACATGTGGCCAAAGCTTTGCCAATTGGTCCTTTCCATTGAGTTGCAGATTCTGTTGGGCCGATGAGTTCCTTGCACAAGTGGCGCAGTGGGAATTCATTTAAATGCAGACTACAGATGAACCAGTGCAAAGGGCACCCAGGCGGCACTCTAGCAGGTGTATTGCTCCACTTCTGTGCCCTGTGTTTGTGGCTGTGCTGTCGGCTCCCACTGCAATTATCTTGTCTGCAATACCCATTTCTTCAATCGCATTTTGAAGTCCATCCGCAGTGCCAGTTCCTCGTTCCAGTGTCAGATGGCTTAGATAGAAGGTTCCAGGCTCTCCGACCAGCACATAGTGGTCCTCAACTTTCTTTGTGCTGTACCGTTTGTTCCCCTTTTTCTCTTTGACAAGTGTCATGTCTTTCCGCCCATCAAAAAATAAAGCAGTGACTTCCACATCGTGGTAAGTTACTGCTTCCTTCAGATCCCTCCGTACCTTCTGCCGTGCTCTCCATACTTTGTGGTGGTCAATTACGTTTATCTGATCATCAGAACTAATGATGCCATAGTCAACCAATGTTGCAGTGCTGATAGCTGCAGCAGCCCTGTCCGATACACCATACCGGTCAGCTTCCAAAGCAACAGTGGGAATCGGTGTGATGTTCCTGTCCTCCTGGGCACTATCACCCATCCACTCATCACCAACACTTTCACCACTGGAGTCTGCTTCTGCTTGAGCTGATTCGACCACATCTGCAGAGGATGCTACCTCTTGCCGTTCCGTTTTTCTTCTATTCTCTTCTTGTCTTTCTTGCATCCGATCCTCTCTTGACTTCCTTCTCTCCATCATCTGAGTCACATTCGTATCCACCCGACTGATCTGCATGATCCGCGTGGTTCTCTGGTCGATCAGAAAGGCATGCTCTCGTCGTGGAACTTTCATTTCTTTTTCACAGTGGCATGCAGACAGATCATCGCATTGGCAGACAGCTATGTCAAACAATTGATTCAGGCTTTCCTCGAACTTCTTGGTTTTTGTGGCCTGCTTGCCTTGGTTCGATGCTTGTGAGCCTTTTTCCATCAATCGGAGCAGCTTGGTCTTCACATTCTTGATTGGCTGTGATGGAATGTTAGTACGATTCCAAAGGTCAATTAGTGTTTGGCATACCTCCGGAAGAATCTCCCTGTTGCTGGTGTACTTGTTCTCCTTCAAGAAGAGGAAATGCCTTGCAACTTGTATACGGGTTGGAAGTTCAGACAGAGGAAGCTCAGATAGTGGAGAACCAAAGACAATGTGGCTGACAGATCCCCGTGTTCTTTGCGTGCTCATTGTACCAGCAAAACTCAACAAGTGTCACACAGGAACACTGAAACACAAACACAAACGTATAAATAAAAAATATATATGATTATGAGTATATATATATATATATATATAAGGCTTGGTTTATTGGTAAACAATAGGTTTACCAATATATATATAAAAATATACTGCACACACATGTATTATGTATATAAATATCCATAGGTATATATATATACACCCTAACACATATAACAAACTTATAAGCAATGTAAAACACAACAAAACAAAGAAATGTGTATAATGTATGTATCACAAAACGCACCTTTCGCTAGTACCTTGGGGTTTTTGAACACCCCATCCACAAAAAAAACTTGTTTCTCTCGAGCGAGCTAGCGTAGAACTAAGAAATTCCAGGGGATGACTCACTGAGAATAATTAGAAAGCTGCCAGAAGTACCATGTCAGTCAGTGTTTCCAACTGTAATTAACAAGAATTTTGTATTTTTTACATGCGAAAAAGGAGGTGTTCTGCTTGTTGCAGAAAATTTTTGATTTCCTTTCTGAAATCAGCAAGGTTGATTGTACAAAACTTGAAATGTGCCTCCAGATCGCTCATGACGCTACACGCTAATCAGCAGCCCAGCGTCTTAAACTCTATGCTACCCAGGGTACCGTACCCATTTATCTACCAACCAATTTTTATTGTGTGGAAGGATGAACAGGTGGGTTTGCTGCGTGCCTCCTGCCGTCACCGGGTTCGAACCCGGGGCCGATGGATTCGTAGTCAGCGATGCTAACCACTACACCACCGAGTCCATAGGAGTATACAGGCACCTATCTTATTATATGAACATATGTTACTCTTGTAGTTTACTAACAGTTGGGAAAATGGAAATACTGTAGGTCTAATTTGAGGGGGAAGTTTTATCTCCTGATTTATATACAGTACATAGGGCATACGCTAGCCTTTTTAAGGTAGTCTGGGAAGACACCATTTTGAATGGATAGGTTTACGAGTTTTGACAGTTTAGGAGCAACTACGGGTAAATTCACGCCCTCTTTGCAAATTCTGTTTGGTATTGCGTTCGGCGTACAACTTTAATTTCCAATTGCTTTATGGCTGTCATTAAATCGCGTGTCGTAGTGGGGGATAGCAAGAAAGAGTGTGAGAGGGGGGGACCTAGAAATGCATTGAAAAACCGCGCGGTGGGTAGGATATTAGAGGCGAGATTGGCTCCCACTTCAGTGAAAACTCATTGAAAGTAATTAAATATTCTTTGTGTCTGTAGTGAACTCATTCTTTATTAATAGTTTTTCAGGGGTAGAGGGTTTAGTTGTTTGTTATTAATCGCTTTGTTAATGAGGTTCCAGTATTTGGGTTTGTATTTAGTAATTTGTTTATAGTAATTAGCTTCTCTTTTGAGTATTAATGAATTAAGTCTGATTCGATGGTAAGTGTGGTCTAACTTTGGGAGATGCCCTTCATTCACATTTTTGTGCATTTTGTTTTTGTTTAATGGATGGCTTTAGACCCGAGGTCAACGAGGGATTGTTGATTCTAACAGGAGGAATATTTTTGTCAATGAAGGGGCAGGATTCATTAAAAGCAGACCATAGTGTTTCCTGAAACTTTCCAAATTTGATGTTTTATGTCTGTTTATGGGTTGTCAGTGAAGTTGAAATCAATCTTCGTCTAATTTCGTTTGAGTTAAGTAAGCTGATTATGGCTTGTTTTTCTGAATTTAATATTTGTGTACTTTAGTTTGTTTGTCGTTGTTTTGAGTGTGACATTATTTGGGGGGTGGTCAGTTATGCCTGCAAGGAGTGCCAAAAATGTATTGCGAGTCTATATCTGACCAAATGTGGTTCATGAGAGAAGATTTGTTAAGGTCAGTCTGAGGGCGAGTTGGTCTGGTTAGGCAGGTCCTTAGCTGATCATTATGTTCCATAATGATTTGGGAATACAGTCTGTCTCTACTTTCATTAAGTCTGTATTAAAATCCCCGAGGATAAAAGAGCGCGAGCTCTTTAAGGGTTGGTGACTGTTCAGATACTATAAGGTACTAATATAGTTATTTGCACTCCCATTAGGTGGTCTGTATATTGCCACTATGTTGAGAGTAGTTTTGTCAAAGTAAGATTTACCGTGCATGTTTCGATGTGGGGTTCTACAGTATAGAGTGAATTAATTTTTTACCATTTTATGGTATTTTTTTCTGTTAATTCGGATTCCTCCTCTTCTTTCTGTGCAAAAAGTATGAAAGAATGTATAACTCTCTAAGGGAAAGATAATTATACCGTACGAGTTTTGTATGAAAGTTTCTGCGAGTGTAATTACGGATTTTTTTTTTAATTAAGTTAATGTATCTTTGAAGTCATCGTGATATTTAACAAAAATTCTAAAGTTGAGGTTCAGCATTGATAAGTGACCATCAGTTGGCTTTGTGCTGAAGTCCTTGAGAGATAAGTATTGAGAATTTTTATTAATGAAATTTGTACTTGTTAAATCGGCCAATTGAAGGGTATGTGTTGGGATTCTAAATTCAACATTTTATAATTTAATAATTAATTATTACGGAATAAACTTTGCAAGAATTTAAAGAACAGTGTAGGGCTGTAGGCCATCTTGCGTCATGACATCAATTGATCCAACTATTTCAGCGCGTCTCGCGCAGGCTTAAGGCGCTTCGCTTCCAGTGAGAGGGCGTCACGCGACTGTACAGTAGGGTGGATCACTTTTCACTTTTTTTTAAATTATAGCTGGTCAAAGTTTTCCCATGATTTGGTTCAGTGGAAGTACACTGACACCATTTTTACCAAAATCGATCAATATTTAGGGGTCGCGCATCGACCTTGAAAATTTCAATTTTGGAAATTTGGCCAAATTGACAATTTTTTACTGAATAAAGATAAATCATCAAATGACCATATTTTCTGAATCCTCTCAGTGAAAGAAATCCTCTCAGATACTTACCAAGTTGATCGGACAAGTGGTTTAGAAGTTACACTCACCTAGAAATAACATTAAAATTTAAAATACCGTATTTGTCCCCCGTTATGGACGTAATCATAGCATCAGTAGCTGGCGCATCCTAAAATCCCAATTACACACACACGCTATGTCTATGACCAATATTTTTACTAATCACAGTTTGCTTTTTACAGATCAACTGTGTCAATTGATTCTTGTTTGATAAGTCTAGACTTTAGTACAATGGATAAACTGTTAACAACCAGGAGTGGGAAGACTCTGAAAGTTACTTATTCTGGAAAAGAGAAAGCAGCAACAACAGCACCACCTTCTCTAAGGTCAGCCACGGACGTCTTCTTAATTGGTCAGCCATCTTCCTCGATCGGTGGTGCCAAATTGCCAACCACCCATCAAGTTCTCCAGTACTTCTTCTATGCCAAGCAGGAAACTACTGACAGGAAGGCCGCCGTAAAAGACACGGTGGCCAATGTTCTGGCATTTTGGAACATGGCACGTATAAAGACGATCACGAGGCGTAACTGCGAAAGAAAACTGGAGTTACTGTGGGAAGAGTGGCGCTCGCTGCAGAAGAGCAAGATGAGAGACAGTGACGCGGGAAAAGGCAGGGAGAAGTTTTCAGAAAATCTGAACAAGCTCTGGGACATCGGAGCTCCCGATGCTATTGAAGAGATACAGAAAAGTCGACTGCTCTCAGACAACAACAAACAAGAAGATATTAAATTTTATGAGGATCAACGGGGCCTGCGCCAGGCAACAATGAGTGGGAATGATAAAGTGTTCGTTGTCAAGAGAAAACGGCAACTCTCAAGACAACAATCTCGTGATGAGCCAGGCACCTCAAAAACGAAATTAGGAACCGAAGCTGAGAGCGACGATGAATCTATAGAAAGCAGATCATCGAGCAACTCCGAATCACAGCTAGAACCACCATACCGACAGCCGAGAGAATCAACTGTATCAATCAGCCTTCCTCACCGCATCCTCAATGCACCGGCTGTTATTGAAGTGGCTGATCGCTTCCGGATGTCCAATAATCAGGTGTGTATATATCAGTAATGATCTTTCCTTGACAAAGATATAATAGACGTAACGACGGAAAATTTAGTGATTATTTTGTCACATAAAAACCATACGCATCCTTGTCAATTTCCTTTCAATTTCGCACATAGGTGGCAAGTGTCGTGGCGGCAGTCCTACGTTCGGCAGATCCGCCCGCAGACCTGGACAAATTCAGTATCTCGAAGGACACGTCTCGCCGTGGAAGAGTGGCACATCGTTGTGAAGTGTCGACAGCTGTGCAGAAATCCTTCGTATCTCCGAGGCATGCTGTCGTCCACTGGGACGGTAAAGTAATCAAGGTCAGTTTTGCCCTCACCGTGGACGACAGTGAATTAACATGTTCCAGTGACGACAGTGGATTGACATATTCCAGTGGACGATAATGGATTGGCATGTATGACATACGTTTCAGGACTCTCTTGGATCATTGGAGCACCGCCAGGCGATTCTCATCTCCGGAGCTCCCCAATGCACAGAAGGAAAGTTGCTGGCCGTTCCGACTGTTGCTGACGGCACCGGTCTGTCCCAGGCCCAGGCGACCTTTCGTGCTCTCAAAGACTGGGGATGCGAGAACAACGTGATTGGACTGTGCTTCGACACAACTTCCTCCAATACGGGGAGGGTGCAGGGTGCGGTGGTCCGGCTGGAGAACATGCTTGGTAAACCGCTCTTCCAGCTGGGCTGTCGCCATCACGTTATGGAGCTCATCGTGGGGGCAGTGGTCATCACCGCGTTTGGAAGAACCACAGCACCAACTGAACCTTTGTTCCAGTATCTGAGGAGAAGGTGAATTTCAAGTCTAAGGCGCATTTGTTTTCTCCAATGATTTTTTGCCTTCAGAGCAATTGAGATATCAGCGTCCTTCTACTAATGATGTTAATAGCAGTCGAAAAGGGAAACTTCAGTCGTTTTCATGCAATATTTTCATAACTCCCCTTTCAGGTGGGACAAGCTCGACCTCTCGACTTATCGCGAGCTGGAGATCGAGCATTTGGCGGAGGTGACGTGGCTGATGGAGCTCCGAGATGAGGCAGTCAAGTTCCTCGGCACCGCTTCTGGTCTTGTCAGAGAAGACTACCGAGAAGTGGCGGAGATTACACTCCTGGTACTCGGGGCCCAGCCACGTCGTGGCACACACTTCATGCGCCCAGGAGCCTACCATCATGCGAGGTGGATGGCCAAGGTTGGTATTTTGAATTAGAAGTTAAATATTGTATTGCCTTCTGCAAACAGCCATTTGAAGTCCCTACCAGAAAAAAATAAGATAAATAATTTACCATTAAACAAACTTATATGGAGTGGTATCGGTATTTATACATCACAGTGCGTATTCGTTTCAGATCATCTACTACACGAAGCTCCTGATGTTCAGCGGTCAGCTGGAGTTCGACGACGAGCTGGTACAGAAACTTCAGAGAGTGGTACTATTTACTGCACTCCTCTACGCACCTGCCTGGCTGGCGGCTCCTGTCGCAGCTGATGCCCCGCTGAATGACCTTGTGTTGTACCAGCGTCTTCTGCAGTACAGGGCTGTGGATCGCGAGATTGCAGAGGCTTCACTGGCAGTGATCAGGCGGCACTTGTGGTATCTGAGGCCTCAGACCGTCGTTTTCGCCCTCTGCAGTGACAAAGTGGAAGACACTGTGAAGCACGAGATGGCAAAGAAGCTGTGCCGCCTCGCTGTGCCCGAGGACTTCACGTATGACAACGTCTCGGTTGATGACACGACGCGCCTTCCGGACCTGATCGATGAGTCATCGTGGTTCGTGTTCACAGGCCTGCAGGTGTGCGCGTCTACGTGGCTCACTCTGCCGGTGAATAAGTGGGATCAAGATAAGAACTACTGTGATCTGAAGAATGTCATCTCGCATCTGAAAGTTACCAACGACGTGGCAGAGAGAGGGATAAAACTGATAGAAGATTACGCGAACACTGTCACAAAAGACGAGTCACAGCTGCAGGGTCTTCTTCAGCTCGTGGAAAAGAGCCGGAAAGAACTCGGTGACTTCAAGAAGTCGTCACTTGCCAAGATGACGTAGCGCAGAGGGAAAGGGAGTTAGCAGAGAGAGTACATGGCGCACGCCTTAAGATGACGTGTGTTCTAACCACGATTCATACAGTTTTTGAACCTAGTTAGGGGCACCGGAGTAAGTGCCTTTAGTGATATCGGTAAACCGTTTTAATACAAAATACATTTGATCTTTCCTTATTCGTTTTATCTTATCCTAAAAAGCAGACAATGGCAGACAGCATATGGAGGTACGGGGACAAATACGGTATTTTAAATTTTAATGCTATCTCAAGGTGAGTATAACTTCTAAACCACTTGTTCTATCAACTTGGTAAGTATCTGAGAGGATTTCTTTCACTGAGAGGATTCAGAAAATATGGTCATTTAATGATTTATCTTTATTCAGTAAAATATTGTCAATTTGGCCAAATTTCCAAAATTGAAATTTTCAAGGTCGATGCGCGACCCCTAAATATTGATCGATTTTGGTAAAAATGGTGTCAGTGTACTTCCACTGAACCAAATCATGGGAAAAACTTTGATCAGCTATAATTTTTTAAAAAAAGTGAAAAGTGATCCACCCTACAGTGTACACTGTACAGTAACTCAACACTCGGCTATAATACTGTATGTGCGCAACACGATCTTAGGTCATGTGATTCTTGTGCGCCAAATTGCCGTCCTTTCTTCCCCGTGACGTCATGTTTCTTCTTGGTGCGCCCGAATTTCATCCAATATAGTGCTTCCACGACCGAAGGTCGTAAAATTGCGATATAGATAGGGCAGGATATTATTTGTGCACGCTTGAATACCTTTAATTATAAATACAAAAATCCACCCCTGAATTAACGTAACAAATACCCGTCGTTGTATTTTATTATAATTGTTAAATTGGGAATATTTGTCTTTTTTTATTTACAGGGGGATCACGAAAATAACAACGAAAAAGACACGATGGTCGCTAGGCAACAATCGTAAACAGCTAACTGTCTTGGAGGCCCCCACATCCACACAAGGTTGATGCTGGAAGAGAAGACAGCAAGCTGGATTGTGCAAACACACACACACACCTGTGAACTCAGTTGATCTCATCTCGGTTTAGAGTGCTTGAAATAAAGTTATAAATTAAGATTGCTCAAGATTAATTTCCGAGCCATCATGTAAACACCTTCTCTAAATTAAACAATTGGTACTTACGTATTAGCGGGACTACCAAACTGTTTATTATGTATTTTTGCTCGTCATTTTCGTTTAAACTAACGAAAATATCACAACTTAACCTAACCGATCATTAAGGGCGTACAGTTGACCTAACCGGGCATTCAGTTGACCTAACCGGGCATTTTTCGTCTTATTTTGTTTTTCGTAGCTAACCGGCTAACGGCGTTATTCTCTCATCCTTAACTTGCCCGAAATGTAACAGTGAGTGCCTAATACGAAAAGATCAGAAGATATTTAGGTGAAATAACCAATATTAACCAGTTAGGTCAACTGAATGCCCAGTTAGGTCAACTGAATGCCCGGTTAGGTCAACTGTACGTCCTTGATGATTGGTTAGGTTAAGTTGTGATATTTTCGTTAGTTTGAACGAAAATGACGAGAGTAAAAATATATAAACAGTTTGGTAGTCCAGATAATATGTAAGTACCAAACAATTTTGAGACTCTATCAAAACATTCTCTGTCATTCACAAGTGACTTGTAATCAAGCTTAAAATGATTTATTATTCTTCTCAATCGATAATTTAACTTTGACAGTGATTTAAATCTTAACTCGCTAGTACAGATAATTAAGTAAATTTATTTCCTTTGGTTTGTTTCATACCCCATTTGTGACTAAAGGTGAACTTATATCTGCCGTAGAATGACCCCGTGAAAAGTGAATTACTTGAAATAAAAAGTGAAATTTATTTTTATGAAATGTAAGGAAAGCCCACCCCACACCGGATGCTACGCTACGCACGCGAGCTACGCGTCCTTGAATCGTCTTAACAATTTTAAGTGAATTAGCTCACACCAGCAGCGACGCTACGTATGCCACGCGGTTTAGTCATATTGCTCTCGACTGCCTGCCCGGCGATTTTTCTCGACGTGGCTTTGAACACGCATGCGCAGTAGAATGTTTGTCTGCAGTGTTTCCCCATCCTCGTCGTGTGGTTGATCGCGTATCGAGTGATAAATTTACTTTTAATTGTCGTTGGTGTAATTTTTATCGTGCAACCATAAAATATTATGGAAGCATTAACTGAAGAAGTCAGAAAGCATCCATGTTTATGCGACATGCCACTGGAAGAGTATAGAGATGCACAAAGAAAGGACAACAGCTGGGCGGAAATTGCTGGAAACTTGAATCGAGATTAAGTATTTTATTACATCAAAATAAGTGTTGTGTAAACATTACACTTAAGTACGATACACATCATACATTATTATTATTATTATGAATTATAATTAGTATATTGAAACAAAGATATATATATATATATATGACACAACTCAAAATCGTCCCGTGAGAAACTTTTATGTTACACACAGACCATGCATGGAACAAGGAACTCTTCTGGGAAATTTAAATTCGACGTGAATGCAACTAGTTTCTTGCTTATACTGAGGTTCTAAACGTAGTAGAGCTAGGCTGTTTTAAACCTTAGATCCTGTCCCAAAGCTGGATCCTATCTGCTTGGTAGATAGCTGGTGGCGGAAGCTATATTTTGGGGCGCCTCTGCGAGTGACCCGTTGCCCACGTCGGGCTAGCTAACATCGTGAAAAAGAAAAAACTGTAGTGTTTGTCATTTACCATTACTTATTTGGACTATAGTGGATTTAATTTTCCCATAAGAGTTCTTTGTTCCATGCACGGTCTGTGCGTAACACATATATACATGAAAGAGAGCGGGAGAGAGTCTATCTTTCTTTTATGCCATTCGATAAATATCCTCATCATTTAAATCACCATGGTACACCACTGGCCATCTTGAATGACGGCACTAAACTAAATATTTCCCCTTCAAGTTAAAATATAGCGTGGCCCACGTCTCTTCCGGCGTGAGGACGACATAGCATAGCTCGCGTGCGTAGCGAGTGTGCCTATCATCCGGTGAGAGTTGGCCTTCATTATTAGATGAATAATTCTTTAAAATAGAAAAAAAAAGGAGACACGATGACGTAATCACTCGGCAAATTACGTCAAATTATGAGTAAACTTGTATTGCTCCAATTTGGTTTAATCTTGAGATGCTTCTCGTAGCGATTGCTAATAAACACTAACCCCGAGGTCGTGGCGGTATTAGTATTACTAACTGCTTAACACCGCGGAAGCTGTTATTAAGGGTCCATTTTCGTATGGAGCACATCAGCTTTAGATGAAGTAGTAATCCCGAGACAGTAAGGGTCCCCATGTAGGCTACTAGGCCCAACTTAAAGTTAAATGTTATTAGAAACGCTCGGCTAATCATTACCCAGATTGAAAACGTAATGGACCGTATAGTATATTAAACGAAACTTGTTCATTCACAGATTCGAACTGGAAATGGTAGAAACCCTTCAGATGGACACGTGTTGGATTTGAAAGAGTGGGGGATTTGGACGAATGAGATCATGTAGAGACTGATAAAATTTAAAAGAGAGAAGAAACACTTACACTTAATATATGAAGGAGAGAGAAAATTAAAAATTTATTGAGAATAAAGAAGGCTAAATTGGACGCTTGGAAGTGAAAGTGATTAGAGTGCATTTTTTACGATTTTTTTTCCTTTTGCAAAACCGCGATCAGAGGTGACTCAAGTACTTGAATCACTTCTTGACTTTTGGCGTTCTGAATGCAATTGAATCACTTTTACTTCCAAGCGTTAAATTATAAGAACTCATTTTAAGTTTGAAGCTGATGATGAGATTTTTTGGTATCATCCCACTCAATTTGATTCTCAGGTTGAGAATAAAAAATTTTAAAAGGTAATAGTTATTAACAGTTAAACATAAGTAAAATCGAAAGAGAATATTGTATTAAAACTTGAAAATTAGATAGACTACGTGACCGCGAACAGGTTCTAACATGTAGAATCTGGGCTGAACTACGCTTGTACGGCAGCCATTTTGGAATTACATACGTGTTTTTACCAGTTGCATTCCTTGATAGGGTTGGCTTCAGATCGCGCCATATATTTCAATTAATTTCGCTCCTTAATGATATTAATGTGAGGACGTGCCAGTAATTTCTACCAGTGGGCGCATTAGTGAACCCCAAACGTCATACATTTTGTGCACAATTCATTGTTGTTGAACATCGTAATTTTAATTCTAAATAAATAGATATATAAATATAGGCTCATTTATGAAATTAAATAATGTACAACAGTTACTGTAGGTTTAATTATAAATTTTAGTATAAATGAGTTAAAATGTTTCTCTAAATTATAGATGTGAGTGATGGAAAAAGTTAAGAAAATCTGTCTGAACGGGAAGTAAAAACTGAAAAAGAACTTTCGGGAGCCGATATGAAAAGGCAAACTAGACAAGAGACGAGACGAAATATCTGTTTCGACGCATCTTTCATTTTGATTATTTTTGTCTTAACCCAGGCCGTGGGTAAATAAGGCCTAATTTCACTATGAAGTCCGGTCATTAAATTCAATCTAATTCTTTCCTAGGGTATGCGCAGAGATGGGCATTAATATATTTGACATTACTGACATACATATTTAAATACAATTTGTATTTAAATACTGTATTTATAAATGCATTCATTTTCAAGTATTTAAATACATATTTAGATATATTTAAAAAGTAACTGGTATTTATAAATACATATATTTCAAATACATTTTCAATTACATTTTTTGAAAGAGGACGTGGGACAACGTCGTGGGCGATAACAAAGGATTCTTACCACACGCCACAACATTCTCAATCCATACTTCCTAGATCGTAAATTAGCTTACTACTATTGTACTTATCTTTCTTTTGCTGGGTTTGTTCATTCACCTAAGAGAGGAAGATTGTCTGACACACTATTTGAGAACCTTGTCCTAATAAAGGCAAATATGTGGATTCTCCTCACCCAAGCCCTCAGTATATGCGCCTCTGTATAGTCTTTCAACACCGCCGTAAGAAGCTCGATTAAAAATAATGTAATAGTGTTTTCTTAATACGTCAGCTATTTGCGTAATTTAGAAGCGCGCGGGTTGGATTGTGCTTTGGTGGTTGGCCTCGTCTTCTTCTTTAGAGTTGTTACCCCCGTAGGCGAAGTCGTAGTCTGTTGTGGTACATGGGATGTTTGCGCCAGATCTTTTATTCTGTTGTGGTTGCCAATCAGCGTGTTTGGTATATTTATCTGTTGTAACCTCGATTTAATGTGACCCACTCCTGGTGGATATGGCCTATCGCACTTTATAACCAAATCATGTACGATATCGGCAATAATGCCCCTTCAGCAATAACCTCAGTATCGGACCAATATATAAGCGGACCTCACTCAATAGATCATAAAGGCTTAGCCTTTTATTCCTCAATGTATGAGGGAGGTTATTTACCAGTACATGCTGAAGATGCTGCGGACTCGCCCCGTTGTTCTTTGACTGTGCTTTTCTAGTCTCATCATGTTTGATAACTACGGGGAACTCCACAGGTTTTTTATTATTTTTGTACTCCTGAAGAAATTTCCGAAGAGCTTCTTGGTATAAAATCCTTTTCTCGTCAGGATGCATCTCACTGTTTAGAAGATTCACCAATTCGTTTTCCATTCGTTTAAGCCTGTTTTTACTGGGTTCTAGAACTTATTCTGGCTTCTTTGTATTTTGTAGTGAAGCATACACTTCGTGTATAGTCACTACTACTTTCTTCATTATATTAAACTAGACAATAAAGGCCCCAAAACTGAAAATAAGATGGGGAGGAATGAACCACCTCTTTGTACAATAATTCACTTTTCTTTCCCACAGTTTGTCTTTCACGAGCGAGAGCTCATTTTATGTTCTTGTAACGACGTAAGCGCGACTTCTGTGAGGGTTTCAATGGTACATTGCATTTTATAACATTGAAGCAGATTTCACAGATGCATTTTAAAAAGTCAGGATCAATATTTTTAATAAACAAATGTTGGATAGTACGCGGTAGTCGATGATAGATTTTTACAAATTCACACTATTTCATTTAACCTCTTCGTTATTCTGGAATATACACCGTTTCAGCCTCGTTTAGAAATATACTCGTTCTTAGAAGCACCCTAAACATGTTTCGTGGGTGAAGGTCACAACCCAAATATTCGTAACGTCGACTTGTAACTTCTTTATAAACTTCCAAAAACTCTCCGCTGATTCGGGTACATTCGATTGGCCAGAACCCCAATTTAGGATACATCTCGACACTGGGAATAAGATTTGATACTGTGTGTTCAGTGATATATCACGCATTTACCTGTTCTTGGAAAACAGGTTTTGATTGATGAAGAACACGCTTATGTTAAGATGGTGCGAGAATACTGTAAATGTCTTACCAAACGTTTTATTCATTTCTAACACGAGATCATGAATTACAATAACCGTGTGCTCATCGCCCTTTATCGAGCTAAAATCATAAACACCTGTGGAATAAAATAATATCTTGGTAGTCGTTGAAGACGGGTTGGTATGTCGAATAACACCATATAACTTTATGTACAGGTTTTGAGAACAGTTTACCTTTATGTTTAATGATTTTAAGCATAAACACGGTTTTACCATACCATGTAAGGCCGGATATAATGCACGTAGAAGGGCTCGTGAATCTGAATTTTTCTATAGAATCCATCTCTAACACGGTACACTCTTAAGCCTACCTATACCAAATATAAAAAATTTAAAGAACCACTCCTTATATTCACCGACATTATTTTCTTTCTTTTTCAGAACGGTGAATGATGACACCACCGACCCTCAACAGGAGTAGCCATGTGTCGTGGATGTTGACAATAATGATGATGAGGATGATGACATTGTAATTATTGAGGCAGCAGCCTACGCTCCTTGCATCAGCGTACTAACCTCCAACGATACAACCGTTAGCATTCAGGAACCCAGCGTTCCGGCTCCCTCATCAATAACATCCCTCATGTCCCCCACTTCGAAAAAAACGGAGGCACGAGGATGAAAACCGACGAACAGAAACACCCTCTACGTCAGGTATGCTGCAAAAACGTGTAAAATTCTCCACGAACGCGCCAATTGTTGCATCCTCAGCAAGTTCTGAAAATGTAATGGAGCCTCAACCCTCCACGTCTTCCGCTACACCGCCCACACTAGCATCAGCGCCAAGTAAACATGTTCCCACTTATCCCTGTTCAATACCCCCTTCCGCTGTACCCTCAACCTCATCAGCAATGCCTCCTCAACCTGCAGACGGAGGCATATCAGTTGAGCTAGTGCGCAATGTTACCACCACTCCCGCACTGGTGAGAAAACGATATAACGTCAGGATCGAAACGTGAGTCGTGTATAACGACGGCGTTGAACACGGACTGCGCGCATAGTTGAATGTATCGTGGATGTTGCCCTTTAGAGCAGTGAGGGGCGCGAGTCCAGGGTATGTCTGGCTCTCGGGTTCGGGTCAAATGATGGAGATAGAGATGACTTTTGATACTAATACCCTACAGATGGCTGTCTGTAGAAGATATTGATTATATTTTGGAGCGTATTGCGCAGGCCACCTAGAGCATCACAGAGTTTAACTTGGAGAACTTCATGATCGATATAGACCATGTTTACCATGTTGTTGAACATACGGCCACGCCTTATACACTTAACTTTAACAGCTACCAAATATACAAAAAACACTACTCCCGATCGAGATTGTGGTTTTATAGCAATAATCTTGACTCATATGTTTACCGTATTAAACGTATCCGCTGTTAAAATTTGGATCCCTACGGTTGTGCAGCGCGGAAGGAAACTAGCCACAGATTGCGGCCTTGATTTTTACTGTGATATGGTCCCTGAAGAGCTGAGAAAAGTTGAGCGTGTACATATATTTGTATCTGGCTTGGATGAGCGTGGCAGGACTGTTTATTTTTAAAAGCAGTGTGAGAGACCGGACAAAGCCTCTACTTATCTTAGGTTTGACGGGGATAACGTACCTCCCCATTCGCACTATAAGTAGGGGGAGGTTGTTAATCCTAAATTTGGCTCGGGACAAGCGTAAAATTTGGAGACACCATTTCTAAGCACAATTTTATATTTAAATCTTTTTCCGAAACCTCTTACCCCCCTGTACACCCGCCCTGAAGGCATACATATGTGTATTTTCTGTTTTTCTGCTATATAGTCGATATTTATTGCCAGATATGTTTGTAATATGCCCTTTATAAGGTTTTCAGGGTCGCAAAACACGAATACGCATTCGTAATGGAACTTTGAAAAACCATTATGGCGGAAATCCAAGGTGGCGGTCAAAATCACAAATTTTTTGGCATTTGAAAGTGAAATGTGGATGGAAATACTACAAACATCCATTATACTATATTTAATTGGGGGTTTGCGACAACACTGAACAGAATTATGTAGTTGACAAGGTATTTGTGAGAACTAATACAGTTAAATCATGAACTTTCAACTCATCTGAGACCACCAAGGACAATAAGGAGAGTACTAACTGCACAAAGACCAATTTGAAGATGATTTTCACACATTCTATATTTGTATAAAGATCATAGTATATTACCATACACGCATATTGTTCATTTCAGTAATGTGTCTACTGCATGGTTAAACTCACTGATTGTGAGCTGAGCTTTACAGCTGATATTGCTGAGATAAAGCTTCAAATTAGTGGCATACGTTGAGAGGAGCAATTTTCTGTAGTCCTTCATTAGACGAAATATATCACTAGTCCACATTTGATTCTTCGAGATAATTATCCACTTGCTCACTAGCCGTGAATGGCCCTCCTAGTCTTTTTAATTCTTCCAGGTCTCTATTTCTCCTGCGGTCTACAGCGACATTCGCAATCTCTTTAGTCTGTAATCTTTGCTTCTGTAATTGTTCTTGTCGTACGCTCCACTCTCTCACATTATTTCCGGAATTTGTGCAGTTCCAATTTTCCTATAGTCTTTGAGAGACCCTCTTGGTTGTTTTTGAATCAACGCAAGAGATTTAGCTTTGACCTGCGTTGCCGACGCGCACGCGAGTTGCTTGGCGCCTCCTCTGCCGAGTTCATACGCTCAGAGTCCAAGTTGTGAATTAGCGCCTTGTCCAGTTTTTCACAGTCCATTTTTGAGAGAGCATGTTCCACTGATTCGTCAAATTCTCCGAAGCCAAAGATATCTCCCTTTTGTTTCTGAAATCCTTCAGCAAACTTTAGCAATATTATACCCAAAACCTTTGTGACTTCAGTACTCATTTGGAGAGTTGTAGCTTTGATAGCATTGCAAATATCATCGACAGATCGTGTTTGTTGGAATCTTTCAACAGACACAAACTCAAATGCCGGCGTATCTACTTCCAACGGTTTAGCCGGATCAGTAGAAACGAAGTCTTGGTATAACTGTTGGAATGCTGGAATTAGCTTTGAATGATTTGTACTGGTCAATATCGTCAGTGAAAGGAACGGCTCCACTAAATGAAGTCCATTGAGAGCTCCAGCCGTGTACACAACTCTCAAGAAGTCCAGATCCAGGAAGCATCGTACGATGCAGGCCAATTGGTTCGTCACATGCTCAAATTTTCCGAGAAATGTTCCCACATCGTCAAGGTGATATAAAGTTATGGCACATGTCAACGTCAATCTGTTGAAACGTTCATCTTTTAGACTGACAGATTTGTTTCGCTTCGGCGCGATATGAGCGTCGAAATCGTTGTCTTTGTTCCACGGTTTGTAGTCAAAGTTATGATTTATGAATCTGGTTATACAGTCCAGCGCTTGTTCGGTCACACTCGTGGATGAAGTTGTGGCATTGACGAGAAAGCTGGAATATATTTTATCTCGCCCAATGGCATTTTCTATTTCGGTCCATTGTTTAGCGATCACTCGATTGAACATGAGAGTTGGGTAGACATTGCAAAACAAGTGATCAGGGGCATGTTCTGATTCAAGCTTCTCTGCCACCATTTGTTCGACAGAGAGATTATGGAATGTCTGATCAGTGATCACAAAGTCTATCTTTTCAAACAGTTCCTTCGAACTAACTCCGCTCGCTACTTCCAGTATGTTCAACATGGTAACTTTCAAATCCGCCAAGTTCTCTCTATTTTCCATAGCAATCAGAAATGTCGGGAGAGGTCTGTATTTTCCATTTACCGTCATTCCCCGCACCGAGAAAGAACCAGCTCCCTGTTTTTTCGAACCATTAACAGAATAGGTAACTACCGACTTTTGAGCTGACTGCATGATTTCTTTCGCAATTTCGTGCAATGCTAGTGCTTTAATGCTCTTTCCGGCTTGTCGAATATTGCTAGACTGTGGTAGAGTGTCTAGGTCTACTAAGTCTGGCGATTCGTCATGAAATTTCCATTTCCGACCAAATAGTTTATTGCCAACAATCATACGGCTCCCGCAGCTTGACTATCTGACATGTGATGAGAACTTTTGAGCTGGTCCATTGCTTCGTAAACCTCGGGCCTTACTTTTCTGACACTTTCTCTTATGTGCTGGTACTTTGGCGGCAACTCATCCTTTTAAATTTTTTTTTGTCTAGGGGACAGTTTACGACGCTTCCGACCCGTAGACGTGGAAGGCTCATCTGATTCTGATGTGCTAATTTGGAAGTCACTATGATTCGGATTATCCTCAGATAGTTCACTGAAGCCATTTCTTTATTCCTCGCTCTTTCCATCTCTGCTTCCTCTCTCATTCGCTCCAAACTCTGCAGATCTCTCTTCCGGCGTCCCATGGTCTTATTCCATTTTCTGTCAACAAAACTCTCGCAAAACATTTTTCTATCATGTCTTTCATCTTCCAGAAAGTCCCATTCTTCTCGAGTCATTTTCACACCATAAAAATTTTCTAAGCGTTTCCTTACTTCATCGCGCAGAAGATATCAAAAAGTTCTTTCGCTTTTTTGTTGAAATCTTCGACTTTTTTATAATAGTTGTCGTTTCGGCGGTTTTTTCTGGTTTGAACTAATTTGATGAATCTTTCATACAGTTCCAAAATTTTCAGTTTGATGCGTTTAGTGGTCATTATATATATATATTACAAAAAATCCAGTGTTCTTGAAGGACGTCCGCAAGAATTCCGGCTGCAACTTCCTTTGACCTCTCAGTTTTACCGGCTCTATCCGGTCGAAGTAAGTACAACATGTTTTCCAAAATGTCCTTTTTCGTTAGAAGCAAGCCATTTGAAAAGTCAACAGTTTCTATGTAGGTTGTTGAACCCAAAGTCTTCTGGGCGGACGAGCGTGTATTTGGCGTCCGAGTGTAGCTCATTGTTCACTCAGGTGTGAAGTCTGAAAATAGAAAAAAAAACAAGTTGCATCAGATTGAAAAATCTTGCGGCATGAAATGGGAGTCTTAGGGAATAAATAAAGGCACATACAACAATGTAATGAAAGCACAGTGAAGCATAATAATATTTTCGGTCCCTGAAACCAGCATTAGATGTGGTGTTTGGATGTTGGTCCACTAGGTGTCACTTATGTGCTGATGCTAATCAGGCTGACAACTGGACAGTGTGGTATGAAAGGTGATCGTGTCTGTGTTGTATGTGTGCGTTAATACATTCTTTAATATATATCATAACATTAGGGATGCTGTCATCAATGACAATTTGACGAAAAATGGAGATTTTTGGCCGCCATATTAGATTTTCAAAATTCTGAGTACAGATTCGTGTTCTCCGACCCCGTAATCCCTATAAAGGACATATTACAAAGCGAATCTGGCAATAAATATGGATTATATAGCAGAAAAATACAATAATACACATACGTATACTTTCAGGTGGTATGTACATGGGGGTCAGAGGGGTCAAAAATCAAATATCGTTTTTGACCCGAGTTTCACTATTGGTGGTCCATATTTTGAGGGGGTCCTCACTTAGGAATCCCAAAAAATTCAAAATAACAACCCCCCTAATATAAGAACTACACGAGTTACGATAAAAGTCGTAAGTATGGCAGGCACCATGATCTGTGTAAGGGATGTCTCAAGTTTACGAATAGTCTAGTGAAACATTGTAGGGATTGCCACATGATTTGCGACCAGTGTAAAAGCCCCAAATGCGAAAGCCAAGTAGATAAAGAGGAGAGGAAAGATTGTAATGTATGTAGACGCATGTTTTTCAATAATACTTGTTTTGATTTCCATAAATCAAATGGGGCGTGCAAGAAAATAAGAATTTGCGAGTGTTGTATGCTTCAGACGATGGATAGCTGGGGAAAATTCAAGCACATGTGCGATGAAATTCACTGTATTATATGTCATGAGAAATATGATATAAGGCGGATGGTGTAAAGCATGTTTGTTATATGAAACATGCCAACCGAAAAATAGACCTTGTCCAACTGTATACTACAACATAGAGACTTACACGAACCCTGAGAAAAAGGAGGTTATTCCTCACTTACTCATGTAAGTCAGACTATCTGGGACGAGTGCATGAACATTAAGTGTGATGAACGTCATAAATGTGGCAAACGAACAAACAGTTATGAGACAACTGTAAGAGACACCCTTGAAACTCTTTGTGAACTACATATATTGTCAAGCTCTCGGATCAATTATAAAAAATGTATGTGTACATTCTTGCCCATAACGACTCAAAATTTGATACACAGTTTCTTTATAAGGAGCTGCTTCAACATAAGTCCTCAGAAATATTCATTGGTGACCCTTTGAAAATAGGCAACAAACTTATACAAATGCAAATAAAGAATAATGTTCAGTTTAAAGACACTGTTATTCACGCCTTGTAAATTAACCAAATTACGAAATTAATGGGCATGAATGCTAAAGTTTCAAAAGGGTATTTCTCTTACCCTTTCCTCACCAGTTACACTTTAAATTACGTAGGACCCCACCCCCAACATTACTTTAACTATGACAGTACGAGTGTTAGTGAACTAGAAGATTTTGAGAGGTGCTACAGTAGTTTTAATGACCCCAATTCTTACAATATAGCGGATGAATGTGAGCGTTATTGTGTGAATAATGTGCGTGTGCTTAGAGTGTGTTTCCAGACCTTCAGAAGGATGTACATAAATCGATTCAATTGTGGTCCGCTACAAGCCGCAACCACAATGCCTAAAGACAGCCTGGTTGTCATTCCCCATAACATTCCGCGTAGTTATAGATATAAGGCTATTTACTGGCTCACACACCTACATCAACAGAGAGGAGTGTTCATAAAACATGCTCGCAACACGGGTAAAGTGGTGATTAAGATTAATGTCAGCGTTTTTTGGGTAGACAGGCTAAGTGAGGACCCTCACCCTGGTGTGAAGACGGTATACTCTTTTAACGGTTGTTGGTGGCATGGATGTCCACGTGCTGGGTGCGGAGTCACAGGATATATCCATGGGAGATCCCCCGCTGATAGCCTTGCATGGACCCATACCTGAGCCCAACTTATAAGCTCCCAGTTTACTCACAAGATGATGTGGGAACATGAATATGATGCGCGGATGGAGGGTGATGACCAGTTTCGCGAAGAAATAAGGGACATCAAGCGTTCAATGGTAGTGGACCCTCTAAAATGTAGAGATAGTCTGTTTAGTGGACGCACAAACCCCTTCACGCTATACTTTCCACCTACAGAGGGCGTGGAACTCCATTACTATGATTTCTGTTCTTTATACGTTATGAAGAACAACCCATACCCCGTAGTGGTGGGCCCCCCACTACCTACCATCTAGGACTTCTCAATTAATTTGAGCGACAATTATTTTGGACTTTCATTTGTTGATGTACTTCTCCCCACGGAATTATGGATGCCTGTCTTACCTGTTGTCATAGACTACAAGCTTATGTTCTCTCTGTGTGAAATGTGCAGCGTAGAACAATGGGGACTGTAACCATACATTCAATCAGAGGAAGATCAGAGGCGTTTATACAAGTCCTTAGCTCGCTCTAGCAATTCGTAGGCTACAGAATACTGAAGATTTGTGAAGTATGGAGGTTCTAGAAGCTCCCCAACCTCTTCACCCCCTACATTAATACCTTCTTCAAAGATAAAGTTCAGGCATCAAGATGCCCTCACGGTGTTGAGACCAAAGACGAAAAAAATAGCATATATCCAGTGTTACCATGATCATGAAGATATACAGCTTGAACGGAGCCAGATTGTGCGAAACCCTGGCAAGCGCTTTAGTGCAAAGTTGTGCTTCGATAGTGTTTGGGGTAAATTTGCACAGAATACAGACAAGGGAAACGTTCATCTAGCTTAAAGTTATAATGAAGTATGGGACTACGCCAACACCGTCGAAAAAAAAGTCATGGAAATCACGAATGTGGGTAACACTTACATAATAAAGTACAACAGCACAGAGATGTCTACGGATACATCACGTGTCACAAACACCTGTAGCAAGCTTCACAACAGCTTACGCACGTATCAAGCTTTGGAGTCTGATGCAATCTCTTGGGCGGAGTGTTGTGTACACAGATATACATAGCGTGATATTCACGGAGAAAAAAGGTGAATATATGCCTCTTATTCGCGAATTCCTCGGAGAGTTGACTGACGAGATCAAGGATGAGTATGGAAACATCGCCTACGCCAATTCTTTTGTTTCCACTGTACCAAAAACTTACGAAATACGTGTGAGGGTTGGGGATGAATTCAAATACATTGTGAAGGCTAAAGGTATCACTCTGAACCATGCAAACAGCCAGATCGTCAACTTTAATTCACTCAAAGATCTAGTGCGTTCAGAAGATGATGGAAATGAGGGTGACCAACCACCTCACCTGGTTGTAGGAACTTATAACTTCCGTGCACAAAAGTTGGGTGGTGTCAATGAACTTAGGGGGCACAGGTGTGTCGTAAAACCTACAGGAAATGGTACCAGGTGCAGGGCACCTACGATACTGTATCCTTTGGATACCGTGGGCATGAATAGTTGTTATATATATATATATATATATATATATATATATATACCATATGTCCCACAAAAAAGTACACCCAACTTTAGATTGTACTAACTCCTCCAAAAATTGAGTTATTTTGGATCTGTTTGTTTGATTTAATATAGCAAATTATTTTTTGTTAACGTTCAAAATTTATTCATGTTTAAACGATTTAGTGTTTAAGCATCTGCTTTTAACTGAAGTGTACAGCAAAATGGGTTGCGCCGAATGATCATTTCTCCCAGCCAGATATCTCCTCTTGCTTTAACCAATGTGCTATTTTTTAAGTCGAAGGATATTGCAAATATTTTTTTTAAATAATTCGAACTTTTGTATCTAAGATATGAGTCATACATATAAATGAAGAATCTGAATTACTAAATTTATAAATAACTTTGAAACCCTTTATCAAGCAGTTTTCCGAAGCCGTTCAACCCAAACTCATGGTCACAACTTATCTGTAAACTAAAAGCTTAAAACAAGTTCAGAATACCTTCGAACTGCAATTTCCCGATAGAGCTTCTCCAACTAAACATACAATTTTGAAGAATGTTCGGAAATACAAAGAAGAAGGAACGGTCCTCAATTTGAACAAAAAGAAAAATCTGCTTTGTATCTTATTAAAATTATGTTAAAGTATCTATTATTATGTATTTGTCTTTTCATTACATCGATAGCACACACATTATTTTTTCATTGACCAATTTTGCGCAATCCATTTTGTTGTACCCTTCAGTTGAAAGCAGATGCTTAAACACTAAATCGTTTAAACATGAATAAATTTTGAACGTTAACAAAGAATAATTTGCTATATTAAATCAAACAAACAGATCCAAAATATCTCAATTTTTGGAGGAGTTAGTACAATCTAAAGTTGGGTGTACTTTTTTGTGGGACATATGGTATATATATATATATATATATAGAGAGAGAGAGAGAGAGAGTTTGTTTGAGAGTTTATTTACTTGTTGACAACATTTTAAATTTATTTATGTATTTATTTATTTATTTATTACGTGTGGTTTAAATAAATTTATATTTCAGTTAAACGTTTCATTTTTACCTGTGTGTGTGTGTGTGTGTGTGTGTGTGTGTGTGTGCACAAGAAGTCTAAGATCACCCCCTTGTATGGTGCGTGTCAATAAAAAGAGCGTCACGTGACTACACCTACTGGCCACTTTGGAAGGACACACTTCCTCCCCGCCATGTTCAGTTGACCGCAACAGACGTTGGTGTCCAGACGTATCTTTTGCTTGTTGAAGATTTCTCACGTTGCTGAATAAATAACGATGGCTGCCGCTCATATTGCTTGTTCTACATTCCAGAAGTGGCGGCAAAGCCTACAGATGTGGTGAACACTCAAAGAACTTCCAGTCAGCCGTCTTTTGAGACAGTTAAATCCAGTCTAAACCGAATGAAACTCTGTGAGTAGGATGCTCAAATACATTATGGGTTTCCCGAAGAGAACATTAGAAGCTTCCGCTATGCAAAAGACGTGATGGAATATGTTGTAAGCTTAAAATACGTAAAAGAGTACGTCCAATGTGGAGTGAAGGAGTCAGCGTTCGTTGAAGAGAAACAGAGACTGTGGATTGTGAAGCTCGTTGACGAATGGCACGACAAGACCTATTACGCTACGTTACACTTCACTGAGCACACACATGTGTCACTAAACGTAACTCTTGTGGTTATGGACACTTTAAAATATTTCTATCACTATATCCATGTATACCACGATGAGGTCCCTAGTGAAATTATAGTTAAAGGTTTATGTGAATTTTTAATAGATTTGGTGATGAATACTGCTTATCCCCAAGTGGAACAGTATGCGCACGCATTTTTTCGAATAGATCCCCTCAGTGTCAAGTTTTTATCTTCATTTTGTTTTATGTGTACATAACTGATGCTCGTGAAAGAAATATGGTGAATCCCATTATTTCTGAACAAGTTAAAATATGATAAAACTTTGAAATCTGTATTGCTTCTTGCATCGCAGATGGGAAATTTCTCTAAGTATTTACTCGCTGTAAAGGGACCCAGTTTTAAACATTCATTTATACGGCCTATGCGTGGCGAAGTTTTCATGTTAGAACATTACGTCCACGAATTCATCACCGCATAGCAACAGGCGCAATACATGCTCTACCCCGCACGACTCACTAACTGAATCAATCCGCGCGCCCCCAGTCTTACAACCGTCTTAGAGATTGACAGAATCGATAGAAAACTAATAAAAGATGGAGCTATCGTTATGCAGTATACAAATCAGTGCATGTATTTAAACGTAACAGTGGTGCTATTAATTATGCACTTGAAACAAAATGTAAACAAGCAGACTCGGGCAAATGTAATGTTATTTACTTGAGTATTGAGGAGATGGATAAAATATTCATGGTGGTTGAAAAGTGGTCGGTGGAGAACTATAAAATACCTGCAGGGGTGGGCACAAGAAGGGAGCAGATTAACGACATCCCTTCATACTCAATTATTTGCACGCTGCATGTGAATCGTAATACTAGGCAACCCTGTGTCGATATACAATTGATGTGGAGAAAGAGTGTTAACAATACTCTTATACCTACACAAAACTGCTTCATTCTCGATAGATTATTTGAAGTTGGTGCTTTACCGTAAAATAAAGCCATTCTTAGCTGGGCTTATCGCCGATATACGTTATTTGGACACTATTCTCGAACACGCATACACTGTGCTGCTCGACGATTTCACTGAGTGCCGGAACGAACAAAGCGAGAATTCGTGGACCTGAAAACATATTTAGAAGCTACAGACCCTCAGAAATAAAATTTCATGGATTTTGGGTCTTCTCTTTTTCTGTATCATAACAGCTGAAATTTCTCGGTGTTAAACTTCATATTGTTGTCTTCCGTCCACTTGTAGATTCTGTTTATGTCGGTTTGTAGAGATCCTATATCTTCTGGGTTTCTTATTTTTCTACTGATCTTTGTGTCATCCGCAAAGGATGTTACTGTGCTGTCTCTGGTAACGTCCTTATCTATGTCAGTTAGCATGCTTATCTAGAGTAGTGGAGCTAATACTGTTCCTTGTGGTACTGAGCTGAGGACCTCTGATTTTGATGAAGATACTCCTTGTACTGTAACGGCTTGCCGCCGCTCACTAAGGAAATTATATATCAATTTCCCTACTTTTCCTGTTATTCCCATATATTTCAGTTTATGTATTATGATTCCATGGTCACACTTGTCGAACGCTTTAGCAAAGTCTGTGTATATTACATCATAGTTTTCATTACTTTCAAATGCATTAATAATGTTGTTGTAGTGTTCCATTAGTTGTGATAGGCATGATCTGCCTTACCGAAACCCATATTGGTAATCATTGAATTTTTTTTGAGTTTCCAAAAATTCATAGATTTTCTGTTTAACTATTCTTTCAAATATTTTAGTGAGATGAGATGTAAGCGACACTGGCCTATAGTTTTTGGCCTCGGATCGATCTCCTCCTTTATATATTGGGACTATGTTCGCGCTCTTCAGGATGTCCGATATTTCTCCCGTGTCTAGTGATCGTCTCCATATCCAGTATAGGGGCTCAGCGATTGCATTCTTGCAGTTTTTGATCAGTATGGCATTCCATTTATCCGGTCCTACCACTGAGTGTGTTTTTAGTTTTCTTATGGCTTGTGTAATATCCTCCGTCGTAAATTCGAAATCCGTTGTACTTTCCCCTTGTAGCTCTTCTTCAAAGAACGCGTTTTTATCGCATATCAATTTGTCAGTTTTTGGGATACTGAAAGATGATTCGTACTGAGCTCTTAATATTTCAGATACTTCTGTTAGATCATCAGATAAAGCACTGTTCTCGTGTTTTAAAGGTCCGATAGTCGCATGGTTTTTCGACTTTCTTTTTACGAAATTATAGAAGTACTTTGAGTTAGCCTTTATCGCTTCTATAGCGTCGTCTTCTTTTTCTGTATGCTTCTCGATTAGTTCCTGTATAACGTCACCGATACTTTGCAGTTTATCATTTAATATTTTTCTGATGTTATCTTTACATTTACTTAATTTTGCAGTCACTCTTTTTCTCTTTCGAAACAATGCCCTCTTTTGTCTCTCGAACCTGCTTCTCCTTCCTCTTTGTTGTATTTTTGGGACATGTTTTTCCACAATTTCTAACGTCTTCTCCTCTAACGTCATTAGCATCTCGTCCGTTGTCTTGGCCTCGAAAATGGTTTTCCAATCTATTACTTCCATGCTAGATGTAACATCTTCCCAGTTTATAGCTTTGGAGTGAAAGTTAAAAATTTCGAATTTGCTTCTTTCTGTTGTGCGTGTTCTTTCCTTTCCTGTTGCATTTATATTAGTTGTTATTTCAATGATTTGTGGTCCGATGTCATAGTTGGGATATTTCTACATTATCAATTAGATTATTGTTGTTTGTGAATACCAAATCTAGGCCGTTACTTTTTCTTGTGTTTTTTGTTATTTCTTGGGTTAACATAAATTCATCAGCTAGAGCCAGTAGCATTTTTACCTGCTCCTGATCTTCTCGTGTGCCCCCCTTGTCCTGGTGTATACATATATTTTTTCCTATCCTCTTATATTTCATGAATGGGAAATTAAAATCACCACAGAGAAAAATATTTGGGGTTGGAGAGTGTAGATCTTTTACCCAGCTTCTTACCTCTGTAATGGAATCTGAAAATTTGTCATTTATATATATATATATATATATATATATATATATATATATACAGGGCGTCCCAAAAAAATGTATACACACTTTAACAGCTGATAGCTCAATTGATGTTTCTTTCTTTCCAAGTTAAACCCATTAGAATTAATAATGGCAGTCAGACTAAGCTTTGAACAAAGGAAATTCATTCTAAAATGCTACTGGAAGTGTGAAAACGCAGTTGAAGTGCAAAGACAGTTTAGGAGGGAGTTTCAAACAGATCCACCAACGCGACTTACCATCACTCGAATTAGAGATAAGTTTGAAGCCGATGGAACTGTTCAGAATGTCCACAAGAAGCGTTCCGGAAGACCACGGACATCGACAAGCCCCACAAAGCAAGAAAGAGTACTGGAAACGTATCACCAAAGTCCAAGAAAATCTGTGCGGCAAGCGAGTCGTGAGGTAGGAATTTCAGAATCGTCTGTCCAACGCATTTTGAAGCGCTGTCAATGGAAAAGTTACATTCCAAGATTAGTCCATGCTATTAATGAAGATGATGATCCGGACCGAAGAGTGGAGTATTGCGAGTGGTACTTGGCACGATGTGGATGTGGATTGGACGAAGGGGTTTCGTAGAATACCTCCGCGTTCACCAGACCTCACACCACTAGACTTTTTTTTATGGGGATACTTAAAAGACAAAGTCTACGCTATAAAACCTGCAACAGTCGCTGAATTGAGAGCAGCCATTGAACGAGAATGCACACAAATACCAAACGAAATGTTTCGTGATGTTTGCGATTCCATTGCTTCGCGTTATCAGCAGTGCCTGGACCAGAACGGACGTCAGTTTGAAAACAGGCGTTGACAAAACAATTAAATAATGTCTGTAGATTCTATTACATTTTGAAAATGAAATGTATTTTAATAAACACTGCCTTTATAATTATTTAAAGTGTGTATACATTTTGTTGGGACGCCCTGTATATATATATATATATATATATATATATATATATATATATATATATATATATATATATATATATATATATATATGTATATATATATATTAGGTTGGCCCTTAAGTGGTGCTAAAATTTTAAGTTACGATTTTCTTTCCTCTCACCCTTCAGTTGGATTCTATGTCACTAGAAAATAACACACACAAAATTTAGTGAGATATAAGTATATATAGAGTGTGCTCAAGGACTTTAAACTTTCTCTCTCGACTCTCCCATATATTATGAAATAGGCGTGATGGGTTATTGGTAGAATTTGCTTATTATATGACTTGCCATATTATATATGGTTAATTTGAAACAAATAGTAGCGATGATCTTATGTTCTTATATGCTAAACGACATTACGCTTTCTTTTTATCTAGGTATATAGATTTTTTTATGATGGCTAATGGAACTCGAAAAAAACATACGATTTATTTGCTTGAACATACTCAAAATTGTTTATCAGGTGCAAAATTGCTAAGTAATGAGGATGTTATGAGGTACTATCTACATTTGTTTCAGTCGATTAAGAATAAGCACAAGGCTGCTCAGCTGACGATAGCGGAAGTGGAATTTTTTTGGAAGAAGGCGAGGATTCCACTGCGGCCAGTTCAACATGCAGTGAAACAGTTGGAGAGTCTGATGAAGAAGTGGGATATTTTGAAAAAAAATCAGTCCCGGAAGACGGATACACAAAGGAAGAAAGAAGAAGAGCTGAAATCCTGCTTCGATGACCTTTTCGACGTTGCTCACCAAAATGCTATGGTGTTGATGACGAATGAGGAGGATAAAGCGTTCCTTCTGGCACAAAGAGAGAATGGCAGAAGAGGTTCCATTGCTTGAATTGATATGACTTTGGCTAAAAAGGAGGAAACAGCTACGAAGAAGCGAATTCGGAATGATGAATTTAAGAAGAGACATGAAATAGAGAATCTCGTACTTAACAGAAAAATCGTCCTGAAATCTTTTTCATCTTCCACAGGTGAGAACACCACGGATTCAGAGAATGAAGGAGCTGTTGGAGGAGTTGTAGTGTCATCACCTCATTCAAAAAGAGGCTGCAAGAATATCCTCCATCCAGAAGTCCTTTCGTCGTTGGATCGCGCTAAAACTAGTGACCGTGATGCGGTCTTTACCATCGCGTCATTGATCAGTGCTTCCGGTCAGAACGTTGGGGAATACAGCATCAACAGGGCTTCTCTGCAAAGACACAGTAAGAAGCATCGAGCCCAAAGAGCTGCAGAGTTGAAGAAGAAATTTGATCCGCGAACACCTCTCACCCTTCACTGGGACGGCAAGCTGATGGATGACCTAACTGGAGATAAGAACTGGACTAGATCAGATCCTTTCAATCCCGAAGCTTGCAAATGGCACTGGCCAAGCAATGGTGCAGGCGATGATTGATGTCGTCGATGATTGGGGTGTTCGTGATCGAATCAAAGCCCTTAGCTTCGACACCACAGTGAGCAACACTGGAAGAGTAAATGGAGCATGTGTTCTCTTCGAGCAACATTTAGGGTCTGAAGTTTTGTACCTGGCATGTCGCCATCATATACATGAAATCATGTTAGAGGAAGCTTTCACGGTAACAATGGGAATATCAAGTGGACCTGAGATTATGCTTTTTAAACGGTTCAAGACCTTTGGGCACAACATCGTCCCCAATGACTACAGTCCTGGCATAAATAACGAGGTCGTCCTGCTCGCTGTAGAGCCTGTGAAGGAAAATATCATCTGCTTCTGTCGACTCCAGTTAGATTAAGTTCATCCAAGAGATGACTATCAAGAGTTGCTCGAACTTACCCTTCTTTTTCTGGGAGACGTTCTACCAAAATGGTTCAAATTTCGAAAACTGGAGCAGTCCATCGAGCTCGGTTCATGGCCCGGCTTATATACGCCTTGAAAATCTTCATGTTCCGCGATTCCAGATTTAAACTGTCGCAACGAGAAATCAAAGGCATGCAAGACTTCTGCATTTTCGGTGTGCAGTTCTATGTAAAGTTCTGGTTCCTCTCTCGCTTGCCAGCATCTGCACTAAGCAATGATCTACAACTACTACAATCTCCAGCAGTCAGCGACACACCTGCAGCAAAAGGAGCTCTCAATAAAATCCTTGCTCACTTATGGTACTTGAGTGAAGAGCTGGTGGGCCTTGCCTTCTTTGACAGAGACTTGGATTTGCAAGAAAAAAGAGCTATGATTAAGAATCTACAACGGGAAGGACAACATGACACACCAAAACGAATTCATCTGAATAAGAGTGACATCCAAGGTAAGAAACTCAGCGACTTCGTGTCTGCTAGAACGAAGGTTTTGTTCACTCTTCTAGGGCTTGAAGTCGAATTCTTGCGTGATAATCCAGAGATGTGGATCGAAAACCCTGAGTACCTACTGGCAGAAGCAGTGGTCAAAGATCTTCGAGTAGTGAATGACACTGCTGAAAGGGGAGTTGCATTGATGCAGGAATATAATAGATTCCTCAGCAAGAACGAAGAACAGACCCAGTTTGTCGTTCAAATTGTCCAAGAGCATCGGAAGAAGTACTCCGATTCCAAGAAGGATACCATTCTCAAAGGCATATCAGACTCTTCTTGCAACCTTTAAATAAGGGTTGTGTTGTGCTAACTTTTCAGTTCAATTTCTTATCACCTTTAATTTTAATAAAAGTATTTTTTGTTGTTTAAAAATCTTGTATTAATTAAATGAAATAAAAAAAAAAACGATGGGGCTTTGCAAACGATATGGGGATCTGATAAGCTAAATTTGATTATCTGCAAAGTCGTGCCCAGCTCAAATCACATTATTTTGAGTTCCATCGCCGCGGAACTGCATTGGGATGATGTTCCAGGGTAGCGGTCATACCCACTATATATGTAAAGATTATTAATTTTATACATCTAGCTCACAAAATTAAGTAAAATTTTAATAGCAACCAAGCTTGTTGTTAGAAATATATTAATAAATACTAATTGTACAATTTTTTTAGATTAAATGAATACTGGATTTGAGTGTGAGTGAATCCGTAATGCAGGGGTTCCCAAATTGTGTTCCGCGGAACACTTCACACGGTATACAAGTGTTCCGCGGAACACCAATTACGGCGTAATGTATTATAAAAGGCAACTACAGAATTAGGATGCTTAAAATTTCGAACAGCTTGAGCACGCACTAAATATTGTCCAAACGCTATAAAATTTTGCATGAAAAACTTTCTTAATAGGAAGCATCTAATGAAGGGGTGAGAAAGAAAAAATAAAAAGTGACAAAATAAGGCCACCCTAATATATATATCGTATATATATATATATATATACAGGGTGGGCCGTAAGTTTCCATACATAGGAAAAATAAACATTTTTTTATGGACAACCATTTTATTTATATAATATGCTCTACATGGTTGCCATTGTTTTGAAAACACATTTCAATACGTGTTCCCCACTGTTGATGAACACGCATTAGCACAGTTGACGTTATGCTTGTAATGGCGTTGGTGATACGTTCCTTTAGATGATTTATGTCTCGTATCTTTTCCTGATACACCATGGCCTTCAAGTGCCCCCAAAGATAGAAATCAAGGGGGGTGAGATCTGGGAGGCCACTCCACAGGACCACGCCGACCAATCCAAGCATCCGGAAACTGCTGATCCAAATACCGACGCACGTGAAGACCATAATTTAAATTTTCCTATGTATGGAAACTTACGGCCCACCCTGTATATATATATATATATATAATATATATATAGATATATATATATATACTGTATGTGACTGAATAAAATCGTCTTGTGTTTGCCAAAACGAAATCAGTAACTGGACGCTGGATGGTAAACGATTAATACCGACCGCGTAACTTTTCAGTAAATTATTTTAACGAAGTTGCAAATTTCGTTGATGATTTTCGAAATGTAAATTGAAGTCGAAAAAAGGTACAAGAAAGTTGGTTGGTCAAAATGAAACTTCTTTAGCGAGACGCATTTATGGTATTGAATTACGTTAAAATAAATGACGCTCTCCTTTGTTAAAGTGATTGTACGTATGTATATAGTTACCTGATGCATCCAAAGAGCTTTTAATTATTCATGAATGCACTATAGCGCGGAGATTAATTTAAATAATGGCTTTAAGCGTAATTTATTAAGAAATATGAATGTTGCTGATTTAGGTTTATTAATTATTTTAAAAACCCTTTATATTTGTTTCTTTTTTATGGAATTCCGAAAATTCATACTTTTTGGTTACGAGAGAAAACAAAACCCAAGTAAACATTAAAGTTTGGCTTTCAATTTACAAAATTAAACGGTATTTTGTATTTTTAAAATGCTGCGAGAAAATACATTAATTTGCACGTCCAAGGTTTGGTGCAGTTTCGGTAAAAAGTTCGTTTACAAACATGAAATTTTAAAAAGCATGAAAAAATTACTAATCAGTAATGATTTGGTTTTTTAAAAGCTTGTTTGTTACCAAACTATTTAGAAATTTTACGTTTCTGGGTGAACTTTTTTCCGAAATTGTACATAGTTAAATTTCAATTACTGAAGAGTTAATATTTTCTTATTTTGTATTTAAACGGAAAATTGCAGAATGTGTGGAGCTAAATGCGGTCATTTATGAAGAGTGACGTTTCAAATTTTGCAACAATAAACCTGTCTGGGAGTGTTTAACCACTTTCGTGGCGTCTTATAAGTTATAAGGTAAAAAGATTGAGGGGACCTACAGACCTGCCCCATGAGGAAGACCCAGCGAAACACCTTAATCGCTGGAATCTGAAGTCCAAGTCGAGACTCGATTAACAGCTGCAAAGGCGCTCCACCACCAGACTACAAGGTCGTCTGCCTCAGAAATAATTTGCTTCTTTCATCAGATCTCGAAAGGTACTGTACTTTTAGATGGTTCCTTATATACGTGCCACTAGGAATGTAGCCAGTGAAATTGTAAGGTTATACACACGCGCGCGTACACACACACACACACACACACACATATATATATATATATATATATATAAAACGGGTGTGCCATAAAACAGGGTACATTTTAGAAAGGCTATAAAATCAACATTTGTCATTTAATTTTAATAAAATTTCTACACAATAAAACATATGTATTTATCTATAGGCAAACAAGTTTTCAAACTAAAATATCAAATAATTCAAATTCTATCAACATTTAACGAAAGAGTATGATTTTTCTACTTAACATGCAAAAATTATTAAACCTTTTTAATATTTTTTTATAAAAATAATTTTGAACGTAAAAGTTACCTGAAATTATTAAAAAAATTGGTCGAAATGCTTTCCTTCCATTTCAATAACTTTTTTTATTCTTGGCCGGAATTCATTATGGCTTGATTTATTTGTCCCTGTGGAAGCTCTTCCCATTTTTGAATGCTGATCTCGCGTAAATGAGCGGCATCTTTTTTTCTAGTCCTGTAGACTCACTCTGCTAAGTTCTCCCATATTCCGGCCAAGAATAAAAAACGTTATTGAAATGGAAGGAAAGCATTTCGAACAATTTTTTTAATAATTTCGGGTAAATTTCACGTTAAAAATTATTAAAACAAAATATTTTAAAATATTAAAAAAATTATTTAAAAAATATTAAAAAGGTTTAATAATTTTTGCATGTTAAGTAGGAAAATCATACTCTTTCGCTAAATGTTGATAGAATTTGAATTATTTGATATTTTAGTCTGAAAACTTGTTTGCATATAGATAAATACATGTTTTATTGTGTAGAAGTTTTATTAGAATTAAATGAAAATGTTGTTGTTGTTGTTTAGCCGATCAGCCCACCCTGATCGAGCAAGCCGGCAGCACGCAGGTAACCTATCGCCTTCTCCGGAGTGGACCAGAGGTTCAGCGCACTAGTGATGTTGTGTTGTGTTCATTGTTGTGCTAGAGCGGTACAGTCTGTCATAATGTGTTCAATTGTTTGTGGTGTGTCCTGGCACAGGTGGCAGGTGTCGTCTGCGAAGTTGTCTAGTCTGTGTTTATATGTCCATAAGTTGGAGGTGATGTTCACATCGGAATCGTGTCAAGTTAACTCGATCCGATCTGCTCAGGCTGATCTCTGACCTGTTAATGGGTGGCGGCTTCGCACCTAGGACCGCATTCGGACCGAGTCGTGTCAGTGCTTTATGGGTTAGGTGTGTGTGTATGTGTTTTCTGTACTGTGTGATGTCTGTGGGGCGTGGTATGGAATGGAGTATTTGGTTATAATGTCTCTCTGGTGTTACCTTAATGGTGCGAGGTGTTGGTGCATGATTGTACATGTAGTGGCAAGGATGTTGTGGGTTAGTTGTCGCTGCTGCCATGAATTGTGTTCCCCTCATGTCTAAATGTTCCCTAACTTTCAGTATTTTTGTTTCTGTGTGCAGGTGTTCTATTGGTGTTGTTTGAGTGCATCCTGTAATGATACGAAGTGCGTTGTTTTGTATTGTCTGTAAGATGTTTATGTGTGTGTTTGAGATAATGGGTGCCCAGCATGGGCTAGCATAGTCCATAACTGAGCGAATATATTGTTTGTATATGAGTGGTGTTGTTTCCTGCTGGTGTCCAAAGTTTGTGCCTGTTAGTACCCTAAGCGTGTTAAGTCTTGACATACACTTGTTTTTAATGTCCTGAATGTGGTTTGCAAAAGATAATGATGTGTTGTATGTGACCACAAGTATTTTGGTCCTGTGAGTGTGTGGAATGTTGGTGTTGTTTAGTGTAAGCTGTGGAGTTACCTGGTGTTCTTTTGTATTGCTTGTTAGCAATGTGATGGTTGATTTTGTGGGAGCTACTTTGAGTCTATTGTGTGTGAGCCAGTCTTGTATACTGTTTATGTATGTTTGTAGGTTATTTGTAGCGGTGTCGATGTTGTTGTGGGTGGATGTTAGAGTGATGTCATCTGCATATGATGATAAGGTAAGCTTGATATCTATGGGTGTTGGAATGTCATGCATGTATAAGTTGAACAGTGTTGGTGAGAGAACATATCCTTCAGGGACCCCGTTCGGAAAAAGCTTGTTTTTGGATGACTTCCCATTAATTGTGACATGTAAGTTGATTTTATAGCCTTTTTAAAATATACCCTTTTTAATGGCACACCCGTTTTATATATATATATATATATATATATATATATATATACACACACACAGTATGTATATATATTATATATATATATTATATATATATATTATATATATATATATACACACACACACACACACACACACACACACAGTATATATATATGTATATATATATATATATAATATATGGGAATGAACTCAGAATATATATATATATATATTATGAAGAGGAAGAGACAAAGGAGTGCGTTCATATTTAACGTTTACAAAGAGGAAGATGATTTAAAGGTGTATTTTCTATTTTTGTTTCAAACGTCGACGTTTCGGGACCACAATTTTCATAATCAAGTTCTCAGACTTAAAATTAACTTCTGACAGTATTTAAAATATTAAGGTCTTCTTTAAAGCAATTATTAAAACCTTAAGTGGCATAATAAAAGTATATCTATAGTATATCTGTAATAAGCTATATCTGTGCCATAATGGCAGATTTAGTTGGAGGTTTTTTTTTTAAGAAACTAACCTGTGACACTACACAGGCCATCACAGTCTTGGAAATACGAACTGACTGGCCTTGCAAAACCCAGTTCGTTTCCAAGACATGACTGCTTCAGGACGTGTACTTTTTGAGAGAACGGAATACTTTACAAGGGGTCCTCTTTGTCAGGATTGAATTCTGCAGAGTATAAGAGTATAAACTTTGTATAAGTCACCACGTTTCATTGCGGTTTTCTCTTATTTTCTAAGAAATTGTTTCCTTCTGAAAGACTGGTCTTCATATTCGCATCGTCGTACAAATGATTGGTATTCGCTTGCGTCAATATAGCACTCCTCAGTGTGTTGCATTGGGATGGTGGTGGTCTTTCCTTAGCTCTATATTGAATGACTATTGGTGAAAATGATATTTGCATTAATTGGAATATAGATTGGAGGGGAGGGTAGATGAGTCGTTGAAGGTCTTTTTATTTTAGTTTATTTGCTATTTGGTCGTAGTATGGAAATTTTACGTAAAAGGAGGCATTTGGTGCAGTGAGTGTTTCTACGCATGCTTGTGGAGATACAGTATTACGAATGTTTCTATGGCTGAAGTTTACATAGGAAAGTAGTTTTTTTTTGGAGGAATAAGGTGGTGTTGTATGATTTACAAATAAGTATTTGGATCTTTCCTGTTTCATTAACTGTTTCCGATTTTTATGAAAACAACATGATATGTACAGTTTTTCATGCTGATTTCAAAATTATAAACCATTTCATCGAGAAATATATAACCAAAACGTTATAATGTGCAGAAACTAGCAAATGTTTGAAACAGCGTAGGCCAGGGGTCCCCAACCTTTTTGTGCCGAAGAGCACATTCAAGACTACCGGTAGTACGGCGGGCACCATTTACTTTTTCAAGGCAAATTTATAGTTGGACTTAATAATGAACATAATACACAAAAAAAAATGTAATTCCTATGTAAAATAATTAACATAATACAAAAAAAAAAGTAATTCCTATGTAAAATAATGAACATAATACACAAAAAAAAACATTTAATTTCTATGTAAAATAATGAACATAATTCACAAAAAAAACATTTAATTCCTATGTAAAATAATGAACATAATACACAAAAAAAGCATTTAATTCCTATGTAAAATAATGACCATAATACACAAAAAAAAAAACCAAGGATGGGCTAACTAAGAATCTTAGAAAAATGATCAAAACGATAACTTAATTTATTTCTAAAGAAATAATTATTTTCAAATAAATGAGCATCTGTTTCTGTAATTAACTACTAAAATTTAATAAAATGTTAAGTATGTTAAATATTTTAAATATTTAGTAACTAAATATTTAAAATATGTAACATACTTAACATTTTATTAAAAATTTAAATAAAAACTTATCAATCGAAGTCAGTTGGTGGTGGGTATACGCAAAAGGGTCGGCGGGCACCATGGTGCTCGCGGGCACAGGGTTGGGGACCCCTGGCGTAGGCTATAGAAATTTTAAAATAATACGCTGATTCTAAAAATAAGTTTTTTCGAAATGAAAGTAAATTACAGAATACTACAAAAAGTACTAGAACGGTGTAATCACTGCAAGCATAGGCTAGGCTATTTTTTAAACGGTGGCGTTGCGCATCTATTTTGTTCTTCCGCTGCAAGCATAGACTATCACTGCAAGCATAGGCTAGGCTATTTTTTAAACGGTGGCGTTGCGAATCTATTTTGTTCTTTTGCTGCAAGCATAGACTATAGTTCAACATCTTTTTACTTTCCAATGACTGACAAATTTAATTTTATAGAATTATATAGGAAGACTGAGACAAGAAAATGTAGTAAATTTTTTACAAGAATATAACTTAATACCGAAAGAAAAACAGTGTCCTAGAAAACATCAAATGAAATCTTGTTTCCAAACCAAACCAAACCCTGAACGAATAACAGCACTCTACAGAACTGAAAATAGCGAAATGGCCTTACATTACAATACATAAATAAGAACGTTCTATTAATTGTAAGTAATCACCATTATATATGGATCACCTGAAGATCAGGGCCCCCAGCCTTCTTTAGTTAGCTTTATAAGGCTAACTAACGAAAATATCACGACCTAACCTAACCAATCGTCAAGGGCGTACAAGTTGACCTAACGATTGGTTAGGTTAGGTCGTGATATTTTCGTTAGTTAGCCCTATAAGGCTAACTAAAGAAGGCTGGGGGCCTTGATCTTCAGGTGATCCTTATATATTAGTGTATACCAGTCAAAGTTGTAATTATTGTTCTGTTAACTGTAGTTGTAGTAATTGGTATATGATACTCTGCATTGCAACGCTAGTATATCCAGTACACTGTATATATATTTTTACGTCAGTTAAGATTTTCATAATTGTTTTAAGGATGACCTTAACATTTTAATTGATATTATAATTTAACTTTAAGTTGCAGAGCTTGATGATAGGAATTGTGATTCCGAAACGTTGAGCTTTAAAATAAACCTTTGGATCTTCTTCCTCAGTGTATGTACTATGTATACTTTAAATGTGAAAGCACTCCGTTGGGTCTTTCTCTTCATAATTATATTCAAGGTTCCGTAGGAACACCCACACACGAGGACGTACAAGCGCACTCACATGTAGAAATACAAATGAACAGACACAAGCAAATATACATTTGGTAAAGTTCAAATTGCCCAAAAAAATATGCGTCATCTTCCTTTTTATTTTTAAATAATTTTCATGCTGCAGTTAAACACTCGGAGATTTTTCAACAACAACAACAACAACAACAACAACAACTTGACTTCGCATCGCCTCACTATAATCTAAACTAAAGGTTCCATTACGTACACTCATTCAAAGGCAGAAATTATTCTAAGTGGAATAAAAGATTACTTCCTACTCATTGTCATTCGCATTCGTGATCGGCAATTGAGAATGCGTAAAGTGAGAAATCCACACTTAAGAAAAGAGTTTCTTCATTTCGGAAACAATGTCACTCCCATTGGCTTTCTCCATAAAGGCGTTAAATGAGAATGCGTAATATTTCCTAATCTAACTGAACTTAACCTAATCTAATATTATCCTAACCTAACCTAATTTGGATCGAAGTTGGAAAGCCATGGATGAGAATGAAAATGTCACGAAATGGGAATTGATACTGTAGATGTAGATTCGAAAATTGGCTCCTTTAAAATTTTTTCCTCCTCTCGGATTTCCCAATCTCGTGCGCCGAATCAAATGGAAACGATATCGAGTGTTCTTCTTCTTCGGAATAAAATATAACTTTAAAAATAAATCATCGATTACTAAAGTTTAAATTCGTTTCGTATCTAAAGCAAATAAAGAAGTTACACATTAATTATTCTTAGATTTCAGAATGAAAATATTTTAATGATTCTTTTACAACGATAAAAAGAAACAGAGTTTCAAAAGTTAAATGATTCTTAGACGAACAATAGATTAGTTTGATCCATACTTTTATACTCATTCCTATTTTAATGATTAATTGTTGCATCAATATATCAGTATATATATATATATATATATATATACAGTATATATATATATATAGCGGACCCCCGCTATTTGAGGATCTCGATAACTGAGGTTTCGCACGATCTAGATTTTCTATAAAGAGCCATTCATCCGCTAATCGAGATTTGCCCCGCTGATCGAGATACCGACCAACATCACATGTTTGTTCTAGAATGCCCGCAAGCGACGCCGATGAGCAGATGAGCCACCTAAAGATCTTTCAGCTGCAGAATTAAGGGAGATGTTGGAACTCATTGAACGTGCCATCAAAATCATGGAAAGAGATCCCATCCATTACAGAGCCTACACAACATACAGCACTCCTCCCATACCGAACTCAACTCCAAGAAATGACCAAGCCCAAGCAGACACTGATTGATAGTTTTTTCAAACCGAAGAGGACTTCTTCTGTAGAACAAGAAGAACCAAAACCATCAACTTCAGGGACCTCTTCAAGCTCTCAAAAACACGACCAATTGCCTGAACTACCAGATGCCTTTATGGAAGGAGACTCTCCTTCCAAACAATAAAACACCACCATCTTTCCAGTCAATCTTTCCAGCAAGCACAGTCAAATTGTTGTTCTGGTTAGTGTTAATTTTCGAGTGCATGTTAATTTAATTTAATTAATACAGTACTCTATTCATTATAATTTAATTCTTTATTTTCAGAAAATAACACATAATAATAATGTGCTTAAATACTATTTAATTTAAATTAAAAATACTGTAGGGCCTTAAAAGTTATATTTTGTGGTGATAAGGGTCAGTTTTTAGTTTTCTGGAACCAGTTAGCCTTATAACATGTAAAATATGGTCCCGTTAACCGAGGTTCTGCTATACGAGATGTTTTTATGGAACCAATTATTCTCGGATAGTGGAGGTCCATTGTGTATATATATACACACACACACATTGTGTATATAATATATATGTGTGTATATATATATATATATATATATATATATATATATATATATATATATATATATATATATATATATTTCAAGATATGAATGGTTTACTTTGGGTTTGTTTGGCCAAACGAATGTGTGTCGTTTATCAAAGAAAATAGAAAGCGGTAAGCCTCCGCCTGCAATTCATTCGTGGAAATAGATTTAATACTCTTATCTATATACAGGGTGGGCCGTAAGTTTCCATACATAGGAAAAATAAACATTTTTTTATGGACAACCATTTTTATTTATATAATATGCTCTACATGGTTGCCATTGTTTTGAAAACATTTCAATACGTGTTCCCCACTGTTGATGAACACGCATTAGCACAGTTGACGTTATGCTTGTAATGGCGTTGGTGATACGTTCCTTTAGATGATTTATGTCTCGTATCTTTTCCTGATACACCATGGCCTTCAAGTGCCCCCAAAGATAGAAATCAAGGGGGGTGAGATCTGGGGATCTGGGAGGCCACTCCACAGGACCACGCCGACCAATCCAAGCATCCGGAAACTGCTGATCCAAATACCGACGCACGTGAAGACCATAATTTAAATTTTCCTATGTATGGAAACTTACGGCCCACCCTGTACGTACCGTAGATTCCATTTGCAGATGAAAAACTCGTTTAAATTTAATAATACTGCCGCTGTTGCTTTATTTCATTAATTTATCCACTTCCTATTATTTTCTATTTAATTTCCGTAAGTTATTCACCTTATACATGAAGAATATATTGTGTCTACAGTATCTTTTAATTAAATTTAGTATGAATGCATAAAAAATTATTCTCGATCTAACTGAAAATGGTTTATTTTTATAATTTCATATTTATATGCTGTATGTTACAGTCAATGTGTGAAACCAGTCATTTTCACTAATGCTTAAAAATTTCAGTCGTTTCGCGTAATACCTCTGATCCTTAAACATAGGTAATACGCATTACTAACCAAACCCAATCTAACCTAACCACCCTACCATAACCTAACCTTCGCGAAGTCGTTAATCCCTTAATCAAATTACGCGAAATGCCTGAAGCTTTTAGGCATACGTGAAACCACTGGTTTCACACATTGACTGTAACATATCTACATAATTATATGTATCGTAAAATAACACCGGTCTGCATGAAAATCGATTTCTTTATTTTGAGTTGTGATTCTGAAGCAGTTCGCTGCGCTGAATTAAAAAATGCTACCGGTTTTTTTCTATCACCCACAGTTTTAAGTTATTAGCAAAACAATTTTGGGGCGTTTTGTAATTTTTTACCTTTTTTATCTTTAATTAATTTCGTTTTTTCATATTTTTCAGATAGATAATTCTAACATTACGTCTTTAAAATTTTAATAATGGCTTCTAGAGGATGTACCCATGGTCCAGACATATTTTGTTATATTGTGGTCGGTATGTTGTTGTAAAACAAAGGACAAATGTAACGACCTTCATTAAGAGAGCTTATCATGCTTATTTTGGAATTAAATTAGGAGATCAAGACAAAAGTTGGGCTCCACACAAGGTTTGTCTTACGTGTGTTGCAGCACTAAGGAATTGGAGCAAAGGTAAAAAGAAAAGTTTGCCATTTGGGATCCCAATGGTATGGCGCGAGCCTAGAAACCATACCGACGACTGCTACTTCTGTTCTTGCAATGTTAAAGGTTATAATGCAAAGAATAAAGAGAGCCTTCAATACTCAAGTCTTCCATCTGCAATAAGGCCGGTACCCCATGGTCCAGAAGTTCCTATTCCCCGCCCACCCGAGAGTCTGGATCAATACAATTCAGATTCTGATTCAGCTCCAAATCCAGACAATAATGATGTTTGTGAACAGCCAACAGCTGACCGAGATCCTAAACCATTAACCCAAGCCGAACTAAATGACTTAGTCAGGGATTTGAATCTGCCTAAGGACTCTGCAGAACTTTTGGGGTCTAGATTGTAGGAGAACAATTTATTGGCATCCGACACATACTTCGCTTGGTAAAGAAGGTAAATATATTTTGTTTCTTTCAGTTATTTTTTTATTCTTTCATAAACAAGCAATAGCTAGGAGCTAGGAGCTATTTAATTTTGCTTTAATTAGGTTTTACTCTATCACCTAAAGATTTCGTGCGACAAGGGGTGTTGTAATACCTCATCTGTCCCCAAATGTTAACCACCCATTGATGGGAGGGGAGAGAGTATTTTGCTGGGAACGGGACTGGTTGTTATATATATTTACCCTACATTATTATGTAAGCATTACTGTAGTCTATAACAACAAAATTTATGGTTTAGCATGTGCAATCCAATGTTGGTCTCGATAAGATGGTTCACATTTGGGGATAAATGGGGGATTTATGACACACCCTGTAGTAAGAAAACCATACGTGATAGGGAAAAACTAACTATATTTTTGAGATCAGCGCACTCAAATTATATAGAATCACCAACTAGTTTGTAAAAATCGATCGTCAAATTTTCAAATGTGTACTGGTGTAATCCTCCCTATTTTGAAGTACGATCCCTTTACCCTTATCGAATTTACGGATAATTATAATTTCATATTTGCTCAAATTCTTAATTATTTTGAAATCATAATTAGTAAATAAAAGAGTAAAATTTTTGTTTTTTTAAGTTATAGCACTCTTTCACTGCTGAACCTTGTATTTTTTTTTATGCAGGAAGGAAAGGTCAAGGCTACGCCCTTAAAAACAATCCCCGAACATAGAGGAAGAAGAGAGACAAAATCAAGGTCTAAGGTTTTCGAGATGTCTGGACACATTGCAGTTGAAAGATTGAAGGCCATAGACAGGAAACAAAGATGGATTGACGAAGATTGTTCCAGATTTTACCGGTTGAGTAAATAGATGATTGAAAATACCGATTAACCCTTGCGTTAGAGAGTTGGCAGAAAAGGAATGAGGATGTTTCGAAAGTTTGGTACTGCGTGCTCGCCCTTAGATGAGAAGGCATGTAGTTAGAGAGTTCAGAAGAGCAGTGTCCGTTATAAAAGTGATAGTAAATAGAGAGTGAGGCAACACTGAGGCGAAGAAAGAGAGATTAAAGACAGTCAATAAGAGGTGGGAAATTGATGAGACGAAAAGCCTTGATTCGATCCGGTCAAGTACGGCTGTGTGGGTTGAGCCACCCCATACAAGAGAAGCATACTCCATACAGGGGCGGACAACACCCCCGTAGAGTGACAGCAACTGAGCAGGTGTGAAGAAACCGCGGAGCCGGTACAACACACCTAACCTTTCAGAAGCTGCTTTAGAAAGAGAGTATATGTGATCTTTCCAGGAAAAATCACGAGAAAAGGAAACGCCAAGACTGTTAAGAGAAGAAGAAGGACTGAGTTGTGTATTGTTGAAGATAAAGGAATAGTCATTTGGAAGACTGTAACGAGTAGACAGATGAAGAACCAGTTTTTGAAGCATTGAAAGCCCCAAGGTTTTCTCTGCCTCAGTCAGAAATAGTAGAAATATCAGAGGTTAGGTGCACCATAGCCATCCCACGCGAATCATGGAGTGAAGCGAATCGAGTGGAGAAGTGAAGGGTGCAATCATCGGCATAGTAGTGGATAGGACAAAAGGTGCGACTTAAAAGATCATTGATAAATAAAAGGAAACGAATAGGTGACAAGACAGAGCCCTGAGGAACACCACCATTAATAGGTTTAGGAAAAAACCAGTGGCCATCTACAACCGCAGCTATAGATCGGCCAGATAGGGAATTAGAGATGAAGGCATAAATAGAAGGATAGAAATAAAAATTGGGCGATTTGAAAATTAAAGATTTTTTTTTTAACGTGGAAATTTTAAAATTTTGGGAATTAAAGATTTGTTTTTAACTTGGAAATTTTAAAATTTTGGAAATTAAAGATCTGCTTTTAACTTTAAAATAGGGTAGATAATATTAATAGATTGAAAACCATTTTGTCTAACGCCAGCAAATTCAAAAAGTTAAAAGGTTCTATAATATTACAAGATGTAATCAAGGCTAAAAATAAGTTAGATAGATTTCTGTGTACTATCAAAAGTAAGGTAATCGCTGAATAAACTTAAGCTGTTTTTCTCTGGATCGGCCTCAGGAGTCCTTTATGGACTCCCTAAAATACATAAAGCAAATAATCCTATTGGGTTCCATTGTTGGCTCTTTTTACCTCTTATGAATTTACAAATAAGAATTCGACTGAATTTGTTAACGAGATCAAGGAAATTCCTCATGTGTAACAATGCTGCATGTGTAGTTTTGATATATAGTGTCCTTGTTCACAAATGTTACTTTGAAAGAAACTATACATTTGTGTACTGAAAAATTATTTACTGAGAGTAATCAACTTATTAATGGCTTTAACATGAAATAATTTAGATAGATATTAAATTTAGTTACGCCACAGCGTAACTCGAGGTAGGAAAGAAAGGAACAGTTTCCCCAAGTAAAATACGTGATGTTTGTAAATTGCCTACACAAACTCCAAGGGTTCGATGCACCAAAATGTCCACCTTTTTCTGACAATGAATGTATTGAAAGAACTTCTTTATAGAATGGTATTTTTATCTGAACTATAACGTTAATTAATAATTTTTAAAAGAAGGCTCGAATTCATGTTTTCGCGTGAAAAACGCAAAGCGCAAAACAAACGCTTATACTTTTCGGGATTTCGGGAAATGCCAAAATTTCGTCTAAGAAATATAACGTGTCAATTCTCATTATTTCATTAATGTTTTTTTTTTAAGTTGTCTTATTTAAACAGTTTATTATAATACAGTTAAATATAGTTATATATTTGAAGGTTATCGATGGCATTTTGCCTAAAATCATAAATATACTGTATGAAAATTTTTATCTTATGATCGTAGTAATAATAATGAATGAAGAGGGTGAGAAACTGCACAGCACTCAGGTAAACTAATGCAGTCCATTGATATAACTCCTGTGTTATTATTACCAGCGCCATCGGGAGTAGAACCCCAGAACTCAGTGTATTCAACTCGTTCATAGGCGTTATTTACTGAGCTCCAGACACTGGCTACGATCGTAGTATAACCATATCAGAGATGTATGGCAGCGTTCGTAGTTCAGTAACACCGTTTCTCTTTCAGCGAAGTGAAGACATCTGAGGTCGGGGTTCAAATCCCGATGATGCTGGTAATAATATAATAATAATAATAATAATAATAATACAATGGACAATGGACCGCATTAGCCGGCCTGAGCGCTGTGCCGGTTTCTGGCCCTCATAACTGATTAGTATTCTTATCAAAGATTATCATGTATTTTTTATAAAACCTTAAAAACATATATTTTATAAAACTCGTTCAAATAAACATTTACTGTTTCCTTAATTTATTTATTATGTCTACTTAAAATGATAGAACAAAGTGGGTCATTTCAAAGATGTCAAAAGGGTTTCTAGTTTATAAAATAGTAAATATTTAAAAATTTTATTTATGCTTGCCCCCCCCCCCCCCCAGATAAAAACCGTACAATAAATGTATCTTGCATAATTTCGAGAAAAAAAATTGCCTCCAAATATAAAATTTATAAAAAAAGCATAAAATAGTAAATAAAATAGTAAATATTTTCTATTTTTATTTATGCTTGTCCCCTCCCTGTCCTCCCGTCCCCTAAAAAAATGTACTGTAGGGATATCTTGCATAATTTCGAGAGAAAAATCGCTTACAAATATAAAATTTCTAAAAGGCATAACATTATTAATTAGTAATAATTTGGCTTAAATTTTTATTAGTGTCATTAAAAAAAAAAAAATATCCAAAGAAAAAAATATTAATATGTAACAATCTTTTATGCCTTTTAGAATTTTTATATTTCTAGTAAATTTTTTAACAAAACTGTATATTGTTACGATAAACATTTAACATTTCGTTAGTTTTTTAATTGCTGATATACCGTAATACAGTTAAATGGTAATTTAAAAAGTGTTGTAGAATCTTTACTCATATACTGAATATCTGAGATTTTGATTTATAACTGTACGTAAAATCTTAAAAAATTTGCATTTAAGAATCCCTATATTGTTTTTTATTTTTATATCTTATGCCTGCAACGAGTACGGAATCGAAAGAAGGGCGCTTTTCTGAAAGTTCGTAAAGTTTTAGAGTCGTGTTCCCGAAACTTTCAATCCGACCATGAAACGCATCTGCGCTAGCTTGTAACTTCAGATAAAAATATCTCATAACCTGTCCAAGAATTTACTGTACGTGTGTTAGATCTGAAATGTCTCTTATAGAATATTATTAAAATTATAGTGAATTGCGTCTATAAAAATTCTAAATTCTACGCGTTTATACCCTCGAGGAATGAACGACTTCATACACTTAGGGAATGCTGTCTATAGCTTGCTATTTGCAGACAAGAGATAGTCGAAAGAAAGCGATAAAGGGCAACAAGATGCCCCAATAAGTAAATTCATGAGTGGAAACTTCAAAGGAAGCTTATAAATAACTGTTTTATGAAAATTTGCCCTATTAAACTGCTCTCAACTATCGATTGGTTCGCATTTCGCGTATCCTCTCATGATTAGCACTTGCACAAATAAGACTGGAAAATCTGCTTATGGCTTATTCTTTCTTTTGTCCATTATTAAAATATATTGTATACAAAAAAAAAAAGAGATTATATTGGGAGCTTTATTGCACCAACAAAGTAATCTTTTGTTCCTTTTATTTATAGATCAACCAATCGCTTTGATAAGCTTCAGGGGGATGTTTGTGTTAAAATTTAATGGAAATTTACTCGTAGAATAATTCAGAAGGGTTTACGTAGGTGAGTATCCTTTTTAAGAGTAAAAAAATATTTCCATTTTAATTTCAATAATTTAATGAGTGCTGAAGGTATGTGAATACTCTCCATTACGGGAAAAGGAATTAAGGAAATAAAGCCCCAGTAGCAATTGATTCATTAGACCAACTAAGGTCTCATCAGGTGCGATGAAAATGAACACCTCAGAATAGGGCGAAAGATTTCCTCACTAGTAAATCTATTACTTATTGAGGCTTTGTCCCTTTAACCCATTAGTGCCCAGAGGTCTTTCCGAGAATAAAATCGTCTGGTGTTAGCCAGAACAAAATCAGTGAATTGACGCTGGGCACTAATGGTATGCTGAAATTTATATGAAATGTAAATTTTTGGAATGATACCAAAGAATGGTTTGAATTTCGACCTTTTAATAAACTACACTTCATTGCCACTGACGCCAGACGAAGTCAGAGAATTGTATACCAAAATAACACCCCAAAAGAATCAGAAATTGAGTTCTTTTTGAAGAAAGTCTGTTTCATTCTTCATCCATTATAAAAAAATTCAAGAATGGAAGAGCAAAGTTGGGGAAAATTGACAATAAAAAAAAATAAATAAAATCAAAACTTTAAAATTTTTAAACAGGGACAACAATTTCGTATTAAATTATGTGAATGAAAAATACTTTCAAAGAATTTTTTGTTGTTTAGGAATGTATAAGTTAATAAAATATTAGTTTTGGAGGTTGATGAAAAGAAGTATAAAACAATTTATTACAAAAAATGGGCATTCGAGGATTTCCGAATCTTTTCATTTCTTTCTCATTTTATGATGATTTTTCCCTTTAAAGATTTTCGCTTTCGCAGAAGCTGAAAATAAAACTCCATCTGTGGGTGAATAAGACTGCCTTTCTACTTACATTTAACTCTGAGGTGCAAGGCATTTGAGATGCCCCTGCCATATTCATTTTTGGCCACGCAGGTGTAGCTGCCCGTCGCTTCTCGCCCAACCTTCTGCAGCACCAGCGACTGGTTACTCTCGATGACACCCAGCGATACATTGTGCTCCAGTCTCTCTTCCTGTTCAGTGGCAGAGATTTAGGATAAGTTGTAGTTGTTGAAAGGTTTTATAAATGATTACGATTAATAAGAATTTATTAGAATCAATTCATGTAAGTAAGTCTTAAAAATAACTATATTTTTACTTAGAAATTAAGAAACCCGGGCCATTTAGAGGCTTAATTAAGAGAGACAGGGTCCAAATAATGGAATGTGGGGTCTCTCCCCCTAAATCGAGAACCAAGAATCATATTCCTTTTATAATGTGAATCTCACAATACCAACATGCAAAATTTATCAAACCCTAAAATTTTCATGAAATTTATGATGTCACTAAATTAACAGAATTAAAGAAATAATTTAACTTTTCTTGTTTTGCGAGGCTACATCTAAAAGGTCGGAGTCCATGAGTTACAGCTTTTTATACGACACTTTTTGTAATACAATATAGTGAACACACGAACAAAGTGTACCATTTGTTCCCATAGTGGGGATACACTGGGCAACAAGTACACCCTAAAATACTGTCCGCTCTGTCTACTTTAGAAAGAAGGGTAATAAAAAAGACTAAATGTACGCTGAAAATACTGTATTTAAAGAATACATTTCGTATGCCTTACATTTTAAGGCAAGTGCTCTTGATCACCAGAACTGTACTACATTTCCAATGTTTCGGACGCCTTCGTCCGGTAATATGTCTTTATGGTTTACGCACGACGCAATATATATATATATGCATATAACTGCAATGACCGCGCAGTATATAAATGAATAGAAACGACATAAGTGTTAAGGAACGCTTCTGCACACGAGGAGGAGAGATAACGAATAATGAAAAATGAGGCGAACCGCCCGGGAATCGAACCCAGGGCCTTCCAATTGCCGGTTGGACGCTCTACCATTATGCTACGGACCTCACTCGCCTCATTTTCATTATTCGTTATCTCTCCTCCTCGTGTGCAGAAGCGTTCCTTAACACTTATGTCGTTTCTATTCATATATATATATATATATATATATATATATATATATATATATATATATATATATACACACACACACACACACACACACACACACACACACATCAGCTATGATCGGTTTCTGGGAAACCTGAGTTTACACAGAAAGATGAAGACCAAAGGCGATTGTAAAAACATTTATTCCAGTACGACGTTTCGAATCTAACTAGATTCATCATCAGCAAATCTAAAAAGAGTACAGTATTAACAAAATGATTACGTATTGCTGAGAATTCTGGACTAGACACGGATCGACCAGTCCTATGAGAGACACCGCTTTGCTTATCAACTCTGTTTCAATTGTTGGCACGTTTGACCTACGTAGCGAGCATCGTAACTCACACACGAAAGCAAGTAAACAACAGAGGATCTCAAAGAAACGTCTCTCTTTATGGTTAAAGAATGTGAAGAGGTTGACATTATTCAAATTAAGAAAAACAAAATGACAATACAGAAAAGATCTATTAAGTAAATTTTTAAGCACACTAACTAATTTAGAACCCAAAAATGGCAACTCGGTCTTTGTCGCCCTCCGTGGAAATATGGTTATATTGACGCAGTAACAGTTTGACATTCTACAGGGTGTTCCATTTAAATGGAACCATAGGGAGTAATTAATAATTTATTTTTTCCCAGATTTCTGAGGTTAATCGTAATAAAAGTAATAATAAGGTAATAAAGGTAAGGTAAAGTAGTACAGGTAAATAAAGGTAATAATACCGTAAAAAAGGTAACTAAAGGTAATAATAAGGTAATAAAGGTAAGGTAAGGTAATAAAGGTAATAAAAGTAAGGTAAATAAAGATAAATAAAGGTAATAAAGGTACCAATTTCCTTTCCAATCTTTATTACTCCCATTTAAATGGAACCAGAGGGAGTAATAAACAGTGCAGTGGAAACAATATTGGTGACTTTATTACCTTTATTTACCTTTATTATCTTTATTACCTTACCTTACCTTTATTACCTTATTATTACCTTTATTACGTTTACGCTCTCAATTCTGGAAAAAAAAAGACTATTTATTACTCCTTATGGTTCCATCTAAATGGAACACCCTGTAGTTCAGTCACTTGGGAAAACTGGTTAATCGAATATATTTAATCCGAAGAAAACTAAAATTACAGGCATTCGCTTTGCATTGTTCCACGTTGCAGAACATGGTTGGTTGATATAGGTGTTATTGTGTTCAATAAATAGTGGAGCAATTATGAACAACAAAGTGTTTTGATTATTTCCAAACACAGAATCGCAGTTGTCAGTTAACGCTTTGTCATTTAGTTTCCTTCATAATGTCTAAGAAAATACTACTTTGTTTATTTATACTGCATACTCTCATTCCTTCCGCATTGTTGAAACAGTTTGCATGTTTGTCATATTCCTTTTGTTGATGATCTGTCATACAATTTGTTTTTGTCAAAAACATCGATGCGTTGACAAAACAAAATGAAATAAATGTTGTCGAAAACATTCGGAGTTCGTTCAGTCGTATTTGAAAACGCTTTTTTAATTTCATTTAATTTAGTACATAAATAGACGAGATACACGAAATAATTCGTCCTCAGTGAACAGGAAATTTTTAGAAAGAAAACGGAGTTTCATATATTGGGATGCCGCGAGATCTGTGTATCTCAGCCACGAATTGGTAGAACAAAGGAGTTTCTTTGGGATGGGGATGGCTTGTTGCGTTTTCTTACTTGGTGCAGTTTGCTACGCGTATGGATGTAAGACATTGCAAATTTACGAAGCGCCTGCATATATTTTGTAGGCCCACGGTAACACGTTTATGCCATCACACACACACACACACACACACACACACACATATATATATATATATATAAGGTATCTTATGATACCTTATATATATATATATATATATATATATATATATACATACAGGGTGGGCCGTAAGTTTCCATACATAGGAAAATTTAAATTATGGTCTTCACGTGCGTCGGTATTTGGATCAGCAGTTTCCGGATGCTTGGATTGGTCGGCGTGGTCCTGTGGAGTGGCCTCCCAGATCCCCAGATCTCCCCCCTTGATTTCTATCTTTGGGGGCACTTGAAGGCCATGGTGTATCAGGAAAAGATACGAGACATAAATCATCTAAAGGAACGTATCACCAACGCCATTACAAGCATAACGTCAACTGTGCTAATGCGTGTTCATCAACAGTGGGGAACACGTATTGAAATGTGTTTTCAAAACAATGGCAACCATGTAGAGCATATTATATAAATAAAAATGGTTGTCCATAAAAAAATGTTTATTTTTCCTATGTATGGAAACTTACGGCCCACCCTGTACATATAAGGTATCTTATGATACCTTATGACAGTTTTGAATGACGGTTCAAGATCGCCCTGCAGTCGACCCTTCTACAGCATCCTGCCTCATTTTCGGGATTTGGTGAAGGAGGGAATTGGTCTCTGATCTCCTCCTGCCCTCGCAGCCAGCCACGCATGGTTGGTCATGGATTTTGCAGAAAAACATCTCCAGCTGGTTCTTGAAATTATTCAGATTGGTGTGCTGGAGGTTTCGCAGTTCTTAGGGCAGTACATTAAAAAGCTTTGGGTCTCGTATTCCGAGGGTATTTTCCATCCCCGTTTTTGTTTTGCCTCTTCTTTCGTTCCAGTTTGTTTCTATTTCATTTCTAAGGTTAGGGACACCACTTTCCATACGTATCGTATATTATTGTGTACTGTACTACTCGCGTCTTCTTTCCAGACACGAGTAGTAGAGTGTCAGGGATTGTAATCGAGACCAGTAGTCTTTACCTTTCGTTTCCTCTATCTTAGACGTAAAAGTCCTTTGTATGGCTTCTATGTTTGCACTGTCTCGTTTTCTGTATGGAATTGTGAGTACTGAGCAATACTCAGTTATTTTAGTATGACGTTTGCTTTTCTGCTGTGGGAACTCCTCCAGATGATTCCCATTATTTTTCTACCTGTTGTAATTTTGATGTTATAGTGCTCTCTGAATTCCGCATCCATCGACATTATTACTCCAAGACCCTTGATTTGTGGGGTTGGTATTATCTGTTTGGCTTGCAGAGTTTTTTACCCATATTCTATATTACCATATTTTAGAAGCTGGAATTTTTTTTCACTGAACTTCATATTGTTGTCTTCCGCCCACTTGAATAATGTTTTGATGTCATTTTGTAATTTTTCTGTCACCTTCGTTTGATGCTTCCTTATATATCTTTGTGTCATCTACGAAACATGATACAATACTGTCGTTAATATTTGCATCAGTGTCTGCAATTATCATAAACAGCAAGGTTGATAATACTGTACCTTCTAGGACAGAGCTCATGACTTCTGAGACTTCAAATTAACTCTATTTACTACCACTCTTTATGTTCTTTGAGTCAGAAAATTAAATATCAATCGTCCCAGGTTTCCAGTAATTCTTGAATTCTTAAGTTTGTCATAATTCCATGACTACATTTATCGAAGGGTTTAGCAAAATCAGTGTTTTGCCATCTATATTTTGTCCTCGACACAATGTTTCCAGCATTTTCTCCTGGTGGTCTAATAGCTGTGATAGACATGATCTTCCATCCCTGAAGCCATGCCGGTTCTGAGTGAATAAATTCTTTTCTTGTAGACAGTAATTTGTTTATTATACTTATACGTATACGTTCAAAGCACTTTATAAAGTGGGAGGTGAGAGCTAATGGCTGATAATTACTAGGCATTGATCTGTTACCTCCTTGAAATAAAGGGGGCAATGTTTGCGTTCTTTAATGGAAGCGGTATTATCCTGTGTCGAATGATTTTCTCCATAGAAAGTAAGGGGCTTAGCAATACTCTCTTTATATTTCTTCAGAAACGTGGCACTCGATGTGTCCAGCCCTGGTGCCGAATTTTTTCATATTTGTGATACAGCCCTAATTACGTCCCCTTCCGAGAACTCTAAATCTATTAATAGGGTTGTGTCCGAACTTGTTCTTGGCTGATTTGTATCTATGTGAAAAAATTAATTTGTATTTTCTACTTTTTCTCGGACTTAGGCATGTTAAACACAGAGTTAAATTGCTCGTTAAGTAGTTCGCTAATTTTTTTTCTGGGTTATTTGTGTATTCGCTCACCCAATACTCTCTTTGCAATGCATTTTTCTTTTCTCAAACGTGTAGAAGTATTTTGGGTTATTTTTTGTTTTCTGCTACCTTGTTTCCTCTTTGTTTGTCTTATGGATGAATATTTGTTTTAGGTCCACTTCTATTCCGCAATATAGGTTTAGCTTCATTTTCTATTATAGATAGTATCTCTTATTTAGTCTTCTCTTCAAGTAGCAATTCCCAACTTACTTTCTTTAAATCTTCATTTACACTTTCCCGACTACGTTCTTTAAATTTATATTTAAACCACCTTCAAGTATTCTTTCTGACTCTCTGGGATGCGTTTTTGAACGTCTGGTTGCTAACTTTAATTGCATAGCGATGACGTTATGGTCAGAGAAATTTGTGAGCGTTCCCGTTTTATTTATTATTATAATATTGTTATTTCTCAAAATTCAAAGTGCATAATGTTCCATAATATCTAATAACATTATTGCCTGGATTCTATCATTTTTTGTAATGTTAAACTTCTTAACATATATAACTTCGCCATTTTTCTTCCATATTATGAATAGAAAATTAAAATCCCCACACATTAAAATATTTGGTGCTGGGACTTAAAGTGATTTTAACATGTTTTCTATTTTATTTGTAACGAACTGGAATTCACCGTTTGTGGTTTTTGGTGGTCTGTACATGTTCATAAAGACTAGACCATAATATTCTACTTAACCCTTTCGCGCCGAGGACGTACGCGGTACGTCCCCATTCAAGAGCTCGAGGACGCACATTTAAAATTGGGTACCGGCGCGAAAGGGTTAATAAAATATATTGTTACGACTTTAGAGGAACAATCAGTGATTGGTTTAAGTTATTTGTCTAATAGATATCATTTTGTATCAGTAAATAAGGTTTGCTCAACTAAAGTGCTTGTCAAACATGGTGTGCCACAGGGCTCAGTTCTGGGTCTACTGTTATTTTTTATTATATATAAATGACCTTCCACGTTCATCTGATATACTGAACTTCATAATGTTTGCAGATGATACATGTCTTTTTCTTGCAAAGATGTTAATTCAGCTAAGAATATATTTAATTCAGAATTCATCAGTGTAATGAAATGATTGACCACCAATTAACTCTTCCTAAATATCAGTAAAACAAATTTAATGATTTTTACTAACAAAAGAAATGTATATCTTGATGAACTTAATGTTGATGAAATCACTATGAAGGAGTGTGCTGTATCAAAATTTCTTGGTGTAATGCTAGATAAGAATTTGCAATAGAGTGATCATGTAAATTATAGCGCGAAAAAGAGTTCAAAGAGCGTTGGTATAATGTTTAAACTTAGAAATGTAGTCCCTAAACAAGTTTTATTAACTCTTTATTATACTCTTGTTCTTCCTTATATAATGTACTGCACCCTTGTTTGGGGAAACTCTGCTAATAACGCTTTAGAGTTTAGACGGTACCTTTGTCATCCAAAAAAGAGCAATAAGGTTATTATTTGATATGATAATAAAAACCCACTCAAATGGACAGAGCTTATTTCTACAACAGTTTCGATGCCCACTGGCATCCTCTTCGGGTGGATACAGGAAAACGAATGAACCAAAAACAAGAGGGAAAACAGTCCAGGGACCATTAAGAAATTCGCACCTAGGTTAGATCCCGTTGTCCCCACACTGGAAGGGCACTTTTTATTTTTTAAATTAAAGGGACCCACTTATAAGTACATTCGCGCAAATTTAAAACTTTCTTTTTCTATACATACAGATTCTATTATTTTTTTACATAATTATTACATTTATTATTAAATTTATTACATTTAATATTACATTATTATTTATTACAGAAATTATAAATTTATTATTACATTGATTATTACATTGTTGTTTATTATACAGAAATTATAAAGCGAAAAACGAATGAAAAAGGCGAGAAGGAAACAATCCAGAGACCATTAAGAAATTCGCACCTAGGCTAGATCCCGTTCCCCCGACCCCAGAAGGGCATTTTTTTATTAAAGGGTCCCAATTATAAGTACATTCGCACAAATTAAAACTATCTTCTTGTTCTATACATAGAGATTCCATTATTTTGACATAATTACTGCATTTATTATTGCATTTACGTTTTTTAACATTTATTATTATTATCTTTACACTAATTATTACGTACATTCATTTTATTACCTTTATTATTACATTTATTGCATTTATATTTATTTCCACAATTATTACTTCCATTATTACATTTAAATTTACATTTATTATTCCATTTACATTTTACTGAAAAAAAAAAACGAATGAACCAAAGGCGAGTAAGGAAACAATCGAGAGACATTTAAGAAATTCGCACTTAGGTCAGAACCCGTTCACCCGACGCCGTAAGGGATTTTTTGACCAAGAATCTCATCAAAGGGTCCAACTTATAAGTACCTTCGCACAAATTAAAGTTATCTTCTTTTTCATACATACAGATTTTATTATTTTTCTTTTGACATAATTATTACATTTATAAAGTACCTTACTTGATTCCCAATCTATAGCATGATTATTTTGGCTGGCGTGATAAAAAATGGCATTATTAGTATTACAACTTCTGAAGGCATATTTGTGTTCTTTAACACAGGTTTCAATATTTCTTCCAGTTTCTCCTACGTATACTAAAGCACAACTTTTACAGGGAATGCTGTAGACACAGGCTTGTTTCTGTCTACTTTTCACGGTAGACGAATATTTGAACGCCAAAGCAAACTTAAAAATCTTTCGTCAACGGTTTTACTCTTTTTAAGCCGGCAATGTAAGGCAAACTCACATATTGTTTTTGGTTAACTGAAGGTTCCGAGGGGCATAAAAAGGTTTTCTGGCTTTAAAATATGCCTTTCTGATAAACCACTCAGGATATTTTAAATCCTTAAAAATGTTCCAAATCTTTTAATTTTCCGGGTCCAGCAAATGTGGACTACAAATCCTGAGTGCTCTTAGAAACATGGAAGAAATAATTGAGCTTTTAATCCCTTCATCATGATATGAAAAATAATGAATGTACAAATTACAATGAGTAGATTTTCTATAGACCGTGAAATTGGGCTTTCCGCTTTCGTTAATAACCAAAACATCCCATTCATATTTAAATTTAATTGAAGGAACAAGATTATTTAATGACTGAAAGAAAGTGTTAAAGTTGTTCCAGTGGTCAGGCCAAAATGAGAAAATATCATCTACATAACGAAACCAAATTAGATTCCTGGGACATATTGTTTGCAACAATTTCGACTCATAATATTTCTTGTATAATGTACTCAGTATTGGGGATAAAGGGGACCCCATTTCCATACCAAAACGTTGCAAATAAAATTCTTCACGGAAGAAGGCATTATTGGTGACACGGAGTTTTATCAGTTCTAAAAATACAGATGTGGGCATGCCTAGTTCTACGCTACATGTTGGCAATTTTCTATCTAAAAAACTAAGTACATCATCAATGGGAACTTTCGTAAACAAGGACTCAACGTCAAAACTGATCATTCTTCCCCGCTTTAAATCTAAGGACATAACTTTGTTATTAAAGTCACAGGAATTAGTGATGTGCGAGCCTGAAAATTTACCAACTAATGGGGACAATTTATCTGCAAGAAATTTAGACGCCATCTATTCGTCTCCTCCTTCACACTAGTGACTGTGAAGACCAAGAAGCTGCAACTCAAGTTCCTGCAAGAGTGTTAAGTGGAGCAAGTGTGCCCGAAGTCCTTAATACCGTTTACCTTCAGGAAGGACCATACACCGTTTCCGAATTTTGCCAGGGAAATTTTGAAGGAACGTACAGTATTCCGTGTGTTAAAAGAGAGATTGACCATACGTATTTCAAACTAAGAAATTGTCTACGCGTCCTTAAATCGCATGTGTCGTGTGAACTACTTGTGGCGCTGTTTGAAACTGCAGATTATAAATGCGATGTGGAGACTAGACGCACTGAACAACGACTTAACAGAAAGCTATCCAATTTATGTGATGAAAGTGCTTGGTCAAAGTGTGCGGTGGAAGGTTCCGTTTTAAATTTATCGACATATGTCTTATCCAAATCCGAAAAGGAAGTTCTCAATTTAGGGCTGTCCTTTGCCCTTAAACCCGATAAAAACATTGTTTTAGATTTTGTGTCTTCCGTAGTTAATTCCAGGGTGGATATTCCGTGTTTAAATGGTTTGATTCTAAGCAACTTTCTGGAACATTTCAACTCAATGGACTCGATTCCCAAAAGATTCCGGTTAGCTTTCGACAAGCTCAGGAAGAATGAAGCAGTATTTGTCACTAAAGCGGACAAAAGTAACACTGTGGTTATTGGACAAGTGTGATTATAAACAAAAAATGGAAGCGTTACTTAGTGATGAATTCACCTACACCAAAGTGAGATCGTCCCCCCTAAAGCGTCTTTCTGCTGAATTCAACAAAACTATCAGGAACTTATTAAAAGATGTCCCGGCGATTGACCCTAAAAGATTTCTACAGATTAACCCCAAACTCCCCCACATTTACGGCTTACCCAAAACCCATAAGATTAATATAGCTACCACTCCGTCCCATTATTTCACACAGGGGTTCCTTTAGTTACAGGTTATCTAAATTTCTTGCAGATAAATTGTCCCCATTAGTTGGTAAATTTTCAGGCTCGCACATCACTAATTCCTGTGACTTTATTAACAAAGTTATGTCCTTAGATTTAAAGCGGGGAAGAATGATCAGTTTTGACGTTGAGTCCTTGTTTACGAAAGTTCCCATTGATGATGTACTTAGTTTTTTAGATAGAAAATTGCCAACATGTAACGTAGAAATAGGCATGCCCACATTTGTATTTTTAGAGCTGATAAAACTCTGTGTCACCAATAATGCCTTCTCCTTCGGTGAAGAATTTTATTTGCAACGTTTTGGTAAGGGAATGTGGTCCCCTTTATCCCCAATACTGAGTACATTATACATGGAATATTATGAGTCGGAATTGTTGCAAACAATATGTCCCAGAAATCTAATTTGGTTTCGTTATGTAGATGATATTTTCTCATTTTGGCCTGACCGCTGGAACAACTTTGACACTTTCTTTCAGTCATTAAATAATCTTGTTCCCTCAATTAAATTTAAATATGAATGGGAGAACGACAAACAATTACCTTTTCTAGATGTTTTGGTTATTAACGAAAGCGGAAAGCCCAATTTCACGGTCCATAGAAAACCTACTCATTGTAATTCGTACATTCATTATTTTTCATATCATGATGAAGGGGTTGAAAGCTCAGTTATTTCTTTCATGTTTCTAAGAGCACTCAGGATTTGTAGCCCACATTTGCTGGACCCAGAAAATTAAAAAATTTGGAACATTTTTAAGGATTTAAAATATCCTGAGTGGTTTATCAGAAAGGCGTATTTTAAAGCCAGAAAATCTTTTTATGCCCCTCGGGAACCTTCAGTTAACCAAAAACAATATGTGAGTTTGCCTTACATTGCCGGCTTAGAAAAAGAAAAACCGTTGGCGAATGATTTTAAGTTTGCTTTTGCGTTCGAATATTCGTCTACCGTGAAAAGCAAATTGGTTAGGAATAACGTTGCAAAACAGGAACAAGCCTGTGTCTACAGCATTCCCTGTAAAATTTGTGATTTAGTATACGTAAGAGAAACTGGAAGAAATATTGAAACCTGTGTTAAAGAACACAAATATGCCTTCAGAAGTTGTAATACTAATAATGCCATTTTTTATCACGCCAGCCAAAATAATCATGCTATAGATTGGGAATCAAGTAAGGTACTTTATAAATGTAATAATTATGTCAAAAGAAAAATAATAAAATCTGTATGTATGAAAAAGAAGATAACTTTAATTTGTGCGAAGGTACTTATAAGTTGGACCCTTTGATGAGATTCTTGGTCAAAAAATCCCTTACGGCGTCGGGTGAACGGGTTCTGACCTAAGTGCGAATTTCTTAAATGTCTCTCGATTGTTTCCTTACTCGCCTTTGGTTCATTCGTTTTTTTTTTTCAGTAAAATGTAAATGGAATAATAAATGTAAATTTAAATGTAATAATGGAAGTAATAATTGTGGAAATAAATATAAATGCAATAAATGTAATAATAAAGGTAATAAAATGAATGTACGTAATAATTAGTGTAAAGATAATAATAATAAATGTTAAAAAACGTAAATGCAATTATAAATGCAGTAATTATGTCAAAATAATAGAATCTCTATGTATAGAACAAGAAGATAGTTTTAATTTGTGCGAATGTACTTATAATTGGGACCCTTTAATAAAAAAATGTCCTTCTTGGGTCGGGGAAACGGGATCTAGCCTAGGTGCGAATTTCTTAATGGTCTCTGGATTGTTTCCTTCTCGCCTTTTTCATTCTTTGCTTGGTTTATAATTTCTGTATAATAAACAACAATGTAATAATCAATGTAATAATAAATTTATAATTTCTGTAATAAATAATAATGCAATATTAAATGTAATAAATTTAATAATAAATGTAATAATTATATAAAAAAATAATAGCATCTATATGTATAGAAAAAGAAGATAGTTTTAAATTTGTGCGAATGTACTTATAAGCGGGTCCCTTTAATTAAAAAAATTAAAAATGCCCTTCCAGTGTGGGGAGAACGGGATCTAACCTAGGTGCGAATTTCTTAATGGTCCCTGGACTGTTTTCCCTCTTGTTTTTGGTTCATTCGTTTTTCTGTATCCACCCGAAGAGGATGCCAGTGGGCATCGAAACTGTTGTGGAAATAAACTCTGTCTATTAGAGTCGGTTTTTATTATCATATTTTGGCGTTCACGTAGGAAAAAAGTGAAGATTTTTGCATTTATTATTATTTGATGCTGATTTCTATGATCACTCTAGTGCTTTATTCAAAGAGCTAGAACTACTAAAGTTCAATGATGTAATCAAAGTGGCACATTTTATTTTTATTTACAAGTGTAAGAACAAAATCATTAACTTACAATGGGTAAATATTTTGTAACTCATCAAGAAATCCACTCGTATCAGACAAGAAATAGATTAAAGCATGTTATACTTCACTTTTGATTGTCTTCATCTCAAAAACTACCCATTTTCATTGGATTGAACCTATGGAATGATTTAAATGCTGATATAAAAAATATTGTGAATATAAATTCGTTTAAAACCAAGTTGAAATCCTGATTAATAATGGCATATTAATAAAAATCTAGGATTAATGTACATTACTATTGTTTATTAATTTCTCGTGTGTAATCTAGAATTAAAGCCACATTACTTGTGAGTGTTCAGTTCTTATCTCTCGTGTATAATAGTGATTTCTTTGTATGGTATTGGTATAATACCTTCAATAGTGACCTTGCATTTGTCATATCGATAATGATAATTTGAGATGAATACATACTTTAACTATTTCACTTATTTATGTCGTTGTGTTTATTTTATTATTAATAAAGGTTACTCAATTTAATTAAAAAAAATTCCAAAAGGTTCAGTTCTTTTAGTTTTAAAATAAGAATTTCAATTGTGCCGTTTAATTTGTTTACTTTCACTTCACATGGGTTGTTCTTGACGTAGATGCCACACTCTCCTCCTCTTCTAGCAACTCTACCTGTTCTGTATATGTTGTGGTCAAGTATTGTTGTTTTAGCATCTTCGATGCAGTTTTCACAGCCTTTTTTGCAGTTATGTCAGTGTGTTTCCGTTAGACATATGATATCTATGCTGGTTTCTTGAGCTAAATTTTGCAAGTATTGTAATTTGTAGTCTGCATGGTCAGTGTACAGGCCTTGTACTCGTATATTTGTGTAAAATAAATTTATAGGGCTACTAATCTTCGTGCTCTTTTTTTCTGGATAATGGTCGTTTCCTAATCGACGTTGCCGGTTTCTGTTTGATATTATTGGTTGGACCGCTGCATTTGGGAGTAGTCGGGTGCAGCCCTTGATACCAGTGTAGATGTTGTATTAACGGTGAATAGTGTTTAATAGGAGGGTGATGTAATGCCGGGGTACATATATTGTGACGTTCGGTCTTTTCTCATTTGAAAGAACAGTTGTGTTTTTATCGTTCTCATTTTCTCTGAAAAATGTACTTCATTGCCACTGTTATTACTTCTTCTATTTAAGATTTGAGCTGTCCTTTCTTGTTCTCTTCTTTGACTACCCTTAATGTAAAAATACGGGCATTCCATATTTAGGCATTTTTTCTCTCTAATTGACTGTCTGCACATAGTAGGGTGGAAAGAGTAGCAGTTTGTTCCGTACCTGCAACTTCCATTCTTCATCATGTAGAAACATTATTTTGGAGTGATTATACATGCACTTGGAGCCATATACAGGGTGTTTCAGGAGGAAAGGTCAATACTTCGGGAGGTGATAGTATCGGTCATTGTGAGAAAAAAGTTCATATGAACATGTGTCTAATTCTGAATGGTTACGGAGATAGAGCTGTTTGAATCTACAAATACAAAAGCATTGTTAATGGTAATCAAGAAAGAGAAACCAATTACTGTTTCTAACATTTAATGTTTAAACATTGGCATTTTGAAAGGTATCAGATATAGAAATGAAACATTTGTTACAGTTTACAATACGTTTTCGAAAATCCCACCGTCAACCTCAATGCACTTTGCAACTCGTGTGCGAAGATCGCGTGTTGTTCGTCTGAGTTGATCTTGACGTTCCTTTATGCGGGCAGCAGCATCCAAAATGCGTGCGAGCAATTCGTCTCGTGTATCCACCTTTCTTTTGTAAACTTGACTTTTCATCCACCCCCACAAACAATAATCTAACGGAGAGAGGTCTGGAGACCTTGGTGGCCATTGAATGGGACCACCGCGGCCGATCCATCGACCAGGGAAGGTTTGATTTGGGTATTGCATCACCAGACGGGCAGAATGTGGAGGAGCTCCGTCATGCTAAAAGTACATACCAGCGCGTGTAGCCAAACGAACATCCTCCAATAGTCCTGGCAATTCATTTTGCAGAAATTCTAGGTAACTTTGTCCTGTAAGACGATTCTCTAAAGTAACAGGGCCAATCAGCTGATCATCGATGATACCGCACCACACATTGGCAGAGAAGCGATGTTGAAAATTTGTTTCCACAGTGGCATTTTGATTTTCGTCTGACCACCGACGAGAGTTATGAGTGTTGTTGATACCGTCACGGGTGAAAGTAGCTTCATCGGTGAACAGTATTAATCGAAGCAATCGGCGATTAGCATTTACCCAATGAAAAAATTCCAGTCGCATGGCAGCGTCTCCTGGTTGAAGGTGTTGTACACGCTGTACATGATATGGATGCAAGCCTTCCTCACGTAATGTTCGCCATACTCTTGTGTGTGGTACACCGAGACGTGTAGAAATTCTTCGTGAGCTAGTAATAGGACTACGCTCTACCAACTGAAAAATGTTTTCCACTTCATCCACATCTTGTTGACCTTCACGTTCAGATGAAACATGAGCGCTGGGAAGTGTACCAATCTCACGCAATGCGTTGAAAACCCTGGTAAACACTCTTCGATCCGGAATTCTGCGGTTCGGAAACCGTCGACGGTATTCTGCAACAGCAGCTGTTGCACTTCCATCGCAAAAACCGTAGACATACACCATATCTGCATATTCCGCATGTGTGAAGGTGTGTGGCATTCTTAACACTGCTTCAAACACCAAACAATGTCACTCACAACAGTCAGCTGTCGATTGGCTTATGTTACATGCTTACATTACAGCTTACATGGTTCAAGGTTATAGGGGAGGGAAGGGGGAGGAAGAGCTGCGCGCGCATCAGATTCAAACAGCTCTATCTCCGTAACCATTCAGAATTAGACACATGTTCATATGAACTTTTTTTCTCACAATGACCGATACTATCACCTCCCGAAGTATTGACCTTTCCTCCTGAAACACCTTGTATGCACGAATCTGTTTTGTAATATTTGCATATTAGAGTTTAGAGTTCTTACGAGTCCTGTGAGATTCAATTTCTTTCATTTGTTCTACCATCACTTCTTCCCTACTCAGTGTTTTTTTAAACTTTGGTGTGTTTTCATTTACATTCATAGCGTTTCTAGCTTGTGCAGGGAGTATTTCTCCGTCTGAGGCTACTTCTGCACCTCCCTGTAGTTTGTTTCTCTCGGTGTCCTGAATCCTATTTTCGTTTGTGTTGGCGTTTTCTAATTCTTCATGGTTTCCTGTCGATGAACCTGTTGCAATTGTTTCTTCCACTTTAGCATTCTCCATTCCTGTTTTCTGGATTTACAGCAACTCGCACACTTTTTCACATTTTTTGCCATTTTTTTCCTTTCGTCGTTTTCCTTTCTCCTTTTTTAATTTCGTCTACGAAATCTGAACCTTCTTGTTTATGATTTCTTCCTCTTTTATATTTCACGAAAGCTGTTACTCCGTTCGAATTGTTTTCAATTTATGTTTCAATTTATGTTCTTTTTCTCTGCACACGCTGCATGCCACCAGACTTCACTTAAATTATTTTCGCGTATTCACTGATACTTAATACACACACCGGTATAGAATAAAATTTAACGCTGAATTTATATACACTAGTTATTTTGATATTAGCACAGAGCACAGAGCGGGAACAAATGTTCGTACATCACTCGACGTACATACCGACGATTGGTTAGGTTAAGTCGTAATATTTTCGTTAGTTCTAACGTTTTATTTGATTAGGTATACGCGGACAAAGTTGGGGACGCAAAGTACACTAGGATAATGTAGGGGAACGTAAACTACACTCGGCACCACAGGGGTACGTAAACTACACTTGCTCCAATGTTTGGATCACCTGAAGATCAGGGCCCCCATCCTCAGTTATGATATCTTCATTAAAACTAACGAAAATATCACGACTTAACCTAACCAATCGTCAAGGACGTACAGTTGACCGAACCGGGCATTCAATTTAATTTATTATTAAATTTGGTTCTCAAAAGCAAAAAACAAGAATACATGGAGCCCTAATCTTCAGGTGATCATTTTACATATAAAATAATATGAGTGAAATACTTAAGAACTTCCAATAAATATCGTGAAAGAATCGTTCCATCTATGATAATAAAAACCCACTCTAATAGAGTAAATAGACAGAGTTTATTTCCACAACAGTTTCGATGCCCACTGGCATCGAAACTGTTGTGGGAATAAACTCTGTCTATTAGAGTGGGTTTTTATTATCATATTTTGACCTTCACGTAGAAAAGTGAATTTTTTTGCATTTGTAATCGTTCCATCACTTTAACAGACATGTCAACTCTCAGTGATTTTAAGTCTATCTCACGGTCTCATTATCATTATTAATAATGATAATAATAATAAAATCGGGGAGAATGTCTTAAACTCCCTTATGTGGGATATGTTTCCAGTTATCAAAATCAGGCACATTGAGAAATCTCGTGGATTTTCATACTTCAAGGTTGAAGTCTGCATTTATCATTGCATGTCGAAGACTACGTTTCAGTTGTTGACACTTCCAATATTAATTGTTCAACTGAGTGGTAAATTATTAAGAAATATGTAAAAAGGACAACTGGGGGCGGGGGAAGATATTCCATTGACGAAGAAATACGAGTGGAATCTTTTCCTTTATAGCACCCCCCCCCCCCCCCAAATTTCTTCTTTTCAGTTAGTAACAATTCTGACAAAATTAAAACTAACAAAAATCTCACGACTTAACCTAACTTATCGTCAAGGAAAGAAAAAGAAAAAGATCCTAAAATATCCCAGCAGAGAAACCGCCCTTTGTGCGGTAGCAAAAGTTAGATAGGCTTCGTGACCGTGAACAGGTTTAACATGTAGAATCTGGGCTAAACTACGCATGTGCGGCAATCATTTTTAATTACATAAAAGTGTTTGAACCAATGGTGTTCTGTATTTTTATTGACGTCAGAACACACTTATAATTTCCTTCACTAGCGCGCTTATGAACAATTGACCGCCAAAAATAACTGTTTGCAATTCAGTCTCAAATATTATAATAGTTTTAATTTTAAATTGGCCTTAACATAAAAAATAGGTTCATTTAGGTACTTAACTAATATAAAACAGCTAAGATTATTTAGATTATTTAAAAAGTTTAGTAAATGTAATTAAAATTTCTCTCTAATTTCTAGGAATGTGGGGAACAAAGAATTAAAGAAATTCTGACTGGAGGCACCATGAAAACTGGAAAGCCACGATCCTGGATGGTCTATAAAACGGACATTACGCTAAAAGATCAGATTTGTTGGACACACGAAAGAAAAGCACCATAATTTTCGTTCATTTTAATCTCAAACAATAGAATTAATCAGTCAGACAGACTCTAGGGGTCCCGATGACAGAATTTCAAAAGTATTTGAAACAACATTGAAACATCTTTTTCAGTTAATTCATATGCGACCCATCTTAATTAACCCTTTCAGGACGACCGGGAGCTTTTCAAATAACTTAACCATACAAAATATTCCGGGCTTAAAGGGTTAAAACGAATTACAAATGTTTGAATTTGATCTCATAATTGTGAATGTATTATAATTTCACAGTTTTCGTATCTGTGATTTTAAGTAAAGTGATTTTTATCAACTTATTTCATACACCGATAATTATTGTTGTGACACTGGAAGCCGTCATCATACAGAACTAGTCTTCAGTGTAGTCGTATCATTTTCTCTAGGTCCACTGCCGTATGGGGCAGGTTGGCCTTAGTCCTACGTACCTCAGTGACCCCGTAACAGCAAACTCTTCCACGTATGCTGTTAGGCCTAAACAAGCTCGGTATAAGAACCAGCTGGCCACCGTTATCGAGAATTACACCATAATTATAGCATTGAATTATGTGTGTTTTATTCACAGTGAACGGGTAGAATTTAGACATCCTTCACGAGATCATCTTCTTCTGCCCCTGAAGGATAACCCTTCCTTCACCCTTAAAGATCGAAATATTGACTTTCGAGCAGCATTCCGGAGAAGGCTTATTGTTCATTACGTACAACGGATGTCCATTATTGAAGGCCATTATATTCTGACGTAAAATCAGAATATGCCCACTATTTGTACGAACATGGAATACAGTACAAACGGATTTATGTAGATGAAATGTGCTTCAACTTCATTACGAAATGATTGTATGTCCGAGGAAAAAGTAGGCGAGAGAGCTAACCGCAATGTAGAAAGTACTGTAGTGATGTAGGTCACATCCGCATCCGCATCCGCGGAACATCCGCACATTTTCTCGCATCCGCGTCCGTGTCCGCATCCGCACTTTGGACTGCGGATGTCGTGCGGATGTGGACCGTTGAGATAAAACGTCATTAATAAGCGGAAATTATCAAATTCTACTATATTAATAGAACTAGTTCATTGTGCGCAAAAGTGATGCAAGCGACAAGACGAGAGGCTGTTCTTGTATGAAGTTACTCTCTTGCAACCTACTTAGATCCACGTTACGAAGCTAAGTTATTTTCACCTAGTACATTAGAACGAGTTAAATCATCACTTGGCAAAGCAGTTGAAGAGCTTCAATCTCTTGAATCTGTCGCTTCGCCACCCACCAAAAGAATAAAAGTTTCAGTGACAGAACCAACACCTTCAACAAGCAAATCTATCACAGAATCTGTCTCTCAGTTTCTTGAGTCAAGCAGCAATGACGAGACCTACGCGATGTCAAAAGATGTAGTAAAAATGATCGAGAGCTATCACCAAGAAAAACGCCTGGCTGCATGTGACAATCCTATTAGTTGGTGGAAAAATACGCAGAATATCTATCCATACTTGAGTAAACTTGCAAGGAAACATTTAGCCTGTCCTCCAACAAATGTACCAAGCGAGAGATTATTTAGCAGTGCTGGATTAATATATGATGAAAAGAGAAACAGACTGGCAGCAGAAAAGGCAGAAAAGTTAATGTTCCTTAAGCATAACCTTCCTATAATTAAGTTTGAACATTAAACGATGAACATCTTAGTTTACTTTATTTTAATTACTCATTTATAAATATGCCTAATAAAACTTTAAACTTAATATAAATAGTTATCAAGCTAATTAAAGATCTCTTTCTATAAGGGTGGAGGTTGGGGAAAGAGGTCGGTGGGGTGCATTTGAGTTGGGTTCACATCCCGCATCCTGGTAACACAATTATGGTTTCTAATTGTGGCTGAAACTCAACAAAATATAACGAATTTATTTGCAGACGAATTCACTAATTGATTTCTATATTAGTTAGATGCTTGATATTATTTTATATGTTCAGAGAAAAGTACAGCAATTATTGTACAATTAATCAATTATACTACATTATAGCTACAGCTCTCTCTATATAATAACTTATTATATACGTTAAACACAACAAATCTCGAACATATCCTAAAAAATAACGAAAATGTAGACATCCGCATCCGCATCCGCGGATGTTGAAATCAAACATCCTCATCCGCATCCGCATCCGCGGACGTGAAAAAAATGACATCCGCTACATCACTACTAGAAAGTACAAGAGGCCGAAATCTCTTATCCAGTTTAGCTATTGACAAAGATGTAGGAGTTATCAGTAGTATAGCCGCGAAAGGGGAGAGTGCAAGAATGTTGCAGGTTATTATGTAATGTTGCAACGGGGGTGGGGGTGCTGCAAAAGGGGGTGGGGGTTGTCGCAAAGGGGGGTGGGGGTTGCAACAAAATTAAAAAAAATAAAAAAAAAAAAAAAATAAAAAAGAAAGAAAAAAGAGTACTGGCCTTTGTTGCCAACCTAGGTTGCAAGGGTCATGCACCAACCTAGGTTGCAAGGGGCATGCAACTTGGAGGCCTCCCCCAAGCTATTCCCCCCAAAGGGCCAGAGAGAAAGGAGGAGAGAAAGGAGGAGAGGTGTTCACCTGGCAGGAGCCAAGTGCACATTAAGACTTCAGCCGAGTAGGCGTTGTTTTATAGGCTCCTAATCAGCCAGAATCAGCCAGTTGACTGAGCCAAAGGGGGAGGGGTACACCTGAAGGAGAGAGAGAGAGAGAGACGCCTGTAGGAGAGAGAGAGAGACGCCTGTAGGAGAGAGAGAGAGAGAGACGCCTGTAGGAGAGAGAGAGAGAGACGCCTGTAGGAGAGAGTGAGAGAGAGACGCCTGTAGGAGAGAGAGAGAGAGAGACGCCTGTAGGAGAGAGACGCCTGTAGGAGAGAGAGAGAGACGCCTGTAGGAGAGAGAGAGAGAGAGAGACACCTGAAGGGGAGAGAGAGGAGTTCTCTCCCAAGTTATTTTCGTTTTCCTAACCTAAGAGGCCACTAAGGGGTTTTACCAAAGGGCCTGAAAGAGAAGGACCAGAGGTCCTTCCTCGGCTGGGAGCCGAGGTGGAATGAGTCTTTCACCAACTTCGCGGTCTTTTATAAGCCTCTATTCTGGCTGAATTGCCAGATAGGGCAATGTGTTCAGTTGTCAGATCGCACCATGTATGCAGATGCTGAGTTGCTACATCAAGCCATGTAATCGGGTGCTGATGTGCCAGATTGCACCATCAGATAGCGCCATGTATTCCAGAAATATTAATCATCCATTGTGTAACAATATGACGATAGTTATTCCAATTAAATTCTGTTTAAATACACCTTTATTAATTGCATGCCTTTCCAGTTTTTTTGCAATGATCGGATTGCTAGATATATATATATATATATATATATATATATACATTCTTTTCTTATGTTAGGTAAATATATATATATATATATTATTTATTTTATAACATTTAATTTTAGTTTAGAAGCAAATTTAACATTAACTTCATTGAACTTTTCGAAACAAATAACATAGTTTACCTTCGAAAACGTCATAATAGAAAATAATTAATTTTATGGTTAACTAGTTTATTTCGTTTACTATAATTATGTATATACAGTCTTTTAAGCAGCTTATGATACATATATATATATATACATATATATACATATACGTATATCTAAACTCTTTCAGCTAAAGAAGCCTTATGTATAGCATTGGTTGTGTAATAGCTCATTGTGTAACAATATGATGGTAGTTATTCCAATTAAATTCTGTTTAAATACACCTTTATTAATTGCATACCTTTCCAGTTTTTTTGCAATGATCGGATTGCTAGATATATATTATTATTATTATATATATATATATATATATATATAGAGAGAGAGAGAGAGAGAGAGGAGAGAGAGAGAGAGAGATAGGATCTGTAGTTAATCTTACGCGAGGTATGAAAATCGGGAAAAAATGCCAAATGTGTATTATTTTAAACATCTTATGTTAGGTATATATATATATATATATATATATATATCAGTATGTATGTATTATTTATTTTATAACATTTAATTTTAGTTTAGAAGCAAATTTAACATTAACTTCATTGAACTTAAACTTTTCGAAACAAATAACATAGTTTACCTTCGAAAACGTCATAATAGAAAATAATTAGTTTTATGGTTAACTAGTTTATTTCGTTTACTATAATTATATATATACATGTTCTGAAATATTTTCTCGAAAACTATGGGTGCTAGAAAAATTCTGAAACCATATTTGGAATCAGTATCAAAAGTTCTATACGAATAACCAAATAATTTTCAAAGGAGAATACGAGCATTAAATCTATTGTGAAAATATATATGTTACTCGTCAGGTCCCGTTATAGCGGATTGGTACACGTCATAGCTCCACCCAGCTACATCGGCAGCCAATCACTACGAACATCTGGTCTTTTGGGCGGAGCTTGGCGATTGTGCCTATAAAAGGGGATATTTTTCAGTTTGGAGTAACAGTAGCTATTTTCGCGTCAGTGAATAATCATTCCCTCCACCATGGACCTGTACGTCTCCCCAGACTTGTATGAAGAGAGTGATACTGCAGCATTAACCGCAATTAGCCTTTTTAATGCGGTTGACCGTGATGAATTATTTACAACGCAAACCGTAGAAGACATGTGCAGTGACGCTCCTTACAATCCGACGCAAGGGACTACCATAGAAATGTAAGTGTCTATAATTAGAATTTATATATGGATGGGGTGTAGTATCTCGTCAAATAGATAATCGCCAAAAATGTCAATCAATGTTATTTTGTTACCCCATTATGCTAAAATCGAAATTTTATGGCATTCATTCCTCGAACCAAAGATATCTTCACATAATGGGGATCTGTCTGTATACTCTGTATATGTTTTAAAAGCATTATTCCTTTAAGGTCCGATGAGGATTTGACACGTGTTATACAATCTTTTGAAGAATCTCGGAATACGGGGGATATACTGAACAGTCAACAATGTCACACATCCTCCACCATGGACCTGTACGTCTCCCCGGAATTGTATGAAGAACGTGATACTGCAGCATTAACCGCAATTAGTCTTTTCAATGCGATTGACCGTGGCGAATTATTTTCAACGCAAACCGTAGAAGATATTTGCAGTGACGCTCCTTACAACCCGACGCAAGGGACTACCATAGAAATGTAAGTGTCTATAATTAGAATTTTATATATATGGAGAGTTGTAGTATCTCGTCAAATAGATACTCGCCAAAAATGTCAATCAGTGTTATTTGGTTATCCCCATTATGCTAAAATCGAAATTTTTATGGCGTTCACTCCTCGAACCAAAGATATCTTCACATAATGGGGATCTGTCTGTATACTCTGTATATGTTTTAAAAGCATTATTCCTTTAAGGTCCGATGAGGATTTGACACGTGTTATACAATCTTTTGAAGAATCTCGGAATAGGGAGGATATACTGATCAGTCAACAATGTCACACCGAAATAATGTAAGTGTTTTTCGATCTTTTTGGGATAAGAAGACCAATATATTTTCATAAATTTATTAAATGAAAGAAATCAGTACAATAAACAGCTACAGAATATATCGTTACAAATATACGAACAAAAACATTATAATATACGAGTACGTACAATTGGAAAACGGTTTTTTATCTGTCTGCATACCATTTCATCGTTTCGGCGAGTGTGACACGGGTCAAATAAATTTAAAAAATTTATAAATTCTTTATCATTTGACATATGCATGAGAAATGAGACGCAGTACATTCCGCAAACATTAGTAAAATATCCTTGCATGCGAAATGGGGTCCACACAACTTCGGGAATATGTAACTGAGCGAGAAATTTTACAATAATAGGATCACTCCAGGGTTGAGTACCGAGTGAATCAAAATAGTACAGGCGCTGTCTATTTTTAAAATAGACAGCGATCCAGTGAATCCCTTCATTACCGATGATGTCTGTGTTCACAATAAGACTACCGCATTCTCGCGTACTTGGCAAACTCAATGTTTCGCAAACACGCCGATAAATTTGGAACGTGTGACTCGCTCCATTACTTTCTGAAGTGTATTAGCATCCATTTTAAAAGTCAGTGATAACGCTTCTAAATCTATCTACTTCTATTAGGGCTTGCGATTCGAGATATACTAGTACACTAATAGGAGCGTCTATAGGCTTGGCGAATTCCAGCCGCACTGAGATGTTTCCGCTCTGCTGTGGTGTTAAATGGGTATTTACGCTAGCAGATAAGTCAGGTGTAATGTCAAACGGGTAAAGGTTAAATTGATCAATGAATTCTTCCTGCGTTACCCCATTACCAAGCTCATCACAATCACCTGCAATATGGGTCAGATTACTATAGGCTCTGGCACAAAGAGGTAACACAGCGTCTGATGAATAGTCCGTACCCATTGTTCCACCCAAAGCAGTGCCATTAACGTATAGAGTTATATTTTTAAGTCCGAAATTCTCGAATTTAAAGGCACTCTTTTTATATTTTCCATTCACCGAAGCGTGGTCCTGCATGCCGATTAATATCCTTTTAGGAAGATTTCCCAGGGCAATGTTTTCTATCTGCTTCGATGCCAACCCTGCAGGAACCGTATATAGTTTGATCTGCACTCTGTTAATAGGATATTTCACTGTAGCGTTTAGTAAATTTTTCTCAATTTCTAGTTGTTTTGGTGAACTTAATTTCACTCGCCGTACGCGGAGGTATGTGTCCATAATGTGAACCACAACGGACTTTGCACCCTCTTCTTGATTCACATCCAGATTTAAGCAGATCTCAGGACTCGTGCGGGTGAGCTTTATTTTCATATCCACCCCGTTCACAAGCAACTCCTGGAAAGTGAAATCTGTGTGCAACCGTCCAAAACACTCGTATATTTTCTTTTTAGAATTTTTAAATTTGTCCTTTATACTATTTTCATCTTTAGTTTGATAACACTGGTATGCATCAATTTTGCTGTCAAGGGTTTTGTAAGTGATTCTTATAGAGTTTTTCCTGCTGATTTCGAATCTGCAATCCATTTTTCTCAATCAGCTCAGGTTATCCGGCTATGGTCTCATAAGTAAAATAGAATTTTTCGTGATTTTGTCAAAGCGGAATTGGAACAGTAACATCTATCATCACTTGTTTCACTTGTATAATATCTTTTTTTACTTTTCAGGCATATAGATAAAATATTTCATAATGAATAGAGCGTGTAAAAATGATCCCAATAGATTCTGCTACATATGTGGGACGGTTACCATGCCAAATCACTAAATTTGTGAAGACAATGTATAGAGCATACTTTGGAATTAAGCTAGGGGACCAGGACAAAAATTTCGCCCCTCATATGTGCTGCAAGACGTGCATTGAAAATTTGAGAAGATGGAGCAAAGGCAGAGCGAAATCTTTGCCTTTTGGAATTCCCATGATTTGGAGAGAAGGAAAGGATCACGTGACAGATTGCTATTTCTGCATGACAAACCTCCAAGGTGGGCTTATAAATTTATTTTTCTTAAATATTTTGAAATCCTCGTATGAAACTTGACATAATATCACCATAATGTAATATTCACCATATATAGCATAATATTCACCATAATGGTAATCATACATTTACATATACATATTGTTATAGAAAATACATTTACACATACATATTGTTGTTATACAAGTTACATTTACATTACAATGATTGTATATTTTCTTTCTTTTCATTCATATTGTCTCCGAAGGAACAATATGAATGAAAAAGAAAGAAGAATATACAGACTTCATCGACCTATTTCATATCTTACAGACCGCAGCCTTCCCTCACGAGCCGCCACTGTCTGAATGCTTCTTCTATTTCATATGCAAGTTTTATATCCATGTTTCTGTGTTTCTATTTTCAGGAGTTAACAAGAAGAATAAACACATTGTTGTATACCCTGACATTCCTTCTGCTATGAGACCTGTACCCCATGGTCCTGGAATTCCAATACCCGACCCACCTCAAACCCTGGACTTCGATGATTCTGATGATGAATCAATGACCGATGCCAATGACCAGTCCCAGTCGTATATACCTCAAAATACCGCTTCAAATGAGCCGAGGCCTCTCACCAGGCCAAACTTAATGATCTTACCAGGGATTTAGGACTTTCAAAATTAGCTGCCGAGATCTTGGGCTCACGACTTCGAGAGGACAACTTGCTGGCTCCGGGAACAACATTCTCCTGGTATAGGAAACGAGAGGAAGAATTCCGCAAGTTTTTTGCAGTGCACGAAAATACCTCTTCCTTAGTGTACTGCTGCAATGTTGAGGGGCTAATCGAATCTTTGGGCCTGCCATATAACGCATCAGAATGGAGGCTATTTATAGACTCGTCTAAACGAAGTTTGAAAGCAGTACTTCTCAACATTGGGAATAGGGTTGCATCAGTCCCTGTAGCACATTCCGTACAACTTACTGAGAGCTACGATAACATGAAAATTTTACTGGATGCTCTCGTATATGACCAACATAACTGGAGGATCTGTGGAAATTTGAAGGTAATACTAATATCATAAGTAAACTATTGCTATTGACTATGTTGTTTTTCCAAAGGTTATTTGAGAGTGTATGAGAACACTTAACTTCCCCACAGAAGTGATACAGTCCACTGCATAGATTTTTTTTATCTGATAGAACAAATTCTCTAAATTCTTTAAATATTTTCATTTTTTTTCAGATTGTGGCATTTGTATTGGGAATGCAAGGGGGATACACGAAATACCCATGGTTCCTCTGCAAATGGGATAGCCGAGCGGATGAGAAGCACTATGCACAGCGTGAATGGGCATCCAGAGAGAATTTTGAACCTGGGTCGCATAATGTCGTTTCAGTGCCCCTTGTACCACCAACAAAAATTTTGCTCCCACCACTTCATATTAAGCTGGGCTTGATGAAAAATTTCATCAAATCAATGAATAAGGAGGGTTCAGCATTCCGATATCTCGAGAGTAAATTTCCTCATATAGCTTTCAAAGCTCATGGGTCGCGCATGTCCATAAAAATGCACTTTTTGTGGTCCCACTTGGACTATTTTCCTGAAAATTGCGGGGATTATAGTGAGGAACAGGGTGAACGATTTCACCAAGATATCAAAATAATGGAAGAGAGGTACCAGGGAAACTGGGATATCAATATGCTGGCGGACTATTGCTGGTGTTTGAAGCGAGACGTGCCCGAAGAAAAACACACGGAAAGCCAAAAAAACTTCCTTCCTTCCTCAATAAACTTTCTTCCATATTCATTGTATGAATAAAAGTATTTATTCACACAATGTTTTCATTTTTCACGAGTGTTCTTATAATATTACTCGTATCTACAGTGTTTAAGCTAAAAAAATCAATAAATTTGGGGATAAAATTAGACTTATAATAAATGGCCAATAGAGAAAAAACCTGACCTGATTGAGGAAAACCAATGTCATTTTCGAATTCAGCATGGTCGAATTATATAACATGAGTTGAAAAAACCCTCACAGCAGACAAAAAAATTTCATATGCATACCAGTGTAATATCCCTCCGCACTTAAAAAGGTAGCCTTCGCTTCTTTGGAAAAGTTGAGGACATTTTCCAAATAGGCTCGTAGATGATAGTACCCCGTGCCTGCCGATATGTTGGTCTGATTTAAATATACGTCACACTGGTTGAATATGGCGTGCAGAAAGTTTGTTTCAGGGTATACAGCATATTTGTCATCGCAGACCGTTCCATCAGAATGGGCTATACGTAGCTTAGCGTACATGTGCACACAGCTTGGATCAAAAAAGTAAGGACCTGAGCTGGGTATCACGAATTCTATAGGTGCACTCGGGGAACTAATTGTGTTTAAAGGGTTAATTGTAATAAAGTCACTGTGCTCAATAGAAACTTGGGGTGGCGGGAGCTCAAAAAAGGACAGCCCCGATTTACAGCATTGTGAACTACATGGGTGGATGAAGCGTGCCATGGCGAAATAGTGACTCCTCTCTCGACAAGTGGTAAACAAACTATGATTCATGAGATCAATATCCTTAGCTTATATCAGTCAAAAATGTGGTCAACCATAGGTTTCATTCGCTTACAGCATTTCTTTTTTGATAGCCTTTTACGTTTAATACCACGTGACCCCTTCTTCTTCCGGGGAGTCCTCTTCTTCCCGCCACCACGCATTTTTCTCTTTGCATCTTTGATGATTTCGTTCCGTGTACGCTTTAAATGTTTTTTTAGAGCTTCTTTAGGTTTAGCCCCGGCCAATATGTCTTCTGCAGTGTTAAGGCCTGATTGTAGCGCTTTCCTTCCAAGGTATCTGGCACCCCTCTTCAGCAAAGGAACAGCCGTACGTAGTATGGATGAAAAAATGGATCCAAGTCCACTACCGCGCTGGTATCGCATCCCTCGATAGACGGTGAAAGGCTTTCTATCCATTATAACTCAGTGCGTCGAAAGTGTAGCTTCACTGTTAAGCTCCCGTTACCGAATGGGAAGTTTTCGCCCTCAATCGTTCTTATACAGGGTGGGCGGAAAGTAGCTCCCTATTTTGGATTGGTAAAAAAATACGTATATTCCATTTATTTCAGAAGAAATAATATGAAAAGGTAGGCATACATGGTAGGTTTTCTCTGAAATTCAATGTGGGCTCCAACTCTTTCCACCAGCTTCTGGAGCCGCCCAGGAATGGCGTCCACTGACTTTAGCAGGAACTCCGGCGGGATGGAGGACATGACTTCCCGAATTCGGTCCTCCAGTTCTTCCAATGTCCTCGGTTTGGTGCGGTAGACTTCTCCTTTACCCCCCCCAAAGAAAGAAGTCGCACGGTTACCGCTGAAAAACGGCAGAATCGGTTCAGTGTAATGGTGTGGTGTGGTATGACCTCAGATCAGGTTGTGGGCCCTTCCTTCTGCGCAACACCATGAATGCTGAGCGGTACCTTGCTATGTTGCGAAACGAGGTCTGGCCGGTTGTCAGCACATGGGAGAACATCGACGATCTGATATTTATGCAAGATGGCGCCCCTCCGCACTTCGCTCTTGTTGTCCGTGAGTGGCTGGATGCCCACTTCCCTGGGCGTTGGATGGGTCGTCGTGGTCCACATCAATGGCCAGCCAGGAGCCCCGACTTGACACCGTGCGACTTCTTTCTTTGGGGGTGGGTAAAGGAAGAAGTCTACCGCACCAAACCGAGGACATTGGAAGAACTGGAGGACCGAATTCGGGAAGTCATGTCCTCCATCCCGCCGGAGTTCCTGCTAAAGTCAGTGGACGCCATTCCTGGGCGGCTCCAGAAGCTGGTGGAAAGAGTTGGAGCCACATTGAATTTCAGAGAAAACCTACCATGTATGCCTACCTTTTCATATTATTTCTTCTGAAATAAATGGATAATATACGTATTTTTTTACCAATCCAAAATAGGGAGCTACTTTCCGCCCACCCTGTATATTGTGATATTGGTTATTAAATTAGTTGCGACATTCACATAATGGGGCCTGTCATATGTAATACTCAAACTCCTTCCTCTATGGTTGGGGATGTGAGCAATGCGCAGCAGGCGTGCCTGGGTATCCCCAACAAACTGGTGCTCCACTATATTACTGTAAATATAGCACATGTCTGGGGACCTTTCAGCCAATTTCTCCATCTTCAATTGATACATTAATCTGGACAAGTTATACTGTGTCTCGTGAAATGTGTCTCTTTGGAAGGCTGCGCTATATCGGCCGTTGGTTAGAATTTTGAACTTTCTATGTTCTTTAAGACGTCTGTTAGTCTTTGATTTTAGGATTAGTGTATGTGCAGGGTTGTTTACGATTTCATATACTAAATCATTCGTAAGGTTTGAGTTTCTTAAACTTACGTTTAAGCCTCTCACAACATCCTCGGCCGAACCATATTGACCCGGCCCTAGTCTTACTTCTGTACTGTAATACCGTGCAATCTTAGTCCGAGCGATGCGCATAGTTTCATCCATAGCTACCCCAGCTTTTTCACACTCGTCAATGTCTCTAAGAATCGTAAAAACGGTTTCTTTATGTTCAATATTTAAAAAGACGGTGTCCAGCTGAATTTCGCATATCCCCACCTCATACGAATCACGACCCAATTCAATGTGCCCATGGAGTTCTGTTACAAAGTTGGCTAGCGTGTTGTTAGGGTGTACATACAGGGACGAGGAGGACGGGAGTGTGACGTAGAAATGGTTAGGAGCCATGTTGCATACTATTTAAGCTTCATTATTGCATCAGCTTTTATATAGGTGTTGAAGCTTTCTGGGTACCCTAGCCATTTCACCAGGTACATTTTTCTCCTTCCTGAACCTTTGCTTCCTAAAATTTTCTCAATTTTAAACACATTTTTTTCTAAATTAAACGCAACTTTTGCAATTCCTCGCGGTAAAAGCCTCCTGAGATTTCTTCCCCATTCAAATCTTCAATGTAATACATCATTATCTCACCTTTAGGTCTCACAGCCCTAACTTTAAAAATCTCGCGTATCCATCCTTGCTCAAAACCCTTTGCGAATTTATTCCCCGAACGCGACAGCCTTACATAATCATTGATTTTGAAGCGCGCAGAGTGTGGTGGTGGTGGTGGTGATCCATCTCTTCTCGGGAGCGTACCTCTTTCTAAAACTTCGTTAGGTGTTGCCCCAATCGTGCGATGGTGTGAGCGGTTGTAGGATGATGCCAATGATTCCAGAATGTCTAGAAATCTGTATGTGTTTTTATGTGTAAAATAACGGTGCATGCGTTCCTTTATGGTGCGCTGAACTCTTTCAGCTAAAGAAGCCTTATGTATAGAATTGGTTGTGTAATAGCTGATATTAAACTCTGTCAACATATTCTGAAAAGCACGGCCTATAAACTCCTTCCCCATATCCGTACAAAAATAGCCAGGAACCTGTTTTCTTTTAACATTAGCGTTTTGGTGGCTTTAGCAACTGTTTCAGGTGATTTATTTTTCAGAGGAACTAACCACAGATATCTAGAGAATACGTCTATTATGAATAGAATGTAGCGGTAACCATCGTTATACACAGAATATCTTTGCATGTCTGTTAAATCTGTTTGCCAAATAGAATCAATCGAGGAAGCCGTTGTCTTGGCTGTTTTAAACCTTTTCTCACAGGCTTATGAAGCGTATAAGCGTCCTGCTCCCTCAAAAATCTTTCAACATCTTTTTTTCCTACTCCGTAAACACTTCTGTACAGTCTATCTACGCCGCCGTAAGGGATGGGGTAGAAATGTCATAATAGCGTTTAGTTAATACGTTAGCCATTTGCGTATTTTAGAGGCACGTGGGTAGGGTTGGTTTAACCTCTTCTTGCTCCTCTTCAAAGGTGTTACCGCCAGGGGTGACGGCGCCTTCAATTGTGTCACAGGCGTTGCATGTTCCAGTCTTTTAACCTGTTCAGATTTCCTATCAACGTTTAGGGACATTTATTTGTTGTAGTCTTGCTTTAATATGCTTCATCCTGATGGTGATGGCCTATCCCACTTTCTCACCAGATCATGGACAATGTCTACGATATTCGATCCCTGTACCTTTGATCCTTCCACAATGATCTCCCCTGTATCGGTCCATTGTATGGCGGGATCCTCATTCAATAGATTATAAAGACTTAAGCCTTTACTCCTCAATGTAAGTGGGAGGGTATTTTTTAATACATGTTCGATATGTTGTGGGCTAATCTTTGGTTGGTCAGCTGTGTCGTCGGGTACAGATCCTATGTCGCCATCGTCCCCCGTGCTGTGCCTAATAACCACAGGAATCTCTGTAGGGCTCTTATAATTTTCGTACTCGTGAAGAAATTTCTGCAGAGCTTCTTGGTATAAGATTCTTTTCTCATCAGGTGTTTTTTCACTGTTTAATAGGGCTAACAATTCGCTTTCCATTCTTTTAAGTCTGCTTTTACGGGGATCTAGATACGTGTCTGGATTCCTTGCAGTGAGGCGTACACCTCGTGGGGAATCACTACCACTTTCTTCATTATATTAATCTAGTCAGTAAAGGACCAAAACTGAAAATAAGATGGGGAGAAATGACCATCCTGTTTGTACAATAATTCGTTTTTCTTCGCTACAGTTTGGCTTTACGAGCGAGTGCACGTATTATGTTCTTGTAGCGCGTAGGCGAGCCTTCTGATGGGTTTTCATTGATACATTGCAATTTATAACGTTAAGACAGATTTCACAGATGCATTTAAAAAGTCGGCATCGATATTTTTAATAAACATCTGCTGCATTGCCCGGGGCAGTCGATGATAGATTTTTATTAATTCACGGTATTTCTTTAGTCTCTTTGTCATTCTGGAATATACACCGTTTCAGGCTCGTTTGGAAATATATTCGTTCGCAGAAGCACTCTAAACGTGTTTCGCGGATGAAGGTCGCAAAGCAATATCCGTAACGCGTGCTTGTAGCTTCTTTATAAACTTCCAAAAACTCCTTACGCTGATTCGGGAACATTTGATTGGCTAATACCCCAATTTGTGATACATCTCTACGTTGCGCGAATAAGACTAGATATTGCGTATTTAACGACACATCGCGCATGTATCTATTTTTGAAAAATAGATTCTGATTGATGAAGAACACGCTTATGTTAAGATGGTGAGAATACTGTAAATGTCTCGGCAAACGTTTATCCATCTCCAACATGAGATCGTCAATTACAATGATTGTATGTTCATTTCCCTTTAACGAATTAACGTCATATACGCCTTTGTGGAACAAAATATCATCTTGGTACTCGTTGAACACTGATTGATACGTCGAATAGCACCATATAACTTTATGCACAAATTTCGAGAACATCTCCCCTTTTCTTTAATGATTTTAAGCATAAACACAGTTTTACCACATCCTGTAGGTCCAGATATAATACATGTGGATGGGCTCGTGAATCTGAATTTTTCTACAGAGTCCATTTCTAACACGTCACACTCCTAAGTGAGTCATTTACAAAATATTACAAATTTGAGTGCTGATCCTTATATTTCTTCTCCCACAGAACCGTGAATGACGATGAGGTAGAGCAGCCCATCATTACGGATGACCTCGACGACAGTGTAGTTGTGATCTCCTCCCCTGAACCCTCACCAGCGATACCGGTAACACGTCCAAAGCGGAGGTATGAGATACCCACGTCAGGTATAAAGCGACCGAAATACGCGTCTGTTGCAGCGGTAATAGATCCCCAACCCTCAACCTCTTACGCAACAACACCCCCAGCAGCACCTAATATATCCCCTTATTCATCCGCCGCCCCCCGTTCTGTTAAGTCTACAATAATAGAGCCCCAACCATCAACCTCCTACGCAACAGAGCCCCCATCAGCAGCACCTTCCGCTAATATATCCACTAATTCATCCGCCGCCCCCCGTTCTGTTGAGGATGGTATAACGCTGGAATTGGTGCGATCCGCAGCCCCCACCCCAGCCTTGACTAGAAATCGGTATAGAGTCAGGGTCGACCCTAGAGTCATGTATAGCAGTGGAATTGAGCGCGGACTACGCCGGGTTGTAGAGCATATTATAGAGTTTGCTCTTCAGAATCGTGACGAGCGTAAAGTCAGGACGAGTCTGTCCTTTGGATTCGGGTCAGATGACGGTGATGTAGACGATTATTGGGTGATAGTGCCATTTAGACGTTTGGCGGGTGAAGATGTAGAATATATATTAGGGCGTATAATGCAAGCCGCCCAAAGTAGTATAGCCTTCAATATGGACAACTTCACGGTAAATATTGACCATGTATACCGTGTTGCGGGTCATAGTGCCATACCGTATACTCTTAACTTCAATTCTCAAGCTATTTATAGACGGCATATAAACGTCGATCGTGGTTGCGGCTTTATAGCAGTACTCTTAGCACGTATGTTTACTGTACAAAATACACGAACTCAAAAAATTTGGTTGCCTACAGTCGTGGAGCGTGCCCGTAAACTAGCTGTAGACTGTGAACTTGAATTTGACTGTAATATGGGTCCTGAAGAGCTGAGAAGGGTAGAACAGGAAATGAATGTCCGCATAGTTGTGTTTGGGTTGGATGATCGTCGTAGGACTGTGTATGTTTTTAAAAGCTGTGTGAGAGATCGTACAAGGCCCCTACTTATTTTAGGATTGTCAGGGACAACGTATCTCCCCATCCGTAATATAAGGTGGCTTTACGCGAGTTATGACAAAAGTCGAAAATATGGGAGACATCATGATTTGTGTAAGGGGTGCCTCGAGTTTGCGGATGATATAGTGAAACATTGTAAGGAATGCCACATGGTATGTGAGCAGTGTAAAAGCACCAAATGTGAAAGCCGTGTAGTTGAGAAGAGAGACTGTGATGTGTGTAGACGCACATTTTTCAATAATAGCTGTTTTGATTTCCATAAATCAATTGGCACGTGCAGGAAAATGAGAATCTGCGAATGTGGTATGTTTCACACAATGGATAATTGGGGAAAATTTAAGCACAAGTGTGACGTAATTCACTGTCCTACATGCCAGGAGGAATATAAGGCGGATGGAGTAAAGCATGTATGTTATATGAAAGATGCTAAGCCTAAAAATAACCCTTGTATAACTGTATATTACGATATAGAAACATATACGAACGCTGAAACCAAAGAGGTAATTCCACATTTACTTGTGAGCCAGACTATCTGTGATGAGTGTATGGATATCGAATGTGACGAGTGCCCCAAATGTGGTAAACGGACAAACGTTTTTAAAACGAATGTCAGCGATAGTCCTGTGAAACTATTTGTGTCCTATATTGTCAAGTTAGCCCACAAGTTCAAAAAAAGGACTGTGTATATTCTCGCCCATAACGGGGCAAAGTTTGACACGCAGTTCCTTTATAAGGAGTTGCTTGAACACGAATCCTCTGAGATATTTACAGGTGATCCATTGAAAAGAGGCAACAAATTAATACAGATGCAGATAAGAGGCAATGTACAATTTAAAGATACTTTATTATTCACACCTTGTAAATTAGCAAAGCTACCCAAGGTGATGGGAGTAGCAGCTGAAGTTTCCAAAGGATACTTCCCATACACTTTCCTCACCAGCGAGACTTTAAACTACGTAGGCCCACCACCACCCAAACATTATTTTGACTGTATGGATGAACGTGAAGACTTTGATCGATACTACGACAGTTTTAATGAAAGTAACCCTTATAATATAGCTGATGAATGTGAGCGTTATTGCGTGAATGATGTGCGCGTGCTTACAGTATGTTTCCAGGCCTTTAGAAGGATGTACATAGCCCGTTTCAAATGCGATCCACTGCAAGTCGCAACCACCATCGCATCATTATGTTTTACGGTGTTCAAGAATAACTTCATGCCGAAAGACACCTTAGCCATTATTCACCGAAAACAATCCCGCAGTTACGGGCACAAGGCTATTTACTGGCTCATACACCTACAGCAACAGACATTGTATACATAAAGCACGCCCGCAACACGGGTGAAGTACCCATTAAGATTAATGGACGTGTTTTTTGGGTTGATGGGTTAAGTGAAAACCGTGTCACTGGTGTGAAGACTGTGTACTCCTTTAACGGTTGCTGGTGGCATGGATGCCCCCGTCCTTTCAGACTATACTTCCCACCTACGGAGGGCGTGAAGCTCCATTACTACGATTTCTGTTCTTTATACCCATACGTGATGAAGAGCAATCCGTACCCCGTGGGCGCTCCTGAGAAACTGGTGGGACCTAGCCTACCCTCCATCAATGAATTTTCAAAAAATTTGAATGATCGTTACTTTGGGCTCTCTTTCGTAGACGTACTCCCCCCACGCAATTTATGGATGCCTATCTTACCTGTCGTTATCGACGACAAGCTCATGTTTCCCCTTTGCGTGAAGTGCGCGGAAGAGGATAACGGCGAATGTAACCATATACCTCACCAGCGTAAGATCAGAGGCGTATATACAAGTCCTGAGTTGGCCCTAGCCGTGCGCCATGGTTATAGAATACTGAAGATACATGAGGTGTGGAGGTTTCAGAAGCTACCCAACCTTTTCACACCATATATAAACACCTTTTTGAATGATAAGGTTGAGGCATCAGGGTATCCGCGAGGAGTTGATACCGAAGATGAAAAGTCTGCCTATATTCAACGTTACCGCGACCGCGAAGGTATATAACTTGATCGTGTCCAAATTGTAAAGAATCCTGGCAAGCGCTTTAGTGCAAAGTTGTGTCTAAACAGTCTATGGGGAAAATTTGCGCAGAATACCGGCAGAGGGAGCATTCATTTGGCACAAAGTTATAGCAATGTCTGGGATTATGCCAATGCCCCCGATAAAGAGGTCATGGAGATCGTAAATGTCGGTAATACTTACGTAATAAGGTACAACAACACTGAATTTGCCACAGATACCTCAAGGGTTACAAACATACCTGTGGCCAGCTTCACAACAGCCTACGCCCGTATAAAACTTTGGGGTCTATTGCATTCTCTTGGGCGGAGAGTATTGTATGCCGATACAGATAGCGTGATATTCACAGAGAGGGAGGGTGAATACATGCCCACTATTGGGGAGTTCCTCGGCGAGCTCACTGATGAGATCAAGGATGAGTATGGGGACAACGCATACGCCGACTCTTTTGCCTCAACAGGACCTAAGACTTATGGGGTACGGGTCAGGGTGGGGGAGGAAATGAAATATATCGTGAAGGCAAAGGGTATTACGCTCAACCATGCGAATCGGGAGGTTGTTAACTTTGAGTCGTTGAAGGATCTAGTATGTTTGGATGAACAACATCCCCAACTAATTGTAGGCACCCACAATTTTCGGGCGCAGAAGCTGGGGGGCGTGAAGGAACTTAGGGGTACGATGGTGTGCCGTAACACCTATAGGAAACGTTACCAGTTACCTGGTACCTATGATACCGTACCCTTTGGATACCAATGATGCTTCTAACTCACACGTCTTGTATAATCGTATCTATTTGTAAATATATATATATATATATATATAACTTGACTATATCGTTTATTAAATCGTATTTGTAAATATATATAACTTGAATATCTCGTTTTTAAATAAATCATGTTTCAAATAGCGTTTCACTTTCTCCTTTGTGTGTGTGTGTGTGTGTGTGTGTGTGTGTGTGTGTGTGCAGGTGAAAGTTCTAAGCTCCGCCCACTGTAAGACCGTGAGTCATGCTACTATCTGGGAGTCCCTGCGTGGTCAGTCGACCGCAGTAAGCCAGAGATCAGACGTGTATTCAGATCAGACGTGTATTCAAATGGCTACCTTTAATATTGCTTGTACAACGTTTAGAAATGGTATTCAGTAAAGTGCCAGGATGTGGTGGATACCGAAAAACTTCCTATTCCTCCCTCCTATGCTCTTTTAAAAACACATTGGATTGTGCGAAGTTCCAAGATGTACAAATACTCTACGGATGTTCTGGTGAGACCGTTGAAGGCTTTCGTTGCACAGACGATGTGCTGAAGTATACTGCAGAGCTAAACTTTATAAAGTCTCACATACACCGTGAAGTAAAAGAAACAACGCGTGCAGAAGAGAAGCAGCAGGTATGGATAATGAGTCTTGCTGATGGGTGGTGTGACAAGCGGTATTACGTCATGCTACACCATGTCGATTACTCATACCCTACGACTGGAAATGTGAATCTCGTGATCATGGACAATCTTAAGTATTTTTATCACTATATTAACGTATATCATGATGAGGTTCGTAGTGAGGTTGTGGCTAGTGCCCTGCGTGAATTTTTAACAGAGTTTAGAGACGAGTATCGTTTGATGGGCAGAAAGGAAAAATATGAACATATGTTCCTCTCAAATAGTGCGCCGGAGTGTGGAGATGTTTAGTAAAATGTTCCTAGTTCTTATCCAAACTGTCTGGTGCGTAGGCTGGTAGTGATATTCTTGTACCGGTACAACAATTCGACTCGCGGAACAAGCCCATTCACGCATCATCGAGTCAGCCGTCCGTCGAACCATTCCTGCCTACCTGCGTGCCTCACACGGCTCATAGTTATCTCAGAGCTTGAGCCGAGTGGACGTGCGCTCCTCGAATACGATGGAACTTCCTTTGAGCAGCATTCTCAACGCCTCGTACGATGTGTCCGTGACGAAATCGTTGCGCGTGTTCAGGCGTAATTCCGGTACCATTAGCTATGCACTGGAAACGGAATGTAGACCGACAAACAAACGGGTTTATTTAAGTATCGAGGAGATGAATAGAATCTTTGTGATAGTTGAGAAGTGGAGTGAAGATCGTTATAAAATACCTGCTAACGTAGGTACAAGAAGAGAGCAGATTAGTGACGCACCCTCATACGCCGTTGTATGTACGTTGTGTATAAATAACGATCGGCCGTGCATTGATATAAGGCTGATGTGGAAGAATGCTTCTGATAATAACGCTCTTATTCCTACGCGAAACCGTTTCATCCTCGACAGAATGTTTGAAATCGTCGGATCCCGTAAACTGAAACCTATATTAGACGCGCGTGTTACGGATATGCTTTATTTTGATACAGTACTTGAATACGCATACACCGCTCTGCTCGATGGGTTTACCGAGTGTAGGGCTGGTGAGAATGGTCTAGTGCCGGATGTTTATTTAAAAAGTTTAGACTCTTTGAAATACCATGAACTTTGGTACAAAGCAATTGATCGGTACAAGGCTGAGCTCACCTACACCGTTCACCCTGAAGAACTATTTCTTTATATAACGCGCAGTTGTCGTAACGATTTAGAAGATTATTTCAATTGCCGCTATGTTGAGTGAGTTCACGATTGAAAAGCTCGAGTCGGTAGAAATAAACCCTCGATTGGAAAAGCGTTCTTATAAACTTGTGTTTAATAATGTAGCTAACGATGAACTCTTTGTGCGTGCTTTTGATTGTATTCTAGACGTATTTAAAGATGACTTACCAACCGGTTGTAAAGTGGGAACAAAAATAGTACGAACGATATGAAAGCCCTTCATATCGAATACAGGTTTCCCTATACTTTAAGCGGTGAAATATTATTAAGCCGCATATACTGCGTAATGCAGAGCAATAATGATGTAATTGTAAACTCGATTAACACCGAGTTTAGTATTTTGAAAAAAAAGTTAATTGTATTTATATTTTGCTTGACATTTCTCCTGTACTGATTATACGCATATTTCTATTGAAATGTATATTTATTTCTATTTGAAAAGTATATTTATTTTATAAATATATCCATAATGTGTGTGTGTGTGTGTGTGTGTGTGTGTGTGTGTGTATTTCTCCTGTACTGTTATGTACATATTTCTATTGAAGTGTATATTTATTTGAAATGTATATTTTATTTTATATATCACCATAATTGTGTGTATATATTTCCTGTACTGTTATATGCATATTCCTCAAATGTATATTTATTTTCTATATATTTATAATAAATAGAATGATGCAATGTTGTTTTACTTAATTGTTATGCCTTCTACTACCGGTATTCGAAATATAATAATGTATACAATGGTATTGCGGTATCTGGCAACTCAAGCCATTTACAGCCAACTGGCTGATTAGGAGTCTATAATAATGTATACAATGGTATCGCGGTATCTGGCAACTCAAGCCATTTACGCCAACTGGCTGATTAGGAGCCTATAAAACAACGCCTACTCGGCTGAAGTCTTAATGTGCACTTGGCTCCTGCCAGGTGAACACCTCTCCTCCTCCTTTCTCTCCTTTCTCTTGGGGGATAACGCCGCCTCCAAGTTTCCCCCCACCCCCCTTTGCAACAATCCCCGCCCCCTTTGCAACATTACATAATAACCTGCAACATTCTTGCACTCTCCCCTTTTGCGGCTATACTACTGTTATCTATTATGAATATATATATAAACCCTTGGTGTGCTTCCGGCCGAATTGTTCATTCTGATGAAGGTCAAGTTTTTCACTCCACCTTAGACCTACAGTTTAACGTGGAATCCGAACCACGCCCCACCAGCAGCCCAGCGTCTTAACCACTAGGCTACCCAGGGTACCCATTTATCTATCAACCACTTTCTTTATCGAGTGGAAGGATGAACAGCTGAGTTTTCCTGCGTGCCGCCTGCCGTGACCGGGTCTCGATCCAGGGGCCGATGGATTCGTAGTCAGCGACGCTAACCACTATACCACCTAGGCGCATACCTTTGAAAGAATAAATTTGGAAATATTTTGCAACTTCATTTTTAATCTTTAATTTTTTACTGGAAGATAAGAGAGTCTGTAATTGTAATGGACAAAAAAACTGAAGATTCATCACCTCACCATACAACCAAGATTTGGCCACTCTACTCGCCTTTCTTTCCTATATAAAATTTCTTCCTTCACAAAAAAAGTGTGTACGGCAGATTTTTTGTTAACGATCAATATGTACCCAATGATGAAAGAGCTGCTCAGGAAGCAGAACTCAACCAATGCACACGGAAAAAAATGTGCTTAAAGGATAATCGTACAAAGGACTTTTTTGGCTATTCGTTTAATTTTTGAATACTTTTAATGAAATTAAGCACCTTTAGGAAGGAGAGCGTTCCTATGAAAGCGCTCAAAATATAGGTCTTTAGTTACATATAATTAGGTGTTTTTTTTATCTGAAAAGATCACTCTTCCTGAAATTCTTGTACTTTCACAGCAGTTAATGAAGAAATGAGCCTTATTATAGGCTTACAATTCTTACTGTTTAGAAACTGGATTAAATTCATACTAAAGTCACAACTTTGCCTAAAGTTCTAAATGAATCTGTTATACGGATGAAAGTCCGACGTCCAACGTTTGACCTAACACTTAAAATGGTACTTGAATCACGCGTATAACAAAGAACACAAAGCAGTGAAGACACTGAATTATCTCGTACCAAATACTTCATAAGATTGGCTGTCTTGCTCAGACAGTTTTGAGAGTAAAAAACATTTATTTTAGCTTATTTGCTTAAAATCGCAATATTTTAGTTATCCTGAGAAAAGTGCACTTTTAGAATAAAATATTAATTAGGTAAAAAAAAAAAAAATGCGGATGCAAATTTATTCATTCTAAAAAGAATTAAAACAAAATTGCACATTATTTTAACAGAAAAGTTTGTTTGATGAATACTTTTCATAAAAAACCCTAGTTTTCGAAATTGAACTCTCTGTGGAACACTGAATATTAACGTTTCAAACGAACACATTCCTAATAGGATCCTAAAAAGGTTCGTCTGTAGAGAATTAATATTAATTGTTTAATTTTTAAACGAGGCCATTTATTTTTATTTTCTTCTGAATATACATTTTTTAAATTCAGATTTTAACGTTTTCATCTAAAAATTATTTAATGAAACTAATGTAGGTCAAAAATTTAAATACCCACTTCGTCAAACATTCGTCACTCTGTGTAGCGAAACAAGAACGACATATGATCGACTTTGACGTAAAATCGACAAGTTATTGCGGGTAAGATTAAGTTAGCGTAGGTCAGGTTAACATTAGTTAGGTTAAGTTAAGTTAGTTTTTTAGAGTGTCGCTGTTATGTCTTGTCGACCAAATGGGTAATAGGTCCAGTAAGAAAAGTACAGGTCAAGGTTTAGACCTTTGTCAGGTCTACATATCACAAACCTTTTCGTTTTAAACTATCCAGAATCACGTGTAAGATTTCGGGACGTTGAAATCTTATTTTGAGAAAAGAGGGCAGAAGGAATGGTAACTTTTTATGGTCCGATGAAACAATTGTGATTTGTAGACCTGACAAGGTTAAGGGCGTTCTTCTTCTTGATAAACCTGTTTAAATAAATAAATTGCTACATGTTCTTTCCGATTCTTCTAAGTTTATGAAACTCGATGTTGATATTTATAGTCATATCATCAAATTGAAGATAAAATTAATTGCTTCCTTCGGTCTTTAAAAACCAAAAATATATTAACAGAGTATTATAACCAATTATTTACCTCCGGTACTACTCCTGGTATCTTATATGGACTTTCAAAAATTCATAAGAAAGGTCTTTCTATACGTCTTATTCTCTCTGCTATAAACTCTCCTAATTATAAACTAGTTAAACTTTTTGTTTCAATTATTATTGATCCCGTACTCGCAATCAATACAGTTAAAGATTCATTTGTTTTTGCTGAATTTATCCGTTCTTACACTTCCACCCACCGTTTTATGACCAGCTTTGATGTTGAGTCCCACTTTACCAGTGTTCCTGTCTCCGAAACTTTTAATATAACCACCGACCATCTCTTTGCCACTAACCACCATATTCTTGGAATGGAGGAAAAATCCTTCCTTCGTTTATTGAAACTTTCGGTTGAAGGTACGATATTTACCTTTGATAATACTGTATATCAATAAATCGACGGCATGGCGATGGTTTCTCCTCTTGGACCTTCCTTTGCTGACAGTTTCCTAACCCATCATGAGCATATTTGGTTTCAAAATTGTCCACCGCAGTTTCGTCCTCCCGCGTACAAACTATTTGTTGATAATTGTTTTCTTATATTTAAATGTGAAGAGCATGCACCGTTGTCCCTTGATTCCTTCATTATATTAATCACTACCGTCCAACTCTTAAAGTCACTCTTGAAATGGAAACCGAAACGTCACTATCATTCCATGATGTTCTGGTCACTCTCTCTTCAGATGATTTTTTAACTTCGGTTTATAAGACTACTACTACTCGCCTTCGAAAGAATTATTTCAATTCAATACCATTTCATTTTAAAATATCTAGGATCACGTGCAAAATACACCGAGCTTATCGTATTTGTTCAGATTGGCTCCTGTTCCAGAGAGAGATCCTCCAGCAGAACCTCCAACAGTTCTTTAAGCATAACCTATACCCAATACATCTATTTGATAATTTCTCTCAATAGTTTTCTCCAAAACCTTTTTTGAGCCACAACATTTAGTTCTCACTCTTCCTAAATCAGAGATGTACTGTATATTGAACGTCCTCTTCCGCACCATACCACTGGCGAAATGAACAGGCTTGTTCGTAGTGTCCTGTCAAAGTCCTTTCCTCAATGTTATTTTAAATTTATTAATAGTAAGTCCTCCTCCATCTATAATTTCTGCCATCATAAAGAACGCCTCTCTTCGTATGCGGACTAAAATGACCACTACATGGGTTAAAATGGCCCACAACTAAAACAGGGTAGCAGAGAAATAGGCTTGGGAGGCGGATTTGATACACTGATTAATTTATATTGGATATATATATATATATAGTAAGGAATAAGAGGACGAGGTGGTGGTACACGTTTATTGGTCAGACGTTTCTGAAATTCAATTTCCATCATCAGTGCTAAAAAATTAAAAGTAAAATTGAACAAATATAGTGAGTAAAAGATTTCATACATTATATTTATGCAGTCTTATGATAATAATTTAAAGTTAAAAAAGGTACATGAAATGGAGAGAGGTAAGAATGGCTAAAATATACAAAAGTTATAGAGTGAAACGAATATTAGAAACAAATCTTAACGGGTTATTACGAGAGGAGTTTAATCTCATTGTATTAAAGGTTGGGAATGATTGACTGTTGAAATATCCATGTTAGAAGCCGAAGAGTGGTAGCGGATTTCTTTTTCAGTGATGGTTCAGAAGAATTATTTAGCTATGTTTAAGTTGGAAGCAGAACTATAGTCGTTGAGGGTTGGTTTTGTACTAAGTATATATAGGGATTCGAGGATGCGGAGGTCGGTTGGTTGGTATGCTGAATTGATAATTTTGAAGTTGGTGGGGAGCAGTGAGTGATTGTGGAGGTGGCAGTGATCTCTTATTGTTGATTTCGATGGTTTTTTAAAGGTTGTAATGTTCTGGTAGAGATGCCGCGATGTTCATCCACTCTTGTTTGATATTGGCGAATGGTGCTGCCAATATAACTCGCTTTGCAGTGAGTACATTTGAAACAATAGATAGTGGACGAAACAAGGGGCTGGGATTTTTTTCTTTATGGTTGAGATCCGATTTAATGCCGTTATTATTGGTGAATATAAATTGAAGGTTAATTTGATAGTAAAGAAGGGTGAATTGGTGGCGAAGTTCTGATTGTATTTTGTAACTAATATAGTCGTAGCAGGGAAAAGTACTGCATATCTTTTTTAACGGTGGGGACTTTAAGCGGGGGTTGATAAATGTTGTTGAGAAAATTTCTAGTTAGAGACTGTAGTAAATGTTTTGGGGGAAAGTTATTAATGCTGAAATTGTGAATGAATTCTATTTCGTTGTGGAAGGATAAGTAGGAGGAACAAAGTTGATAAGCACGGTGGATTAAGATTTTAATGCTGTTAATTTTATATAGTGAAGGGATGTGGCTTAAGTAGTTAGTACCTAGGCCTGTATATGTAGGTTTTCGATATATGGAAGTGCTGAATTTATTATTTTGTTTTGTTATATCTTAAAAGGGTAGGGTGTTGTTGGATTCGTCTTCTTTAGTGAACTTGATGGTTTGATGCTGGGAAATGAGATAGTTAAGGAAAAGAGGGGCGTGGTTAGCATTGTGAAAGAGGAAAAAAGTGTCATCGACGTATCTTTTTTATAGGTGTGGAGTAGCCAATTATTTTCGTGATAACAGAGAGATGTTGGCAAGTGTGGCACTTAGGGGGGATCCCATAGCTAGTGAATCGGTTTGTTGGTAAAGTTGTCTATTGAAAAAAGAAGTAGGTGTCTGAAGCGGCAAGAGTTAGCAGTTTGGTGAATTTTTGTTTCGTTAGGTTGAGGACTGTGTTTTGATTCAGATCTACAGAAGCTAAGGCTAACAAAGATCCTAAGATCCATTCTAAGGTTAGCCCGAGAGAAAGCAGAGTAGGGGGTTAAAAGAAGAGAATAAGGGGTTAAGTAAGTAACAAAACATATCATTCGTCGGTTAACATTCATTCAGAAAAAGAGAAAGAAAGACTCACCAATCATCATCCGCCGGCCACTGCCGACAAGTCGGAAAAATAGTCGAAGAAAATAGGAAAGGGGTGAAAGATGAAAAGAAGTAAAATAAGAACGCTTACAAACCATGCAAACACAGTTTACCTCAAAAAAACACTCATACCATACAAACTACAGACATGCAAGTAAAGAGAGGATGAGAAAATAACAAATAAAAAGCATGAAGAGTATAACAAAAAGTAGGTTAGTTTACGCTATGAGCTATATCTAAGTTCGTGTTAGTTTAATTTTTTTTTAATAATATAAATTTAACGCTGGCATATCACACGCTGGCATGTCACAAGCTGGTATCAATCGTCAACAGACTCAAACCTCGACTATCACCCCCAGAGCTCCTGTTGCTAATTGTTTTATTATTTTAAACGACGTTAATATTTTTAAAATGTCTATCTAAACGGTTTTTAAACACATTAACGCTGGTAGAGTTCATGACGGACGCGGGAAGATTATTCCATTTATCAACTACTTTAAACGTTAAAAAGTTTTTAGCGATGTTAGTAATGAAACGTCTACCACGTATTGCTATTATCGAAAATGAACAGTTTGTCAAAATTTACGTTATCGATTTTATTAACGATTTTGAAAACTTCAGAAAGCTTCCCTCTCAATCTCCTAGTCTCGAGTGAATGCAAGTCTAACTCTTTAATCCTATCTTCGTAAGACTTGTTGCGTAGTGACGGAATTATTTTCGTGGCGCGTCGGTGAACCCTTTCCAACCTATCAATATCCTCACGCAAATACGTGCACCAAAACTGAACGGCATATTCTAAGTGAGGCCTAACTAGGGACTTGTAAAGGGGCAATATAATATTTTTCGATTTAAATTCGAAATTACGCGCTATGAAGCCTAACACCCTATTAGGTTTGCGCAAGACTCGAGGCACTGGTTCCTAACTTTTAAATCGTTAGATACGCGTACGCCTAAATCTACTTCCTCGTCAACGCTCGCTAACTGTCTATCGTCCATCGTGTACGTGTAATTATTGTTACGAGAACCTATATGCAAAACTTTACATTTGTCTACGTTAAATTGCATCTGCCACTTATCCGTCCATTCCATAATCCTATTTACATCGTGTTAGAGCCTATTTCTATCGTCCACGTGAAGAACTTTACCGCCTATTTTAGTACCGTCCGCGAATTTTGATACGTTACTGGTCAAGCCTACATTTATGTTGTTAATGTAAATTACGAATAGCAATGGGCCTAACACTGAACCCTGAGGGACACCGCTACCTGCATCCAGTCACCCCGATTCCCTACCATTAACAACGACCCTTTGTTTTCTGGCACGAAGCCATTCCTCTAACCCAGTGGTTCTTAACCTGGGGGGCGCGCCCCCCTAGAAACAGGAATTTCTCTAATTGTATTTGTTATTCTCTTAACGAGAGCATGGGCTAATATTGAGAAGTTATTGAGAATGTTATTTTGATTGAAGGGGGGCGTGGAGGGAAGGACCAATTCCTAGAGGGGGCATGGTAGTAAAAAGGTTAAGAACCACTGCTCTAACCAGTTAGCTACCTGACCGCATATACCGTGCGCTTTAACCTTCGCAATTAATCTTCTATGCGGAACTGTATCGAACGCTTTTTTAAAGTTTAAATAAATAACGTCAGCCGCTCTATGCCTATCGTATTCGCGCACTATTTCGTTATAAAACTAACAAATTAGTTAAACAAGATTCATGGCGTCGAAACCAATGCTGACTACTATTAATCAAATCTCGACTTTCTGAGTGATCGATGATACGATCCCTAACTACGGATTCCAAAAGTTTACCAACAATTGACGTTAAGCTAATAGGCCTATAATTGCTAGCTATTGTGCGGTCGCCTTTTTTAAAAATGAGAGTAACGTTAGCTAATTTAAAGTCTTCAGAATAATCCCCGCTTCCAATGACTTATTAAAAATTTTTGTTATGGGCCGACGATAACGTCTTTCAAATCTTTCAAAACCTAACCAATCGTTAGGTCAACTGTCCGCCCTTGACGACTGGTTAGGTTAAGTCATGATATTTTCGTAAGTTAGTCTTATAAAGCTAACTAAAAAAGGCTGGGGTGATGGATCTTCAGGTGATCCCAAATGTTTAGGATAAAGCGCATCAGGGCCTGGAGCCTTGCTAACTTTTAGCTTATCGATATAATGAGCAATCTCACCCTCGTAAACAGTTATTTCATTCAAAATAGTCTCGCTACTAAATGGAACGATATCGTCCACGTCGGGGACATTATTTATGTCTTCTACGGTAAAAACTTTGCGAAAAAGTTACAGTAGAAGACGTAAATAATGTCCTCGACGTGGACGATATCTTTCCATTTAGTAGCGAGACTATTTTGAATGAAATAACTGTGCATATGGAGGCTATTTGAATTGTTCAACGTCAGTATTTCTTTGGCGAATTCGTAGGAATTAAGGACGGAATATTCATTCTGCGTTCGAGGGGTTTAGGGTGGGAATCACGAATTTTGCTAGGTGGTAATTATGGGTGGTGTTGGCATAAAGGATAGGTTTTATGGGTAAGTTTGGTTTGTGTATTTTTGGGAGGACGTAAAGAGTACCTGTGGAAGAGCCGGAAGGGTGTATTTGGTTGTAAACATCCTCCGAAATTTTACCGTTCTTTTTAACAAATCAGATTATATAAATAAGGTTAATAACGTCCTGAACGACTCCATTAAATTCATAAAGATTAATGACAATCCTCTAACACTTTCCTTAAAACTTGAAGATGAAATCAATCTTTTCCTCAAAAAATTATACGATCAAACTAAAATTTCGGAGGATGTTTACAACCAAATACGCTCTTCCGGCTCTTCCACAGGTTCTCTTTACGGCCTCCCTAAAATACACAAACCAAACTTACCCATTAGACTTATCCTTTCTGCCTACACCACCCATAATTCCCACCATCGAAATCAGCAATAAGAGATCATTGCCACCTCCACAATCACACACTGCTCCCCACTTACTTCAAAATTATCAATTCAGCATACCAAACAACCGACCTCCGCATCTTGAATTCCTATGTAGACTTAGTACAAAACCAACCCTCAACGACTATAGTTCTGCTTTCAACTTAAACATAGCTAAATAATTCTTCTGAACTATCACTGAAAATTAAATCCGCTACCACTCTTCGGCTATTAACATAGATACTTCAACGGTCAATCATTCCCAACCTTTATACAATTAGATTAAACTCCCTCGTATAGTAACTTGGTAAGATTTGTTTCGGAACAAGTGTAGTTTACGTCTCCGTGACGCAAAAGGGGACACAAACTACACTAGGTCAAAGTTGGGGAACGTTGCGGATCTTTAGGAGACATTTTTTAAATTGAATAAATCCATCAAATAAAACGTTAAAACTAACGAAAATATTACGACTTAACCTAACCAATCGTCAATATATATATATATATATATATATATATATATATATATATATATATATATATTGACGATAGTTAGGTTAAGTCATAATATTTTCGTTAGTTTTAACGTTTATAAATTGACGATTGGTTTGGTTAAGTCGTAATATTTTCGTTAGTTTTAACGATTTATTTGATTAGGTAAACGCGGATAAAGTTGGGGAACGCAAACTACACTAGGATAATGTAGGGGAACGTAAACCACACTAGGCACCACAGGGGGACGTAAACTACACTTGCTCCTTTGTTTCTAATATTCGTTTCACCCTATAACTTTTGTATATTTTAGCCATTGTCTTACCTCTTTACAATTCATGTACCTTTTTTAACTTTAAATTATCATAGGACTGCATAAATATATTGTATAAAATCTCTTTCTCACAATATTGTTCATTTTTTTACTTTTCATTTTTTAGCACTGATGATGGAAATTGAATTTCCGAAACGCCTGACTAATAAACATGTACCACCTTCTCGTCCTCTTATTCCTTACTGAGTTGCGGTTCCCCAAGAAAACCCTTCAATCAAGTATATATGTATATATATATATATATATATATATGCTGCATATGGGATGAATTTCACAATTAATTTATTTTTTCTTGTGAGTTTGCATATATACAGGGTGGGCCGTAAGTTTCCATACATAGGAAAAATAAACATTTTTTTATGGACAACCATTTTTATTTATATAATATGCTCTACATGGTTGCCATTGTTTTGAAAACACATTTCAATACGTGTTCCCCACTGTTGATGAACACGCATTAGCACAGTTGACGTTATGCTTGTAATGGCGTTGGTGATACGTTCCTTTAGATGATTTATGTCTCGTATCTTTTCCTGATACACCATGGCCTTCAAGTGCCCCCAAAGATAGAAATCAAGGGGGGTGAGATCTGGGGATCTGGGAAGCCACTCCACAGGACCACGCCGATCAATCCAAGCATCCGGAAACTGCTGATCCAAATACCGACGCACGTGAAGACCATAATGAGGTGGAGCTCCATCTTGCTGGAAGTAAACTGGGAAGTTACCTTCCTCGTTTAGCAGGGATGGGAAAATCTCTTCTTGCAACATGTTAAGATACCTTTCGGCATTAAGATTTCCACTGACAAAAATTGGTCCAATAATTCTGTCACCCCATATCCCGGCCCACACCATCACTTTACCGGCACCTTGCATCTTCGTCGGACTCAGCCAGTTAGGGTTAGCATTACTCCAATAACGTATGTTTTGCCGATTAACCTCTCCATTGACGTAAAAATTTGCTTCATCAGTAAACAATATCTTACAAACGCATATTCTTAGGGTATCTGAAACATAAAAACAAACGTTTAAATTTTCCTATGTATGGAAACTTACGGCCCACCCTGTATATATATATATATATATATATTACTTTATGTGAGTTCGAACGACAGTTCAGAATCGACCTGCGGTCGACCCTCTGCAGCATCCCGCCTCATTTGCGAGATTTGGTGAAGGAGGGAATTGCTATCTGATCTCCTTCTGCCCTCGTAGCCAGTCACGCATGGCTGTTTAGGGACTTTGCCCAGGAATCTGTCCAACTGGTTTCTGAAGTTATTCAGGCTGGTGTGCTGGAGATTCCTCACTTCTTTTGAAAGGGCATTGAAAAGCTTTGACCCTCTTATTCTAAGGGTATTTTCCATCCTCGTTTTCATGGCCACTTGTCTCACCGCAGCTGGGACAGTACAAAATCTGCCTCTTCTCTCATTCCAGTTTGTTATATATATATGGCATATGACTTCTTATTTGAACCAGTACGTAAACAGTTCTACAACAAGGCGATATATATTAACAATAACCTAAAGTCACTTTGTCAACAGAAAGGAGTGCATTTTGCGAATTTTTGGAGCAGTTTCTACGGCAGGAGGGACTTGTTCCTCGGAGATGGACTTCATGTTAATGACGTTGGAGCTTCGCGTTAAGAAGACTATTTCATAATACTGCCACTTCTTTTCAGGCTGGCGTAAGTAACTCGAACAGTTCCGGCATAATTTCCTTAAAATTCCCTTGCGCGCGCGAAGGTATCGCGGTTACAAACAATTTGAATGTTCTATCCATAAATGCTCGTAGCCTACGAAATAAAATAAATGATTTTTTTTCTTTAATTGCTTGTAAAGACTATGATGTAATTGCGATAAATGAATCGTTGCTTAGCACTGAAACACGTGACTTTGTAGGGGAGTATGAAATTACAGGTTACAGACTTTTTGTTAAAAACAGAATAGGTAGGCGAGGAGGTGTTATGTTGTAGAGTATATCAAAGATAATATTGCGAACTTTATAGAAGTAAAGCACAGAATTCCAGAACCGATAGATTCGACTATAGCAGAACTTAAATTGAACGATTTCAAACTTGCTGTTGCGGTTATATATAGGCCCCTTAATCAAACAGCTGATACTGACGAAGCGTTATATCGTGAACTTTAGAGAATAATAGGTAGTGAGCAGGCCTTAGTTATGGGTGATTTTAATTGCGCCAACGTGGATTACGATACAGTGCAGGGAAGCGGAAGGTAATCGTTTAGTTAATTTTCTCGAGGATAGCATTCTTATTCAAAATGCTAGGGAACCTACGAGGTTGGGCAGTATTTTAGATTTAGTAATAACTACGGACGATAGGCTGATCACTGATCTTCAAGTAATAGAACCGTTAAGCAATAGCGATCACAATATGGTAGGGTTTGTCCTCTCAGTAAGTCACTCAAAACCAGCTAACTCGACTAAAATTCCTAACTTCCAGCACGCAGACTTTTATAAATTTAGAAATAAATTGTCACGCGTCAATTGAGAAAACGTAATGGGACCTCCAACGCAAAAATAATGTGGGAATCGTTTGAAACAGTGCTAAGGACTATAAATGAGGACTGTGTACCGTACAAGATTAACCGTGCGAAAGTAAATAACAAGCCCTTGTGGTTTACTTCTAGAGTAGGGGATATTATAAAGAGTAGAGATAGGGCTTATAGGCTACATAAGTGCGATAAAGACGATTTGTGGTTATGAAACAACTACATATCTCCACGGCGTGAAGCGAAAAGCGTAATGGAAAAGTCCAAGCGCGATTTTGAAATCTCCATAGCTCGTGACCGCAAAGAAAACCCCAAGCGATTCTTTCAATACGTCAATAATAGGAATCCAGTAAAGAGTGTCTTGAGGCCGTTGAAAAATTCTGACGGAGAGCTAGTCTCTGAAAACAAGCAAATGGCTTCTCTGCTAAACAAATTTTTTACGTCAGTTTTTACAATAGAAGATATAACGAATATCCCTACGGTCATAGACATAATACCTTTTGACAATTGTAATACTTTAGATAATACCGTGGTTAGTGAAAGGGAGGTAATGTGCTATATTGATAAAATGAAAATGTGTAAATCACCGGGGCCAGATTCCCTATATCCCATACAACTAAAAGAATTAAAAGAAAGCATTGTTGCACCATTAACAGATTTTTAATGCGTCTATTTCTGAGGGGTGCGTACCAGATAATTTCAAGTTAGCAAATGTAACACCTATCTTTAAGAAAGGCGATAAAGGTGCGGCGGGAAATTATAGGCCAATCAGGTTAACGTCTGTTGTAGGTAAGCTACTGGAATCAATAATTAGGGATCGTATAGTCGAACACTTAGAATTGCATAACTTGATTAGAAATACGCAGCACGGTTTTAGGCGAATCAAATCTTGCTTAACTAATCTTTTAGAATTTTTTCAAAGCATGGTTAAAATTTACGATAGTCATCGGGCGGTAGATGTAGTGTATTTAGATTTTCAAAAAGCGTTTGACACCGTACCGCACAAAAGACTCATTGAAAAAACTAAGGCTCATGGAATCAGGGGTGTAGTAATAAATTGGATAGAAGAGTGGTTGCGAGGTAGGAAACAGAGGGTGGTCGTTGATAGAGGGGAGTCGTGTTGGGCTACTGTAGCGAGCGGCGTTCCTCAGGGTTCTGCATTGGGCTCCTTGCTTTTTCTTATATACTGTATATTAACATATTAACGATTTAGATGTCGGCCTAGTCAGTACAATTTCAAAGTTTGCTGATGACACGAAGTTGGGTGGTAGGGTAATTAATGATGAAGATAAAGGTAAAATTCCAGGAAGATCTGAACAAAATCGTTGATTGGTCAGTAGGCTTCGACCGGTGGTTGTATCGGTATCGGGCCGATATATCGGTACCGATACCGATGGTTAGTAGCTACCGATACCAAGAATTTTTTGTTTCTATGAATAAAAAAAACGGGCGTTTTCCAAACAGAAACTTCTTAGCTGCTCGAGAAGTTAGTGTATGTTCGCGATTTATGCCGACGTTTCTAGAAATTTCGATGACTCATTGCAATGGATAGTTTCGGTTGTTTGGCTCATACACTCCAACTGGTGATAAAGGATGGCTGCTTGAACATCCCGAGTGTGGCTAATCTTTTGACAAAGGCTCGGAAAATCGTCGGTCATTTTCGCCACTCTCCGCAAGCGACGCAGCGCCTATATCAAATTCAAAGAAGACTTAACTTGCCTCAACTGAAGCTGATTCAAGATGTGCCAACCAGATGGAATTACACGCTGGAAATGTTGCAGCGATTCCTTTCCCAAAGGCAAACTATCATTGAATATGACGTCGAATGGCCCCTGGAAAATACGTTGACTTTAACGCAATGGAAGCTTATGGTCAAGCTTATTGACGTGCTTGCTGTCTCCAAACCTGCAACGCTCAAAATCAGTGCGGAAAACTCTTTTATCAGAAGTTTCACCTACAGTCAAATCTCTGTCAAAAGGAATCTGTGCAGCGTGCTCATTGAATGATGCTGGTGTCAAAATTCTGAAGAGCCAGCTGGGCGATTCTCTCGAACAGAGATTTCGAGAGCATAATTCAAATGAGAAACTGCTGCTAGCCACAGCAGTTGATTCCCGATTCAAAGGAGCTGGGCTGATAGACGAAGACATGCGAGAAAAGACCAAGGAATTGTTGAGACAAGAGATACGCAGTCACATGGAGGAGGCCCAACGAAAGTGTATTGGAGGTCCAATTGCCGTGAAACGCCGCTGAAGTGGTCCGATTTCTCCGTCCAAGAAAATCGCTCTTTGGGAAAACCTTTCCGATTCAGAAGGTAGCAATCTCGACGATCACATTCGTCCTATTCTAGTTGAAGATCCCCAAACGAGGGATACGGACACGAGGTTCACTGTCCCAGACGCACGAGTGGAAGCAGCCCTGGACGCCCATTGGTCGCAACCTCGGATCGCTGGGGATAGGGATCCATTCATTTTCTGGCGAAAACATTCTGCTGATTTCCCGGAGATTGCCAAAGTTGCTGAGAAGTGCATGAGCTGCCCCTCTGGATCAGTTGACTCTGAACGGCTTTTCTCAACGGCTGAAGATGTTATCAGTGCGAAACGAGCCAACATCACCCCAATCAACGCTGAGGAACAAATCATCCTCTCCAAAAATCTGAAGTTCCTCAATTTTGATTATTGAGTGAACTGTTATATTGAGTTACACTTTTTGAGTTACACTTTTTGAATTACACTTTTTGAATTACACTTTTTGAATTACACTTTTTGAATTACACTTTTTGAATTACAATTTTTGAATTACATATTGTTTCCATTACATGACTTTTATTTTGTGAATTCCATTTCTTCAAATATATATTTTGCATTACAATACATGTGTCGAATTACATTCTTTGAATCCTATTTTGATATTTTGGATATTTTCGCATCATCGGTCATTATTACCCCCAAGTCGACCGCTTCCATGCTTCTCTGAATTTCCTGTCTCTCTGGAGCATAATATGCAGTCTAAGTTCCTCATTCCTACCATATCTCAAGAGATGAAATTTCTCGGTGTTAAATGTCATATTGTTGTCTTCTGAACATTTGTATATTTTGTGCGTGTCCCTATGCAAGGCCTCCACCTCATTTGCATCGCTGATTTTTCTGTTGATCTTTGTATCGTCTGCAAAGGATGTTACTATACTGTTGCTGTTTACTCCACTGTCTATGCCCGTTAGCATGATAATGAACAGGAGTGGGGCGAGTACTGTACTTTGTGGTACTGAGCTGCGTAATTCTGATTCTGATGATGACATACCTTGAATTTTGACGACCTGCAGACGTTCTCTGAGGAAGTTGTAGATCCATTTTTCCCACTTTGCCTGTTATTCCCATATGTTTAATTTTATGTGCTATTATACCATGATCGCATTTGTCAAAAGCTTTAGCAAAGTCCGTGTATATGACATCGTACTTTTCATTGCCTTCAAGTGCATCTAGGATATCGTTATAATTAGGCTGACCATATTTCCTTGAGACAAAAACGGGACATTGGGATGGCAAAAAAGGGACGGGGGTTATGTAATATTCTGTATTCATGAAAAAGTAAGTACATAAACATATTGAGCTTACAAGTATTCTTCAGTGACAGAACCCATACAGAACCCATAAAAAAAACGGTACTGTCCCGTTCAAAACGGTACGTATGGTCAGCCTAGTTATAATGCTCTATAACTTGTGATAGGCATGATCTTCCTGATCGGAATCCGTGCTGATTTTCGTTGAATCTTTCCAGTGTCTCCAAGAAGTCATGGATTTTCTCTCTGATTATTCTTTCAAATATTTTGGTGAGGTGGGACGTCAATGTCACTGGTCTATAGTGCTTTGCTTGAGATCTATCCCCTCATTTATACATAGGGACAATGTTTGCTCTTTTCAAGATGCTCGGTATTTCCCCAGTGTCTAGGGATCTTCATATCCAGCATAAGGGTGTAGCTATTTCATTTTTACAGTTTTTAATCGATAGTGCGTTCCATTTGTCCAGACCTGCAGCTGAATGTGACTTCGTTTGTTCCATAGCTCTCGCTACATCTTCTGGGGTAAAATCAAAGTCTCTGATGCAATCTCCTTGCAATTTCTCTTCGAAGAATGCATCTATGTCAGGTATCGTTTTGTCACATTTTGGGGTACTGAATACGGATTCATACTGGACTCTCAATGTTTCAGATATTTCTTTTAGATCGTCCGTTAATTCATTATTTCCTTTCCTTAAGGGCCCGATAGTAACGCGCGTTTTTGTTTTCTTTTTCGAATAACTATAGAAGTATTTTGGAATTTCCTTTATTGCTTCTACCGCCTTTTCCTCTTCCTTCTCTGTATGGCCCTTAATCAGGGTTTGTATTTCTCTATCGATACTCTCCAATTATTTTTGCATTACTTTCCTGGCATTGTTGTCTCCGCAATTAGCTAACTTCGCCGTTACTCTCTTTCTTTTGCGGAATATTCTTCTCTTTTGCCTCTCTAACCGGTTCCTCTCTCCTTTTGTCTGCGTTTGGAACATATTTTTCTAAAATTCTCAGCGTCTTTTATTCCAAGGTTGTTAGCATTTCCTCAGTTGTTTTATTCCCTAAAACTATTCTCCACTCTATTTTGGCCATGTGTGATCTGATTTCTTCCCAATTTATGGTTTTGGAGTTTAAGTTAAAAGCCACAAATTTGCTTCTTCCATATGTACAGTATATTGTCTTTTAATGCTATCGCCATATTTGTTCATATCTCGATTATGCTGTGGTCTGAGATAATAGTTGGGGGTTATTTTTATTGCAGCAATCAAGTTCGTGTTATTCATGAATACCAGATCTAGGCAGTTATTTTTTTCTGGAATTTTCTGTTATCTCCTGTGTCACCATAAACTCGTTTGTGAGAGCGATCAACATTTTTGCTTGCTCTTGGTCCTCTCTTGTGCCCACCTAATCTTGGCGTATAAATATATTTCTAACCACCTTTTTGTATTTCATAAATGGGAAATTAAAATCGCCGGAGATGGAGAGTTTACGGACTTTATTAGGGTTCTGATATCATTAATGGCATCCGAAAATTTTTCATTTGGAGAGATTGGAGGTCTATAGATGAGTATCAGTACCACGTTTAGTTTCTCTATTTTCACTGCAAGGGTGTCTACGAAGCAGTTGAATTTACTTATTACCGTCTCTGTCATATGACTCTCGCGTATATAAATAGCAGAACCACCTTTACGTTTCGCTGTTCTATCCGCTCTTAGTAAGTTGAATCCACCGATATGTAATTCTTTCTTATCGATACAGTGCTCGCAGTTATGGCAGTTTCCTTGGCAATCTTTAAGATGTGTTTCTGTGAGGCATGCGATGTCCGCCCTTGTTTGTCCATAAATCCTTTCAAGTACGAAACTTCGTTTAGTGAGTTGTTCGGCTTTATTCCTTCAATATCTGCCAGGACAATGTATATGTTCTTTGTTTTTCATTGCCCCTTGTGCATTTTAAGTTCGTTGTCCTTTGGTGTCGCGTGTTTTGTAGCCTTGTGGTCCTCCGAGATGGATCCGTTCCCGTCTACCTGTTCTGGTAGCTTCTTGCCAGAAAGTGATCCGGCTCGAGGGTTCCCAGCTGTGTCAGTTGCATGTGCTGTATAAGACTTAGCAGCCGTATTGTGTCGAAGACGTTGAAATTTTTTTTTTTGCTATTTGTGTACATATTTTTTTCCAAATTCCTCCTGTTGTCATTTCGAATTTGTCCTTTGTCCTTTGAACTTGTCGAGAGATGATGGTAGTAGCATTTTCTCGCGTACTGGCAGGTTCCACATGTCGCGTAGGTCTTGCAAATGCCCAGATGGCAGAAGTTGTAGTTTCCACCGAATTTGCAGTGACGATTATTGTACAAGTCGTTGCACACGGGAGGGTGTTCGTATATACATTGTCCTCCCTTATATCTGCAAATTCCTTTCACATATTTACATATAGTTTTCCCCCTTTTATATATATATACACAATATATATATATATATATATATATATATATATATATATATATATATATATATATATATATATATATATATATATATAGTATATATATATATATATATATAGTATATCTATACATACATATACTGTATATATACAGTATATATATATATATATATATATATATATATATATATATGTTGTAAACATATTAAAGATATTAAAGATCTACAGATCTACAGATCTATAGAAACTAAGGCTAACATAGACCCTAAGATCCACTCTAAGTTTAGCCCGAGAGAAAGAAGAGAGTAGGGGGTTAAAAGCAGAGAATAGGGAGTTAAAAGAAGAGACTAAGGGGTTAAGTAAGCAAGAGAATAAGGGGTTAAGTAAGTAATAAGTGGTTGAGTAAGATGTCTAGACGTCTAGACTACATCGAAGGAAGGTACCTCGTCTGGAGTCACCCTTGAAATCCTTTCCCGCCCTAAGTTCTCACGCTAGTGACGTAGTACCACTTCCTTCCCCTGTGATATATAAACAAGCCCGACGCCCTTTCTCTTTAGATTCTACTAGGTCTCAGCGAGTAAAGGCTGAAAACGTGCGGTTAGTTAAAGGGTTTCCGGATCAATTTGATCTGTATAGCTGTGGACTTTGATTACGGAAATTTTGGTACCGAGAAGGTCTTTAATTCGGTTGAGTGACTGCTGGTAGGCAGGCTCTAGGTTTCGTTGACTCAGCGATATAATTCCTCAGAACTAGCGTTAAGAAGCTTTATTGATTTCAATAAACATTGGTTGTCAATTATCACTCATCAATTATTTTGATTTTCTAATAATAACTTGCACTCTGATCAGTACATTAAATCGCGGCTGACATCGGTGTTCTTACCCTACTACGATCCCTTAAATAGCGCACTCCTATTCGGTGGTAACTCAGAGAGGTAATACGTCGAGAAGACCTCTCCGAGAGAAACAGAAGAGTACCTGCAAATAGTCGTACGTGGGCCTTCCCTCCAACCTACGCTCGGCCCAATCCCCTCTGCAGAACGACTGTTCGGGGAAAGTACGACAATCTGGTGTCAGCGCGCGGAGTAAATACAAGAAACCCCAGGGACAGGACACCGCCCAGTTAGCCAAGAAGAGTGCATGAGGACCACATATAAAAAGAACAGAAGAAGGAACCCTCAACTAGAACAATCAGGTCAAGAGCAGCTGCACAGGCGCAACTCCCGCCTCCATCAAAGGTACGGGCAGCTGACGAGGCATGGAACTTGGACATTTCTTTTCGGAACGAAGAAAACAAAAAGAATCGGGTGAATGACTTTAGTTGTATTGCGCCCAGTTTTGAAGGTGCTGAAGCATTTAGTCTTCTCCTAGCAGGGAGCATCCCAAAGAAATCCATTCCAGTATAAAGTTTTCCCTCCAAATTTTGATATAAATAAAACTCCATATATTCCTCCTTTTATACAACACTTCCTTTAAATATAATAACGAACCCGGAAGTCTTCCCTCATTACTATTACTAAATTTTAGAGATTCTGTTGAATCTTGGTCCCCTCCCTTAGACCCCTCACTAAATACTAGTAAAATGAATAATGATAGAGAAGGTAGAGAAGTTAGTTAGAGAAACAAGGGGTTGATCCCCTTCTCCCCCTCCGTCTCCTCCTCTTTCCCCTAGAGTGGACAGATATTTTGCCTATCACCGCGATAAGGCGGATCTGACCCCGGGTGAGACGAAAAAACTCCACCACTTGGCAGAAATTTGCCCATTTTTCTGTTGCGACTATGAGGAGTATGCAGACGCGGTGGTTCAAGGGTTTTTAGGATTCCAAGATTTTATATATGAAATAGAGAGATTAATACCCGCTCGCACAAAAAATAGCGATCGTTTACGCATGGTTTTAGCTGTTAGATGTTGTCTCCCACAGTAGGAAGGTGTTTATGGATTTAAAAATTAAAAAGAAAACGTGGAATGAATTTATAGATGTATGTGGTGATATGTATTGCAAAAATAGGCGAGATGAAGGAACTAATAGGCTTTTAAGTATAGAAAGAGGGACTATAGACGTCCAAAGAAATCTTATACCTCGTTTATTTATCGTATTAAAAGGGACTTAGAATATTTAAAATTAGATACCCCGCAAATGTTGCAAAATGTAGACATAGATTTTACAATCAACAAAGCACTAATGAACTCCATCCCACAACAGCTATGGCACGAGTATAACAATCCAGATGAGGATTCCAATAAAAAAATTAAAAGGCTACGATGTGACAAGCGAATCAGCTCGCAGCCGATCACGACTGGAATAAGTGCCCCTCAGGCCGGTCCCTCTTATAACGTAAACTACTCCAATTATTCAACAGGTCTTCAACCCAGTCACCCAAGTCAGCCTTACTATCATCCGAGCCAGCCATATTACAATCCTAATCCTCCAGGTGCACCTTATTGTAATCCCCGACCATTCAATCTCTCCTTTGTTCCCAGTTACGCGCAACCGCAATTTTAATACCCTCCATTTAATTCCAGTTACGGTGGTCAAGACCACGTAAATTCCATTCAGACCCCCAATGTTCAAACCTATAGGGTAAATACCATTAGATGCTATTTGTGTGAGAAAATCAGGCACAGAGCAAAACAGCGCCCTCTGATAGAACGAGTGAGAGCGATGGACTTGGATGTCACGAAGGTTAGAGAATTTGAAAGATCGAGTAATAGAAATTATTATGGTAATGGGACAAATAGGTATGCTGAAGGAAGCATGTACAAGACTCCATCACCAGCCGGGTACCAATCAGATAATAATTCGAGGCAGAATCAAAACGGGTATTCTCAAAATTTCCCACGAAGATAAACACGCGAGTGCAGATCTCCGTCTCCCCACCCCTGCTACAAGTTCCGTAGAGAGAGGGATGACTCACCATATCGAAGGCCCAGCCGACCACGAGGGCCCGAAGGCCGAAATTCATCCTACGGCTGGGCAGAGCAAAGGCGGGGATACCGAAATGTGTCCCCTTATCGCACGCAGGATCGATTCCCGCCGAGTACGGACAGTGCCCGATTCCCGTCTAGAAATTGGGAGCCCAGGAGAGACGACAGTCGAGATCGCGGCAGATCCCTCAATCGGTATAAGAACCCCGATCTTCAGGGACAAATCACCCCGGCGAGTTAGTTTTAGAAACTAAGAAACCCTTGAATCTGATCCAAAAACTAATTAACAGGCAAATGACCAGCAGAAAGAACTTAAAACATGGAGGCAGAAGGAAAGAAAAGAAATGCGAAAGAACTTGAAACACGGAGAAAAAAGGAAAGAGAAGAAATGCGACAGAGAGAGATGATCCTAATGAGTTTAAATGATCGTGAAAAAGGAGCGAGCGAAAGACACGATAAAATAAAAAACGAAGCGAGACTGAGAAAAATTCTTGACCGAGGTAAACGCGTGCGTAAGTCAGATTGAAAGTGAAAGCGAATTGAGTATAGGAGGCCAGATGACCATGACGCAGGCGCAAGGCGAGAGAATGAACGAAAATGAAGATGCATTGAACAGAACGAAAAAATATTTGCACGAGTGTTTCGGACTGGATTTAAGTGACGTAAAATTAGAGCGTGTTACCGGAATGGGTGATGATTGGAACTATCGCGGAAGGAAATGACGTTAATGAGAGTGTGAAGTCGAACGAAATAAAAGTACTAAATGAGAATGAATTGGTCATTACGACATTTCACGAAAATAGCGTGTGCGTTGAGGAAGAGAACAACGAAAATGCAAATGATTGTAGTGAGCTTGGTAATAACTTTAACATGCAAAACAGTTTAGAAGCGAAAGAACCCAATCTGTTTATTGGTATGGATAGCCTGAAAAATCCTACTCAAGTAAGTAATAACTCTCCTTGTTCTATGTATACGTTGCGAAAATTCGCGTATCCCGTAATTTAAGTGGGAATAAATAAACTTGCACCTTTGGCGCTTCTTGATGAGGGTGCGGACATTTGTCTGATTACTGTAGATAAACTTTAATAAACGTAATTGATATGAGAAATAAAGTAGAGAAAACTAACCATAGCTGTGTAACAGTGAATGAGGGACAAGAAGATACTATGGGACAAATTAAACTAGAAGTAGAACTTGTGAATAATCGGTATGAAATAGACGTTTTGATAGTGAAGGACTAGCCCACCTGTTTAAGTATTATTGAAAATGAAAATGAAAAATGAAAATGAAAAAGAAAAGGTTAATTGGCAGACTATATGTAAGAGTCTAAAAGACCTGTTGTACAGCAAATTTAGAGTTCTGCCAGAACCTTTTTTATAATTCAACCAGAGTTGCTGTCCGTAAATATTACTGCAGAAAGTGCGAAAGAGAGTGACTTTAGCTTCACTTGTCCAGAACCGGAAGTTCCTTATAGTCAGAGGCAGATTAAGACACCTCGGGACTCCTGGGCAATGAAGAATATGGGGGCCCTTTTCTATAGCTTTTTATTAACAATACATGTACATGTACAATACAGACTACATTTACACGAATTATATGTACGGCTAATTCAGAAGAAAATTTTAAAAAAACTTAACACAGTGTATTTTACCGTTTGCCAAAACCAAACAGTATTAAGCAAACTTTACTTTAGGGCCTATAAAACAAAATAAAACAGGGAATTTGTCAGTTTGCGGAATCTGGCATATTTAATCAAAGAAGCTTGCGAAATCTCGAATTATATTATCGAAACTCAGTTGATTGATAGCCTCATTGATAATTAATCCGCCACTGCTTAAAGTCATATTCGCTTTAGCACAAAGGCTTCGAGATTGTTTTCTTATATCTGAGTCATCACTCAAGGAGCTGGTGATAGTTTGACCCAAATACTTAAACTCTTGTACTTCCTCAATTACTTCACCTCTCATTTTAAACCTTATATCAGCTGGCTGATTACAGCTTTTAGGATGAAATTGCGTAACGTTAGTTTTTGTAACATTAAAAAGACTATCATGTTTCTGCGAATACACTTCGCAGACTTTTAGTAGTCGATCCAGATCTTTGACAGAAGGACTTATTAACACCATATCATCGACATGAACTAGGTTATTTATCCTTGTGTTATCTATACAACATCCCACTGTCGCCTCTTGAAGCAATTAATCCGTCAATATAACTTACATATTAAACAGCATAGGAGAGAGCAAGAAGCCTTGTCTCACCCTGCAAGAGGAGCCAAAACATTCGGATAGTACATTGCCCCACCTAACGGTAAAAGATTGGTAGGAATACCGAAATTTCAATAAATTTAATATGTACATGGGAATTTTCCTGTCTTCTAGTTTTTTAAATAAAATATTGTGGTTCACTCTATCATATGCTTTACTTATATCTAGGAAACAGCTATAAATACTTTAATTACTGTCAGTGTATTTAGATATTATTTCTTAAGTACATAAATACACAGGTCAGTTGAGTGGGACCTTTTAAAACCAAACTGATAGGAGATGTCCATAGGTAATCATTTAATCGGAGTAACAAGAGTTTTCCTAATAGTTTCTAGAAGCAGGAAGGGAAAGCAATAGGCCTGTAATTATTGCTGGACAGAATGTCTCTATACTTATTTTTGACCAGGGGCAAGATACTGTATATAACCTCATGAACTCTGCAGGGATTTAGCTATGAGCAAGCATGACTGATAAGAGCAATGATATTTGCAGACATACTACGTCATTCGCATATTTTAAGTGCTCATTCGATAGGTCATCTACCCTTGACGCAAAATCAGTCTTTAACTCTTTAATTAACCTCTTTACTTCAGGAACTGATATCAAAGTATTTTCCTTTGTTCCTCCCACAGGCGTTTCGTTGCAATCTATCTTAAGATTATCCCTACTCACACTGTTAACGGTGTTTATATCCTGACGAACACGCGTGCCCCTCTTTCTTCGGTGTGAGAGGGGGGGGGGACTGCACGCTGAGCGAGGCGTTTCAGTAATCGAACGCCTCTCCCCTGCAGTCGAAGATAAAGAAGAGGGTAGTGATGCCTCGTCTTTTGGCATCGGACAGTCCCTGTTCCTAATTGTGAAATCGGGAGCAGGAGTCCTTTCCTGAACAGGAGGAAGGTTGACCGCTTCCCCTGCATGCTGCGTTTCCACTCCACATTCGCGAGGGGGGGGAGTTGGGAAGGGGATTTCAGATTTCGTTTCCCTTGCTGCCCGACGTGCTTCTTGGGGTTCTGACTTGTTGAACGACTTCCGAGTAACTAGGCTTTGGGAGGAGCTTTCTTTCAACGCATCTAACTCTGACGGAAATTGTTCTAGCGAAATCGCACTTTTCTGATATGACACCACGTGTTGGTGTTTCAGTTCAATTAACGACTTTTGTACCTCATTACACTGTTTGAGAAGCACCGAAACGTCTACATCACCCATAGAGATTACCGGTGTTCTATGGAAGTAAATAACGTGGAAAGTAATATTGTTCTTGTTATCCCGGAGGGTCGACACTTTATTTATAATGTCTTTTAGGATATTTTCGTTTCTAGAATTACCTCTACGAGTTGGGAGGATAGCAGTGAACAGGGTGTTTAACTGTATCCTCGCATGTTCTATTTCTTCCGCATCATAGAAATCATGACAAACAGATACGAGAGGGTCTGACCTAATATGATCTACTTGGTCAAATATAAAACATAACAAAGGATTTTGTACAAGATCACGATTTTCAGCAGACGATCCCAGTGTACCTGTATCGCTGGAGGAGCAGGCTTGTGGTGGAGCGGAGATGGTGAGGGTGGTTTGGGTGGAGGTGGGGGGAACGCCGATAGGGGTCCCACTTCTCGTCCCCTTAATAATGCTCCAGATACCACCGGTTCGATGCCCAGGCATCTTTTCACATTAATTATGTAACTATTACTAACTTTGTCAAAAAGTATATATGCGGAGTCACTGTACGATTATATAGTAATGAAACATACATTTCCCGGGGTCACTGTCAAAAACTTTTACTATTAAACGGAAGATTCGCAGTGTAGATGGTAGGGGTGGGGCGGGAGGAGGGGAAGAGGATGCCAATAGGAGTGCCCACTTCTCGTCCCTTTAAATCACGTTCCAGATACCACCAGCTCCATACACAACCATCCTTTCACATTAATTATCAACACACTATTACCTACTATAACATGCTAAGTATATACGCGGGATCACTGTGAGTCCATGAATATAGTGATATCTATATTTTCCGGGGAAACAGTCGAAAACCTTTATTATTTAACGGCAGACTGGCAGCCCACCTGAGAGACATCCACTCCTCGTGTATCCTCGTGTATCAACGAGGATATTATTATCCTGTATATGTATTATTATGTATTATTATCGGCGCTGATTTTATTAAGCAAAATAACGTTAGAATAGAAGGCCTCAGTCAGGGGTTTATAATTCACGTAAATAAAAATCAAATTCCCGTACTGTCTAAAATATTGAGGCCAGTTGAAGAAAGGTTCCTTGAAAACAACGAACAAAACCAATTAGAAGTCCCTCTTAAATTAGTTCAGTATCCGCCACCATAGCACCATCGGCTTGTGCCTTCCTCGAGCTCCAGCCAAAAGTCCCCCTAAGGGAGGGAACCACTCTCGTGGCCTCCGCAGAAGAGTGCCCCCCAAATTTAATAATGAATCCCCAACTAACTTACGTTGACATGGATGGGAGAATAAATGTAGTAGTTCAGAATAATTCCCTAACGATAAGGTCAAGATCAATGACGCCCAACTAAAACTGGTTAGCGAAATTCTCCGATATTGTAATTGCATGTCCACGAAGGAATGTGAAGGATGGAGCGAGTGTTTTTACGATGAGGAATTAAAGGATAATTCGGTAAGGGAAGAAGAGATAAATGAGATCATATATAAGGAAAGAGAACTTTTCATGGATGAGATAGCCGATGAAGTCTACGAAAGAGAAATGATGAGCGATTTCACACAACCCGAAATTACAAGAGAGGAGAAGTTAGATGTAATAAAGGATTATACACAACAAACCGATTTAGATCTTGGAACAAAACTCATTTTAAGGGAAGAACTCCTGGAATACTTTGACGTTGTATTTGTCGAAGTTGATGAACTAGGTTTGTTAAAGGATTATAAACTCTCTTTCGAGCTTAAGCCTAAACACGGTCCAGTTTATACCCTACAATATCAACTACCTCTTAAGTATCATGAGGAAGTGTCATGACAAGTCGTTGAGCTAGAACGGCGGGGTTTGATAGAACGAAGAAATAGTACTTTCAATAGCCCCCTTTTGTTAGACAAAGAGAGGAATAAGAATCGCTTGGTAGTGGATTACAGAAATTTAAACAAAGTTTTGAAAATTTGAAGGTTTAAGCTGCCGAATATAGGAACCATCTTCAGAATGCTAGGTGAAAATAAGTATTTTTCCACTATAGACCTCGCCCAGGGCTATCATCAAGTCGCCCTGGACGAGAAATCACAGGAATTGACTGCATTTTCGTCTAATAATGCGAGTTTTGTATATAAAGTCCTACCATTCGGTCTAAAGGTGGCTCCGAATGATTTTGGCTTCAATAATGAGTAATCTCTTTTGCGACTTAATCGGGCAGAGTGTCTTTGTGTTCACAGACGATTTATTAATCGTTGGCAAAACCGAGGAAGAAGACGAGAATAATATAAGGACAGTTTTAGAAAGGCTACGCGAGAACAACCTAAAGTTTAAGTTAATAAAATCCCAGTTTTTCCAGGAAAAGTTCAAATTTCTAGATCATTACATCACGAGGGAGGGCATGTCTCCCAGTTTGGATAAAATGAGATCGATTCGAAAATTTAAACCTTCCCGTAAAGGGAGTTCAGTCGTTATTGGGATTAATTAATTATTATATATGCTACATACCAAATACCGCCCAAATATTGGGGCCCATACATTCATTGACTAGGAAAAAGGAGACATTCGAATGGACGCAGGAGCGCAAAGAGGCGTTAAACCAAATTAAGGAAACTACCACCACCAAAACTTAACTGAGACACCCCGACCCGAATAAGCCGGTTTACCTGTATACGGACGCGTCTGACAGGGCAAGTGGAGCGGTCTTGATGCAGCAAAATGAACGAAGCGAATTGGTGCCTTTAGAATATTTCGGTAAATGCTTTAACGAGAAACAGAGAAGATATTCAGTGATCGAAAAGGAAGGGCTAAACATAATCCTACCTTTAAATCATTTCAGGTCAATAATCTTAGGATGTAAAATTATTCAAAGGACTGACCATCGTCCATTAATGATCCTGGTAGTGAATCACTCATCAGTCACCGAAGCGACTAACTAAATGGTTTACGACCTTATTGGAATTCGACTTGAAGGTAGAGTATAGGCTATAAAGGGAGAGAAGAATTTCATTGCAGATTTGATGAGTCGCTGCGTGGAATGCGACGAGAAATTAACATCCGAATTTGGGAACGAAGGTCACTCGATAAACATGATCATCCGGAGCAAGAGACTGATTCCGGAGGAAGAAGGCATCCCCCGACCCGGCATTATCATCGAGAAAATGATAGAAGATAAGGTCGTACCCAACATTTCGAGGGACGAGATTCTGGACGCTCAAGGCAAGGACGAAAAATGTAAGAAAATACTGAAGGATGAGAAACGAACGTTTGTGATCATGGACGGATTGATTTATTTAAACAGCACTATCGAAGGCAAGAAGTCCAATAGGCTCTACCTTCCCAATCCCGAGCTACAAAACTCCACAACTCCACCAATAAGGGTTAAATGGCCGTATCGAAGACATAATAAGAAATGTCCGGCAGGTATTACTGGCACAATATGTTGGAATCCATCAGAAAATACATAGGGAAATGTGCCATTTGCAATAAATATAAAAACATCAACCTCAGAATGGCCCCTTAGGAACAACTCCCCCTTGTAATGAACCCATGGACATGGTGTACGCTGATTTAGCAAGTCCTTTCCTCCGGTCTCAGGAGCACTCTGTGGAGCATTCGTGGAATTATATCCGTTGAAAGATAAGACCGGAGTTTCGGACACTACATTCTAACCTAGAGAGAAATGAAGCGCTTAAAAACGGATAACGGAACTGACTTTAAGAATGAAATTATGTCCCATTTAATCACGAAATATCAGATCACTCACAGCTTTGGAGTCCCCTCTCGTGAGAGTCAAGGCCAAGTAGAAAGATACAACTACTCTTAAAAAAGTGTCTTAAGAACATTGATAGAAGATCGAACGGTCAAATTCTGGGACGAATATTTAGACCTGGTAAAACATATTCAGGATAACAATTCACAATTCCACCTAAAAAAGGCCATTCTACTTAATGTTTGGTTGAGAGACTGAAGGGATGGATCCATTCGAATCTGGTACCTTATGTGCTACCCCCATCGATCTTGATGAATATAAATGGAAGTACACGCACATGAAGGACGAGATGTACCAAACTGTAAGGGAAAACCTGATGGAGAAACAAAAAGAAATGATTCGGAGAACAGAGAGAGGAAACTTGCGAGAAATCGAAATAGGAGAAAAGGTATATGTACGAGGAACGCCCAGCCCCGGTATACCGAAGGCGTTGCAAGCCCCCTATGAAGGACCTTGCGAAGCACTGTAAAAATTAAATGATTACGTATATCTTGTGGATGACCCCAAGACGAAATGGAATAAAAGAGTGCACTTAAATAACCTAAAAATGGAACGAATGAGCGTTTGTAAACGCAGGAAATCTGATGACGTCGAGCCAGACTTTCCCACGAATCATGTAACGGAAAGGACGGTTGAGGATCCACCTAAGTTCCGATCCCAGGACGATTCAGATGCCGGACGACGTCTCCATATGACCCCATACTCCCTCGTGCCGAATACGGTGATGACAAGGGAGGAGGCAACGAGGAAAAGATGGAATAGGAGACGCTCACCGAGTCCACCTCCGAAAAGAGTAACCAAGAAACAAAATTACATTTAGAGTTAGGAGCTGTAGTGGACGACGATGGGACTAAAGCAGAACGAGTATAAGTAAAGGACCTTATGCGTTACGATCCCGAAAACCTCTCGAGGTTGATTTAACGGAATACCCGGTTTTGCGCTAAATTACTTAAGTAGATTAGAAATTAGGTCAACACTCGAAATCAGTCAACGTTACTTTCAAAGTTATTATAGATTAAACTGACACTAAAGACGCTGTGTCCCGTTTAAGAGGAATCTCAACGAACGGCTTCCTGACTGAGAGGAAGTAATGTAAGTACATTTGAAGTTTCACTTGACGTGGTAGCGAGTAGTGAAATGATTTTGTTGCGAATGCTTCGCTTATCTAATTATGAGAAGGACATTTAATAGCTAAGATTTTTATACTTAAATTAACCTATATTTACTCGCGTAGAATAAGTCAGAAAAAATAAGCAAAATTTAAAGAGGATAAATTTACATAGAAGTCCCCCCGAATAGGTTCTGGATTTTTTAGTCACTAGGCTGTTGTTCATATTATACATTTTCTTATTTAAGAATATGAATTTTTCTATTTAAGAATAGAAACAAAATAAGTTGTTTTCAAAGTGAAGCAATTTCCCAGCTATCGGACTTTCGAAGTCTCCCGCATTCTCTCCTTCGCCTACTTTTAAATAGACCAAGGTAATCAACCTTCGACCCGATTCCAATTTTTCCTTCTAGTATCCCTTACTTCTCTAACGAAATTTAAGAAAAAATAGAAAACTGGTTTTCCACCCCTGAGTGTCCAGGTATGTAATTCCGAAAGATCCGTCCTTACTATGCATTTATGTGTATAAAGACACAAGTTTATTATAAGAGCAAGAACGATTATGTAAGATTTAAAGGTCTTTTAGAGTAAATAGGTTGTAGAAATGATTATGAAAAAATATTATTAGTAATAATAACGTTCAGAATAACATTTAGTTTGCTTGCAAAAAAATTCCTGGGAAGATCAATAAAAGAAACTTTTAAAGTTGATGTAGAAGAGAATTGAGGGTCCGCCCTTTAAAATTCAATACGAAAAAAGTATATATATAAATTTGATATACTAAGGAATACATACAAATTCTCTATAACAAGGAGTGTATTGTAAATTCAAATGAAATAATTAAACAAAATTTAATTAACAAATTCAATAAATTTATTTACATATGCTTAAGTTAAACTGGGAATGGATAACTTTTGTTGTTTTCCTTTGCAGAAGATGTTTCTCACCCTCTTTTTCTTGGGAGTTTTACACATGGGGGCTCCGACCCTTTCAAATAACGGCATTCTGTTCGAATCATTAGGTCGACTTGTGCCACAGGATCAAATTTTCACCTTCAGTGTCAGACTGCACACGGCCCTGTACTTCCAACAGCTACACCTCCTCGACTTTAAGATGAATCAATTAATCCACCAGTGTGGGACCGAACAGAAAAAGATTAAGCGACTCTCCAAGCTGAAAAAGGGAAATACTGAAAGGGAACTCGGCTTTCTCTTAGAAACTCTGCGAAAAACAGATACTCGAAACACTAAATAAGGAGACCCCATATGAGGACCGACCTTTGACCCGACCTAAAAGAGGTAACAGACGTTGGTGGTTTCCTAAATCTTGCGTTTGGCACCGCCCAACCGAGCTCCGTGGATGACGTCTTACGAGATATTCAAGTACTAGAATCCAACGAAGAAGAGCTGGCCGAAACCCTCACCCTTAAGTCACCGTCTTAAATGCAACCATTTATGATATAAGTGGCCTGAAGAACTATGTAAACCTCTTAACCAGTAACATCCATTGTCTTGAAGATACGGTGGGCCTGTATCTATCCAACCTTGAGAAAGAGTTAAAAGAAGAAAAGTACACCACCTTCCTCTCAATATTAGGTCACAGTTTGTCAACCTATACGGAAGGGCTGCACCTACGGTTAAATCGCCTGAAAACAGCGTTTGTAAATGCAAATCACGGCCGACTGGATTCCTTCTTATTCGACCCGACCTTTTGTCTTCAAGTTCTGAAAAGCGTTGACCCTAGAGTAGGAAGACTGCTGCCTTACATTTTGATTGAAGCTACCATACCTCTGTACTTCCAACTCGGCACGTCGAGGTTAAGAAAAATTTCCGAGGAAAAACTCTGAATTCTCATTTTCATTCCTTGAAAACAGTAGAATCACCGATGACGCTCTTTCAGGTGAACCACCTCGCCGTTTGGATAAGTAAAGAAGGATTGTACGCCGAAATTATACCCTCTGCAAGATATCTCGGAGTAAGCCAAAATCGCTTAAGTTACATCAAATTCAATAGCGTAAGCAGCTGTTTCCTAATAGAAGGCACCTACCACTGTCCCACACCTACTTTCATATTAAATGAAAGATCCGACGACTGCACGGTCCGACTCTTCCAGAATAGCAGGAACATCAATTAAACCACATGTCACCGGAAGTTAAGGCGGAGCTTCTCCCCAATATTCCTTCGGAACCAACACACCGTCTACTACAGTGTACCCCCATAAACGAAGATACTCCTGCGTTGTAGGAGTAAAGAAAGAGACCCAGGCCATCTGGAAGTATCGCGGACAGGCTCTTTCAGCTTGTCCGATGGGTGTTCTCTACACGGATTCACGAAACTTCATCATAGAAACAGAATTCCCCACGCTAATTGAAGACGAGGAAATGAGATAGTTCATGAACTCTTCACACACCACTGAGGTCCTGCCTCACTTCAATGAATCACTGTCCCAAGGAATCAACCTAAAAGAAACTACCCGCTTCCTTAGGAAGGTTGCTTTGGAAAAATACCATCGACATGAATCTATCTTAGTCACCTATACAACACTAACCCTTTGCCTCTTTATTGGGGCAACAGCCCTCGGATGCCTATTATATTGGAAATACCGTCACCTTCGAATTTCCTCCTCACCAGCGTCTAGGATGGTAACACACACCTCTGTCATTCCTCCACCCGAGGATCCTCCAGCGGAAGTTCCCGTTCTCAGGTCGCCCACTCCTCCTGATGCCCGCGACCACGAGTCCAATTCCCCTCATTAAAACTGCATCAAGATAGAAGACTACCCCCCCCCCCCAGTTGTAAAAACTCTTCGACGACCCCGAGAAGGGCTCAAGCCCGGCTACGTCGAGATGTCATATGAACAGCCAGAAGAACATCCCTGAGTTTAAACCCATAATTTATCGAACCTTTAGAATCCAGTGAAACGTTAGAACCAATTTAAATCTCTGGAAATTTTGTTTATTGAATAACCTAATTTTAATATTAATGATTTCTAATGAAATTAGTGTAATTTAGTGTGTCTAGTAAAGTGTAAATAGCGTTTAGTGTAAATTAACGGTCAACCATTATTAAGCATAATTGCAACCGGAAGAAAAGCTAATCGTCCCTGGTTTTCCAGAAAACGAAACCTTGGAGACGGTTTACTGTGGGACGATACACCCTTGTGCAAATTAATGGAATCACTCACTGAATAAAAGGAAATGAAAGTTATTGTGGGAGATTTTTTCCTTTGTCCTGTTTTAAGGTATTAAGTGATTATATCTGAAAGTTTTATTGTAAAATATGGCAATTCACTTCCTCTGAGTTGTGTAGCACAACTCTGCGCATGCGCAAGTTTCATTTCCTCTGTTGAAAGAGCTGTGTGTCAGTTGGTGTCAGACTCGTCTACGTAGCGGGTGTTACTGTAAGTGTCAACTTCATAAGCAAATTTCAGTTGCCGATCATAATGGATATTACACCGAAAAAGTGCTAAAAAATATTAACCTTGTCTCAGCATACTATAAAAAGCCAGAGAGAGAGCACGGCTGTGTGGCATCGGTCAGAGTGCCATATCAAAGTTTTGAAACGGAAAGCCACTTCTGGTTCCATACCACCCAAACGTAAGGGAAGGTGTGGTCGCAAACACAAAACCACCGCTAGGAACGATGCGTTTTTACTACGGCAAAGCAAAAAGAATCAAGGGCAACAAGTGATGTTCTAAAGAAAGATTTAGACAGTGTTGGAACGACTATAAGCTCCAATACAGTGCGGCGAAGGCTCAATGAAGCAGGAAGAAATGCTAGGCGACCAGTAAAAAAACAACTCCTTATTAGTCAAATGAAGAAGAAGCGATACAATTGGGACAAAATTGCATAAAGATATGACAAAGGAGGATTGGCAAGATGTGCTATTCTCAGATGAAAGCCATTTCTTTGTGCAGGGGCAGCAAAGCCAGCATGTGCGTCGATCAGCAGAACCACTACGAGAGTGTCACAGAACAGTATGTAAAACATCATGAAAAGCAAATGTTCTGGGGTGGTTTCAGCTATAACGGAGTTGGATCACTTGAGCCTATTACAGGTATGATGAATTCTATTAAATATGTCGACATACTCAGGAGAAGAGTGCTTTCTGAACTGAGGAAGTTGCCCAATGGATATGGCACTTTCCAGCAAGATCTGGCACCATGCCACATATCAAAGATGGTCAAAAATTTCTTTCAAGAAAATAACATTCATGTATTGGACTGTCCTGGGAACTGTCCCGATGTCAACCCCATTGAAAACTTATGGAGCATCGTCAAGGCAAGATTAAGGATAAAAGCCTGCACTACAAAAACCAAGCTAATTCAAGTTATAACTGAAGTATGGTACAGAGATGAACAAATCATTCAAACCTGTAAAAATCTTGTAGATTCAATGCCAAACCGTGTGAAGCAACTCATTTCTAATCATGGAGGCCATATAAAGTATTAGAGTTATAAATAAATGTTTCAGAATGCTAATAAAAACCGAAAGTATAAAATAACTTCCATTTCCTTTTATTCAGTGAGTGATTCCATTAATTTGCATAAGGTGTAGAATGAACATCGACCACCTACCCGTCGAAGTACTTTGATACATCTTCCAATTCTTGAGAGAACATGTTTATGTTTTGAGGTTCGTTTCGAAGAAATGGCTTGAGACCTCGCGTATAACGAATTGTCCCATAAAGACCTCTTTAAAGAAATCAGTACCCCGAATATGATATTCATTTTAGATAATTATATCCCCTTAAAACTAGGTATACGTAATTTGGGTGTTTCCAGCTATCTCCAACCTCGCCTCTTCACCATGCGGGAATTAGAATCCCTGAAAATTGTAAGGTGAATAAAAATTCTGAATTTGGATAACATCAATTTTACTATCACCACAGCGGAAAGTTACGTCCGATTCCTTCGGGTCTTGCCATTCTTACACAATCTGCAATTCTCCAACCTCAGAGTATCCACCGAATTTCTAATGAGTTTGTTACAAATGATAAATTTGCACTCCTCGAAGAAGAGGAGGCTAAATTTAAAACAATTAAGAAGGAAGACTACTTTACGAGACATTACCAATTGAAAGAATGTAGTAACGTTCTTAACATCCATTTTAGTAACATACATTTAAAGGTCGACATTTTAGACAAATTAAATGATTCAGATGATTCCACGACAGACGAAGAATGATTGGTTGACCGATGTAATCCATTATATTTATCCTAGAGCTGTGTATTTCTCTTCATTCTAAAAAATCTTTCCTATGAATATATGGGATGACTTTCACAATTAAACACGTGAAACATATATATATATACATATATATATATATATATATATATATATATATATATATATGTATATATATATTATTGTATGTCCTCCTGCTGTGTATTTCATTTCTTCTAATTTTACCCATAACTAGAACCCACTTATTTTAATCCTCACCTATGTTTTTCTTTTGTTCCTTTACTCTTTCCTGAAGAACTATATGCTTTTATAAAATTAATATTATAATTGATTTAAGAAAGTTACCCTATAAATTCCACATTTTTTTTAAGTGTACGTAATTACGTTTTCTGTTGTTAATTTGCTATAATTTAAGTAGCCGAGGAGATGAATGAAATGTCTTGGGAAATCCCCATTTCCGCTGCAAAGGCAGAGAGAAAACATCTGTTTAACTATTATTTCGCGACGAGAGAGACTCAAGTGCTCAATTGTAAGTTTTATCAATAATCCATACATACATTTATTTCCACTAGGAAGGTATTGTGAATCACCACTAATCAACCTGCTGATGTTCAATGAGAAACATCACAAGATGATGCAAATCCGTGAAATACCAAATCGAATCAATTAAATTAGTATATTAAATATACAATTCAGTTGATTTCATTGAGACTTTCTCATATAGGAAATTGTAGTTATCCCTTAAAAATGTAATCAAACTTTAGATAATCTAATTGCTAATTAAATGTAAGATCATCTTAACACAGTGACGTTAGCCTTTTTGAGGAAAATGAATAAAAATCTAACTATGACAAATCAAATTTAAAAAATTAATCAGATCATCCACATCCTGGTAAAAGCGTCCGTTCACAGAACATCTGAACCACTAATTTTAAACAGATCTGAAAGCTAAATATCTAAACCACCATTCTTTAAACGGATCCTAAAACTTACCTCATATAACCTATCTATGGAAAAACTATACGCGCTTACAACATGGTATCGTATGTGATACCTTTACTTCATAATTAAATATAAATTATTAATTAATTGAATTAAATATCTATACAAAATTGCCTCGGGATTGGAGACATAGCCTATTGGGAATGAAATAATTGCCATACGTACAAAGAACCTGTATGTATGAATCAGCCTCACATAGCAACAAGAAAACCAAATTTATTGTTTAGTCTACCACAGAGAAGTATACCAAACAAAATTTTGCTAGATCGGCAAATAATAATGAAAATACAAGCGAACCAAGGAACGGCTCTCGGGGCTGTTTATGTTCAGCGAACGCTTTAAACAGGGAAGATGTGTTTTTGTCTTCCCTCAAATTCTGAGTGAATTCCTTATAATAAACTTAATAAATATAAAGGAAAAGGGTAGGCCTACACCCTAAAGTGTTTATATAGTGACTGCCTATATTAATTACCTTAAGTAAATTCGCCGCGTAACTCCATCGTGGCGGCCCTACACCGAAAATGATCGTAACGCCCTACATCGAAGCAAACCAAGGACCCAGCAAAAATAAGGTGAGGCAATTTCATTTTCATTAACATATAGGCGTCTAAAATCCCGACGCTAAAAATTACCGTAATCATATAAATATAAAGAGGTCCTTTTTAACGACCTACATATTCATAACTCTCTAACGAAAAAACATAGGGCTTTTGTCGGTAACCCTCCTTTGAAGTCTGCTGGAAATTTCCAACGGATGAGGGCACAGGCAATCAACCCATAGCCCTAGATAGTTTTTTCATACTATCTCTCACGCTGTGTGAGAAATATCAAATCCGTCGTAAAGTGGATCTCACTGACCGCCAATGTGGGAAATGACCTGTGAATCCTCGGCATTCAGTATAGCGAATTATATTTGACCCTGTATTTCACACGCCGATTCTCTTAGAATTATATATATATATATATATATATATAATTCTAAGAAAATCGGCGTGTGAAATACGGGGTCAAATATAATTCGCTATGCTGAATGCCGAGGATTCACAGGTCATTTCCCACATTGGCGGTCAGTGAGATCCACTTTACGACGGATTTGATATTTCTCACACATAGCGTGAGAGACAGGTTATATGAGGTAAGTTTTAGGATTCGTTTAAAGAATGGTGGTTTAGATATTTAGCTTTCGGATCTGTTTAAAATTAGTGGTTCAGATGTTCTGTGAACGGACGATTTTACAAGGATGTGGATGATCTGATTAATTTTTTAAATTTGATTTGTCATAGTTAGATTTTTATTCATTTTCCTCAAAAAGGCTAACGTCACTGTGTTGAGATGATCTTAAATTTAATTAGCAATTAGATTATCTAAAGTTTGATTACATTTTTAAGGGATAACTACAATTTCCTATATGAGAAAGTCTCAATGAACTCAACTGAATTGTATATTTAATATACTAATTTAACTGATTCGATTTGGTCTTTCACGGATTTGCATCATCTTGTGATGTTTCTCATTGAACATTAGCAGGTTGATTAGTGGTGATTCACAATACCTTCCTAGTGGAAATAAATGTATGTATGGATTATTGATAAAACTTACAATTGAGCAATTGTGTGTGTACACACACATATATATATACACAATGTATGCCTTTAACTATGTATTTCTTTTCTTCTTATTCTACACTGACCTGAGACGTCATTTCTTTATGATTTTATGACGGGAAATATTTTTATAATAATCTACCCTGTAATCTTAAATATTCCGTTTTCTATGAGTCAATGAAACTTACATGAATATAAATGATATAATTTGAATTTAGGTACCATAAAATGGAAGAAAGGATATGATGCATCAAAAAATTAAAGAATAAAATCCTTTATATATTTAAATTAAATTTATAAAACTAAATTTGTATAAAATGACATCGTAGAAGAAAATATGACAACATATTTGCATCCGAAACTGCATTGAAACCTGAGAAAAATACTTATTTCCGTTGTAAGGCAAAAATCATATAGTCATTTTATTTAACAGAATTAACATTAAAATTCAAACTATAAAACACCTGAATCCCAAGGCTAAAAAATATTTCGATAAAGCAACTCCCTTTAAAATTTTGTATTTAATACTATCCAATTATTTGGCCATGAAAGTTCAGTTAGAACAATCTCGAAGCTCGAATTCGCAAAATGATTCATTTAAGTTACCCATACAAAATCCCCAATGATGATAAGGAAAACGTAGATGGAAGTTTTACATACGAATGAAAAATCAAAGGCTCAAAGATAGACGAAATAAACTTCCCAAACTCATATTTCAAAGAATAAATTGATCCTTCCTCAACAGATGAAGTATTAAAATTCACTCGTGGATTATTATAACCTATATTTAAATTCCCCAAATTTTAGAAGGGCGAATAAACTCCTGTTATCATTGCATTCGAATTACTAAATTCTAGTAAAAAAATCGGTACTTGTGGGTTATCTGTCGCCACTTTTTAATATTTTTTTTATTTATTTATTTTTATATATTAAGAGAAGAGGATTCTTTATACTGTACGGCATTGACGATTGGTTAGGTTAAGTCGTGCTAGTTTGGTTAAATACCGTTTTATTTAACCAAACTAGCACGACTTAACCTAACCAATCGTCAATGCCGTACAGTATAAAGAATCCTCTTCTCTTAATATATAAAAATAAATAAATAAAAAAAATATTAAAAAGTTTTTCATTTAACCAAACTAGCACGACTTAACCTAACCAATCGTCAATGCCGTACAGTATAAAGAATCCTCTTCTCTTAATATATAAAAATAAATAAATAAAAAAATATTAAAAAGTGGCGACAGATAACCCACAAGTACCAAAAAATCAAATAGTTATCTTTTAAAGTTGAATTAAAATGAACAATATTCAATGAATTATTGATCATGAAGGAAGTACGATCAAATAAAAATAACAAAATTGAAAACTAAGAATTGATGCGATACAATTAAACTTTATAATGAAAAAATTGAGAAGAACCCAATTGACTTTCTGGCCTTGTTGGCATCGTTACGCTTCATATCTTTTATTTTTGGAGAAATACTCATATGAAACTACCAATAAATGAACTAAAATGATTTCTTTCACTAGGAATAAAACTTAACTATTGTAGTACCCTTTAGGTAAAAAGACCTTTTCGATCCATTATTACGTAACTTCCTGGCCTCACAGGTTTTTTTTTTTTTAAGATGGAGGAAAACAGTTGTAAAGCACAACAAAGGAAATAGAAAGAGAGGCGCGTCTGCTATTAAAGATATTAAAGATGTCTAGTCTGCTATTAAAGTGCAATAAAGGAAATAGAAAGAGAGGCGCGACTGCTATTAAAGATAATAAAGATGTCTAGACGTCTGCTATTAAAGATATTAAAGATGTTTAGACGTCTGCTATTAAAGATATTAAAGACGTCTAGACTACATGGACGGAAGGTACCTCGTCTGGAGGTCACCCTTGGAATCCTTTCTCGCCCTAATTTCTCACGCTAGTGACGTAGTCACCACTTCCTCTCCTCTCTGATATATAAACAACCCGACGCCCTTTCTCTTTAGATTCTACTAGGTCTCAGCGAGTAAAGGCTGAAAATGTACGGTTAGTTAAAGGGTCTCTGGATCAATTTGATCTGTGTAGCTGTGGACTTTGATTACGGGAATTTTGGTATCGAGAAGGTCTTTAATTCGGTTGAGTGACTGCTGGTAGGCAGGCTCTAGGTTTCGTTGACTCAGAGATATAATTCCTAAGAACTAGAGTTAAAAAGCTTTATTGATTTCAATAAGCATTGATTGTCAATTAATTATCAATCATCAATTATTTTGATTTTCAAACAATAACTTGCACTCTGATCAATGCAGTAAATCGTGACGACATTGGTTTTCTTACCCTACTACGATCCCTTAAATTAGCGCACTCCTATTCGGTGGTAACTCAGAGAGGTAATACATCGAGGAGACCTCTCCGAGAGAAACAGAAGAGTACCTGCAAAGAGCCGGACGTGAGTCTTCCCTCCAACCTACGCTCGGCCCAATCCCCTCTGCAGAACGACTGCTCGGGAACAGTACGATATATATATATATATATATATATATATATATATATATATATATATATATGATGTAAACCCACAAGAAAAAAGAAAAATGATTCCAAGGCCTTTCGTGTATTCAGAAGTACACCTCGTCAGGAAATTAAGGCCTTGGAATCAGTTTTCTTTTTCCTTGTGGATTTACATCATTCATTCATTTCACGTGTGTAATTGTGAAATTCATCCCATATATATATATATATATATATATATATATATACACGCTTTTTTAACCACAAACAAAATGTAATACTTTTTAATTTGGTTTAAAAATTATTGTGAATTATTGAAACATGTTGAAAACGAATTCCAATAAAGCACTTCAATACTTGAATCTTGAATACTTTTAGCCCAAAGGTATTTCGTTTTCATAATGAGAACGTTATGTTTTGTGTACGATAGAAATAAATTCCTCTTTCTAGAATGACTAAACGATGTATAAATTATATTACGACTAATGTACTTTGAAGATGTCACACATCATTTAATCACTTGGCTTCATTCATATATAAAAACCCATTAAGGTAAACATTTTTGGTGTTTGTGGAATCCATCTGTGTGTGAAATAAATTAAATCAGGCGATTATTTTCACATTTTTGGTCTCATTGGTGAAACCTTACAAAATATTGGGAAGTTCAACTGCAACATGACAGTTGGTGAAATGCCTACCGTTTTTGTTGAAATATTTTGGAAAAGTTTAAACCAAATTATAAATGACCAATTGCCAGTGGGGTCGTGAATTGTGTGAGCACGATTTTCAGGGTTCGCACATAATAAAGGTTGGGAAGCCCTAGCTTAGGTGTTGGGATTGCAAAATTAGGAATTTATTAATAATATAAAAATATAGTAAAGTTTTAACATATATGAAAAAAAATAGTTAGGGTATAAATTCCAAGTAGGCCTCAGGTAAATCCCCAAAAAGAAAAGGCTGCGTGACTGTTTGCACGAAAACATCCAAACAGGTCTCAACTTCTTTGTACTGGAACATGTGACATTGTTTTGTCTAACCAATGAGGTATGGGAATATCAGTCACGTGATGCTACACTTCCATTTCAATAAATCATGCATTCTTAAGTAATCTTAGTTCCAAATAGTACTTGAAGAAAATATAAAAATTATTTAATAATAACAAATAGGTAATTAATTATGGTATTATTGGTATCGTTATGTTGATGACGTGTTCATTCTCTTTTCTGCAGATTCAGATCCTAATGTCATTCTCGACCGATTAAATAATATTTTACCCTCTATAAAGTTTACTATAGAAATTGAACAGAATTAAAAAATTCCCTTTTTGGATATTCAAGTTATAAGATCTAACAATAATAAACCAGAGTTTACTGTTTTCAGAAAAGCAAAAGATTGTCTCTGTTTTTTCTGTTAATAAAACTTGAGAATGCTCCAGTGATTGGAGCGAAACGTCGCTACTCCTGCTTTCATTTTCCTGCGTGAAATATCTCAACACAACCAAAACCATGGATTTCGCCGCTTATCTTCGTATGTTGTCTTTCATGTGGTGGCTTGTTCATTTCACGTCGAAAGCGTCTTTGAGCAGCAACAATTGAACCACTGTCATGCACAAATGTAACAATTTTTGTCTTATCTCTAGGAGTTGTCATGTTATTAATTTTCAAAGCCAAGGTAATGAACAGAGAGATGAAATTTAGAATGTACTGTAGAGTAGTAATAGCCTATTAGGGCTTAATTAAAAATGACACCCACTATGGGACGTAGTCTGCACGCTAAAATTGCAATATTTTGAGTACAGTAAAGTACAATAACAGCTGCGCAAGTCTTGGTGTGTGTGTGTGTGTTAGCTTTATTTTATAATTTTTATACTTAATCACACATTTCATATAACAATCTTTAATTACGAATTTTTTACATATTAAATATAAACAACTGTTAAGAAAACTCAAACTTGCTTAAGCACATAACTTTTTAATTTTTTCCTACCTTTAAAAATAAAACAGCAAATAATACTTGTTTTTGATATATTCATTTTGGTATATACTGTACATTAGGGTGTGTCAATTTTGTTAACTTTTTTTCAAATCAATTTTGGTAGTGAAAATATAGTGTCTTTTCATGTCAAAACTTGAAATTGGCCAACCAAAATGAAATAAAATAACCTTACCTACATCAATTTTACCTTAAAGTTTCAGAAATTGACTCTTTTACTAAATAATTAATAGGACATAAATTGATTAACTATTCATCTGTCACAGAATTATCCCACTGATCGCATATGGAGTGTTTTCAAGGTCATATAGTTGTTGTACAATGTACAAGTCAGGGTTGCCATATTGGCCCATTTGGGGCCAAATTTCACGAATTTGGCTCATTTCAGGACCATTTGGCCCTTCAAATTTTAAGTTGGCCCCAAACCTTACTTTGGCCCATTTTTGGCCCTTTTCACACAGGGTGTTTGAAGTAAAACATAGATGCAAAAACATGATGAAAGAAGCCCTTGATCAAGTGAACAAAAGAGTACCTGAATCAAAACATCTGTTTAAGAGCCTCTCTAACCTAAGTCCTACAGTCACATTAAGTCAAACACAAAAGGTTAAGCTTAATGACCTCCCTTTCTCACACCTGGCTGAAGAAAATTTCGATCAAATAGAGGTACAATATAGAAAAATAAACTTTGTAAACTGGAAAGAAGAGGAAATATTCGGAGGTTCTATCTCTGATTCTCCTGCAAATTTTTGGAAAGGCGTTCTAAAACATGGTAGCTTCAATGAACTTGCTCTTTACGCACTCCAGTGTTTAGTTACACCTGCCAGTAATGCAGTGGTAGAACGAATATTTTCACTTGTAACGGCGGTTAAATCCAAAGCTAGAAACCGAGTGCAGATCAATCTTTTGGATGCAATTATCCGTATAAGAGCAACACTTCTTGAAACTGAAGGATGTTGCAACAAATTTGAAGCAACAAAAGAGATGATTGCTCTCCATAACTAACTCTGGTGAGTGATGAGATATACAGAATAGGGCACGCGGAACTGTGTGGAACATTTGTATGATATTTTTAACTTTGTAGTAGATATATACTATACGTTTGGGATGTTACCTCAATTTGGCCCTTTTTGGCCCATTATAGAAGTCAATTTGGCCCCACGACTCTAAAAAAGTCTGGCAACCCTGGTACAAGTCACAACATGAATAGAACTGTCCCTCACTCTCAGTCCTCAGTTGCCTCTTAGATGTCATAGACGGTGGTTTGCTGTTATTGCTCTTGTACCTACTTCATAGTTATTCTACTACACGAATACTACAGTTTAACTGTAAGTATGGATTATTGATTATTACAATTATTTATTATTATCATATTCTTCTGTCTAATTATGTTGTAATCCCATGAAATATTTTTTTATTGAATTTTAGAACATCGAATGACTAAACTTTGAAACATCGTAATTGATATAAAATACTTAAATGTTTTTCTTTCTTTTCAGATATTCCTAAGATGCCAAAATTGAAGACAAGAGGTAAGTCGTCATGCCACTTGAGCCTGTTAGTCGGTACAGGCAAGGAGCTTCCCGTATCAGAACTACCAACAGCGCGAGACAAGCTGAGACTAGGGTTACTCTTTCGTGAACAAAATACAAATGATAGAAGGAACTACACAGAGAAAGAGCTCATAAGGGACATGATTCCCCCTCTTCTGCATCAGTGGGAAAAAGCTAATGTGTTATTCAAACCACCTGTACTCAATCAGTATAGAACTATTGAGCTAAAATTAACAAAGCTGTGGCAAAAAGCAGTTGAGACATCACTTGGTAAAGGAAAACTAGCAAAGAAAAATAAATTTCTGCACACACTTGATACTCTTCTTGACATTTTTAACTGCCAGTGTCCCATAGAGTTGTGTTCCGAAGTCAATTGTTCTCCCTCATGCAGAAGAGAACCTCACCCTCACATTGATTGTCGCTGTCCTCGTGAGAAGAAGATCCCTGTTTTGGAGCTGGCTTTCATAAAGGCGCAGAGAACATAGGCAGGAGGCCAAGGAAGTATGCAGATTGGTTCGGCAGATTATTCAGAAACCAAAAAACAGATTGTTATTGCTAAGAAAAAAGAGAAAATCCGAGAGAGAGAAGAAAGGAAGAAAAAGAAGAGTGAAGAAGCCACCCAAAGAGATGAAGAGCTCTATCAAGAGGTTTCTCACTTCTTTGAAAGCTCTTCAGATGAACAGAAAGAAGCAACATCAGATGATAGCTCCAAAATGCCATCTGAACCTTCGCCGAAGAGAATGAAATACAACACTAAAGACATCTCAAACATTGCCCTTGCCAGTATTCGCCACCATACGGGGCTACGAGCAGAGCTGGGCAATAAATACATTGAATGTATTTAAATACTAAATACTAAATACATGGGAGAAATGTATTTAAATACTAAATACTAAATACATTTTACGAATGTATTTAGATACTAAATACAAAATACATCAATTGTATTTAAATACATTTGTAAATACATTTTAAATACATACAAATTTGCTTGTTGAAGCCATGAAACGCACACGATAAAGAAATCAACCGCTTTCGACTAAGAGTGGCACACAACTGATTGAACTGACACGTTGAAACATGAACAATGCTGTACTACACTGTCGACGCGTCGGACTGTGCTAGTACAGAACGTGTATTAAACCAGTAAAAGTATTTACATTTTTATATTTTGAGTATTTAAATACACTGTATTTAAATACTCATTAAAGTAATTAAATACTATATTTAAATACATGAAAAAAAATGTATTTAGAAATACAGTTCTAAATACACAAATGTATTTAAATACGTATTTAAATACAAATGTATTTAAATACTGCCAAGCTCTGGCTACGAGAGACTGCAGAGATTGCCACTGCCGCTTGGATAGATGCAGGCCTCATCAGCCGAGAGGATACATCCTTAGTGATAGATCATAATAAGATAAGAAGAGCACAAGAAAAAATAATGAAGGAAATATTTGATCAGCATGAAAAAGATTTGAAGGAGGAAGGTCTCTCTTGCCTTTTGTTTGATGGAAGAAGAGGTGACACAAAAGTTCTCCTAGAGGTAGAGGGAATGGACAGAAAGTTTCCCGGTCTCATCAAAGAAGAACACTACTCTGTGTGTTCCGAACCTGGTGGCCGCTATTTGATTCACTTTGTTCCTGAAGCAGAAGTAGAAGGCAAGAAACATGCAGAGGCAATTGCTGATCAAATAATATGTTGGCTTCAAGAAAGAAGACTTGACAGTTCACTGCAGGCCGTTGGTGGAGACTCAACTGCGGTGAACACTGGATGGCAGGGCGGTGTTATGACGCATTTAGCGAAAAAACTTGGAAGAAGGCTTGTTTGGATTGTATGTGATTTGCACACAGGGGAACTACCTCTTCGTCGTCTCATCCAGGAACTTGATGGTCCTACAAAGAGCAACAACAAGTGGTCAGGCCCCCTTGGCAACATGCTAGATGAAGCAACGGAATTAGAAATAAATACAAAATTTCCAAAGGTCGAAGTAGGCCCTCCCCTTCCAGTGTTGTCTGAAGAAGTTATTAAAGACCTCAGCACGGATCAATCTTACGCTTATCGTATTGTTCAAGCAATCAGATCAGGAGAGTTGCCTCAAAATCTGGCTCTCTTGGAGATTGGACCCGTAAGTCACAGTCGTTGGTTAACTACAGCGATTCGTTTCTGCAGGATTTGGGTTTCCAAACATGCACTGAAGGGCAAAATGCTACAGAATTTGATGTTGATTGTTTATTATTGGGTTTTATCTTCCTCACTGGTTCAATGTAAAACTTAATCCAATGTGGATGGAGGGGCCCAACCACATCTTGTTTCAATTACAGCTACTGAGAACCCAAAGGAAAGTAGTGGTGGACATCGTGTTACCTGTGGTAAGAAGGTCCGCTTGGTATGCTAGGCCAGAGGCAGTTTTGCAAGCAATACTTTGCAGCCAATGTACCAAAGAGCGAACTGAGGCTGTGGAAATCATTCTAAAGCTTAGAGGAACATCACTAGATGATGACCAGCTGGGAGACTGCTCTGTTCAGGCAAGGAAGGTACCTCCGATAAACGTCAATGCTACGAAATTGTCAGAATTAGTTAACTTGAGTTCGGAAGTTTTGGAGCCACCACTGACAACATGTATAATAAACAAAGATTTAACACAACTTAAAGAGGCCCCAATGCAAGTGCCAAAGTGGCCTTCTCACACTCAGAGTGTGGAGAGATGTGTGAAAATGGTCACAGAAGCAGCTAGTCTAGTTTAGTCACGAGAGGCGAGAAGGCTACATCAAAGCGCAAGTAGCAAGCCGAATGCTGATGTCAAGGAACCGCAGCAAAAAGGACATGACTGCATTGGTTACTTTCAAATAAAGACTCTGAATGATATCTTATTGCCACTTTAAATGTTGATAGGATGTTTGCGCACATTTGTTATTTTGTTACGAATTTATGGAAAAATGGAATTTTTGAATTAAAATTGATGTAGGTAGGAGTTATTTTTTTATTGTTTTTGAAGCAAGGATATTATTTTGTATGCCAAATGATTACATTAAATTGCTACCAAATCACATGATTTTTCAATCTAGTCATTTCACCCCCAAAATTGACACACCCTACTGTATATAGTATACAAGAAATAAACTAAAACACCAAATTCTTAGTGAAACTACTAAATCTATTGATTTTTCTTACTAGTTTTAAAGGAAACCATCTTATATCATTAAGTTCGTTCCAAAATGTCACTCTCACTGATAATAAAATTGAGGTTGATTAAAAGTCTTCTCAAAATGTGCGAATTTGATCACGTAAATGTGAAATAAAGTCGAAACTGAAAACCATCCTGAATGCGCAACCTAAAAACAATTATACAGTCACGCATTCCGTAATCCCTTCAAAACAATGATTAGGCAGAAATGCTGTAATTGAACTAAGCCGCTGCTAATTTCCTCAGCAACCAAACCGTTTTAATTATCATGAATGACGCAAAGGTCAGTCCACACATTAAGCCTCAATAACTCTCCAAAGACAGATATATGATTAAAGTGGATTTATCGCGTGGGCTTTATGATATTAGCCTATATCCGAAGTCGTGGTCCATTTTTGGAATTTAGCGTAATCAATAACTTTACAGATTTGAGACATTCTCAGTGGGATAACTCTAACAGTTTATCCTAGTCTGTTAAAACCATTCAGAATTTTTCATACATCTTAGCGAGTTCAACAGCTGATAAGCTAGTGACAGAAAATGGAAAAATTTAGAGAAAATTAAAAAATTATGAATATTAATGTCCACCTCAGTTATCCAGTATATATATATATATATATATATATATATATATATATATGTGGTGAACCGGATGTCAGTTTTTCAACATCCGCGGATGCGAATGCGGATCTTTAATTTCAATATCCACGGATGCGGATGCGGATATTTAGTTAATCTATCAATATAATATAGAATTATGAATATATGACATAATTTTTCAAATTTCGTGATATTACTATTATGGCAGGCAATGCATAAGAATTAAAATTAATATTAATGTTTTCATTATGATAAAAATAATGACTTTCTCAAGAGTTTCAGGCACGGAAAATTCAATGAAACAAGTTTCATTCAATTTTCTGTGTTACCAGCTATTTATATTTTCAGGTTTATATACAGTATTTGTTTGTTCATTACTAATTAATACTATACTTTACATGAAATGTGCATGACTGGGCCTTATAAGCTACTTTATAAGCTAATTTAATTGTAAATTGCATAATTTATTAGAGGTAATATCCGCAAGACATCCGCAGTCAGAAGTGCGGATGCGGATGTTAAAAATGATGCGGATATCCGGTCCACCACTAAAATATATATATATATACACATTTAACTGCAATGACCACGCAGTATATTAATGTATAGAAACGACGTAAGTATAGAGGAGCGTTCTGCACACGAGGAAGAGAAATAACGAACAAATGAAAAATGAGGTACCCGCCCGGGAATCGAACCCAGGATCTTCCAATTGCCGGTCAGATATGCTATCCACTACACCACAGGCCTCGATCAGTCAGAAGTCGTAATTCTCCTACATAGGGCAGAAACCAATGCCCTGAAGGCACCCTCGCAAATCGTGAATATGTAAATTTAACTGCAATGACCACGCAGTATATTAATGTATAGAAACGACGTAAGTATAGAGGAGCGTTCTGCACACGAGGAAGAGAAATAACGAACAAATGAAAAATGAGGTACCCGCCCGGGAATCGAACCCAGGATCTTCCAATTGCCGGTCAGATATGCTATCCACTACACCACAGGCCTCGATCAGTCAGAAGTCGTAATTCTCCTACATAGGGCAGAAACCAATGCCCTGAGAGGGCACCCTCGCAAATCGTGAATATGTACGTTTAACTGCAATGACCACGCAGTATATTAATGTATAGAAACGACGTAAGTATAGAGGAGCGTTCTGCACACGAGGAAGAGAAATAACGAGCAAATGAAAAATGAGGTACCCGCCATGGAATCGAACCCAGGATCTTCCAATTGCCGGTCAGATATGCTATCCACTACACCACAGGCCTCGATCAGTCAGAAGTCGTAATTCTCCTACATAGGGCAGAAACCAATGCCCGAAGAGGGCACCCTCGCAATTCGTGAATATGTACATTTAACGGCAATGACCACGCAGTAGGAGAATTACGACTTCTGACTGATCGAGGCCTGTGGTGTAGTGGATAGCATATCTGACCGGCAATTGGAAGATCCTGGGTTCGATTCCCGGGCGGGTACCTCATTTTTCATTTGTTCGTTATTTCTCTTCCTCGTGTGCAGAACGCTCCTCTATACTTACGTCGTTTCTATAAATATATATATATATATATATATATATAACAAAAATTTTGTAACAGTGAACACCAAAGAGAACATACTCACACATTTTTTAAACTGATTAAAAATACTAAAACTAAAATTAAACCTTGTTTGAGACAAAGAATGGGTATGCTACTGTGCTTATTACGGATGTAATTCTATTCGGAGTCTCAACCACAAGAACATCATTAAATTTCATTACTTTCTACACGACAAAAATCGTTGCCATTTGTGATTAATTAAGTGTGGAAGGACAGATCTTTCCTATAAATTAATTTATCAGTTTCATAAAAGTTATCAGTTATGTTGGCTTCGTTTTTCAAATAAACAGTACTGCAATTAATTATGTTTAAACTTAAAAACGAATGCAGTACATCACATACGCCTAAGCCTATTTCTCGAAATTTCTAATTTAGGTGTGGTAATAATAATAATTGTCCAAGTAAGCATAGTGTTATTAAGTTATATATATATATATATATATACACAGGGTGGGCCGTAAGTTTCCATACATAGGAAAAATAAACATTTTTTATGGACAACCATTTTTATTTATATAATATGCTCTACATGGTTGCCATTGTTTTGAAAACACATTTCAATACGTGTTCCCCACTGTTGATGAACACGCATTAGCACAGTTGACGTTATGCTTGTAATGGCGTTGGTGATACGTTCCTTTAGATGATTTATGTCTCGTATCTTTTCCTGATACACCATGGCCTTCAAGTGCCCCCAAAGATAGAAATCAAGGGGGGTGAGATCTGGGGATCTGGGAGGCCACTCCACAGGACCACGCCGACCAATCCAAGCATCCGGAAACTACTGATCCAAATACCGACGCACGTGAAGACCATAATTTAAATTTTCCTATGTATGGAAACTTACGGCCCACCCTGTACTATATATATATATATATGTGTGTGTGTGTGTGTGTGTGTGTGTGGGTGGGTGGGTGGGTGTGTATAACTGTATATATATATATATATATATATATATGATAATAAGCTTTATTAGCAGGATATAAATCCCATAAAATAATGCAATATTCTTGAAGGTAATAAGCGATAAGATAACTCAAACAATAATACATTTAAAAACAAACAAACTAAAAATGATGACAAAAAGAGAGAAAATTAAGACACGTACTAAAACAAGTAATAATAAAAAAAACTACTCACTGCTAACACTACAAAAATAATGGTAATGATAATGACAATAATGTTGTTTATTGGCAGGAGACAGATTTTCCCAACTTAAAAAAAGTACAGTATCCATGAAGGTAATCAACGATACAACTAATTAAACACTAAATTAAAAAAAAAGCACTACGGTAATAAAGAAATAACAATAATACAGGTATGGAGACGAGAAATAAAATTATTAATAACAGCTTCATAAAAATAAAAAGTACATGTCATGGGATGGTTAATGCGAGAGTTAATTGGAGCTATAAACAAACACTTTCATACCAAGAGGTCCACAGTCTAGGAGACATAAAGCAGGACTGATAAATACTTTGGAAAATTGGATTGTCTGAGTTTTTGATTGTATTGGGCACGTCTTGTTAGCTCAGGGAGCCTGGGAACGTTGCGGTTAGCGAACATTTGAGAAACTGGCCATATATATATATACAGGGGCGGGCTGAGCGGTCGGGCAATCGGGCATGGACTGAGATCCAGGATCATTAGGGGGGCCGGCGCCTGGCCCGCAGACATCATAATGTCTATTTGGTAATCTCGATAGGGTGAAGTGTCTAATCGAACTGTAATATGAAAAAAAATCGGATTTCAAGGGGCCCAGGACCTCATTATGGCCGAGGGCCCAGGTTGCTGTCAGTCCGCCTTTGTGTATATATGTATATATATATATATATAGCTGAGAACCTCCAAGCTGAAACGTTATCAAGCAAAACACTACCAAAACAAGTAAATGGAAACGGAGCTTTCCTTTCTTGGAGAACCATAGGCAAACAAAACACACGACACTGAAGGAAATTGAATTTGGAATGCTCGAAGGACAACGCAAGTAGTATAGTGTCAAAATGTGAGACAAATAGATCGATTTGAAAATTTCCGCCCCTCCCCCCTCACCGTCCTTCCTTCATGGCGGTCCTCCACCTCCCTCCTTTATGAGGTGTCTTTCATGGTCCTTCAAAAAAAAAAAAAAAAAGATTCGTCTTCACCTTTCTTCAAAAAAAAAAAAAAAAAAAAAAAAATTTAAGAAAGGATTCATCCTCGCCCTCCTCCTTCAAAAAAGTTTTTTCATAATCTTTCATGAGACAAACAAGAACAAACATGCAAAAACATACATACATTCGAGTACTTTCTGTTCAGGCAAGTTCCGCCAGACAATAGAAATGAAAACTTAAAATGAATATCTGAAAGGTTTTAACAGACCTAACGAGAGTATGCATCGATATCAACACATCCAACTCTCATATACTAACAAATTGCGAACAATACATAAATCAAAATCAGATTGAACATATCTTAAATCGAAAACAAGTCTTTGTTTAATATCTGTATTATGAAAAATAAAATGAACATTTATTATTTTAATTTAAATAAATTAATTTCTCTCTTTTTTAAGGGAAACTGATTTACAAACGAGATCTTCAAATACAAGAACTTTTTTATATATTCATAGCACAAGCATATTTGTTTATTTACTTTTAAATATGTAGTTTTCTGTCATTTACATCGATATATACCATCACATTCACATTCACATGCCATCTTCTGGTATGTGAATTAATAATTTTACTGTACATCAAATTTCGTTATAAAATTGCATGTGTTAAAAGAACATCAAATTGCGTAATGCGGCTTTAAAACTAAAACATTAAATTTTATTTTCCATTTTCGACACGACTTCTCTCCACAGTGTAAATAACAAATTATTAACCTTAAGTTTCTGTAACCCAGTAATTGCATTTGTTTTTTTATTTAATTTTCCTTTGTCAATTATTTTAAAATTTATACAGTTACCAATTCGTAAGAGAATCATCAGAAAACATTAAAATTACTTGAAACTCCAGCAACAAATATTCTAATTTTCGGAGATTTTAATTTCCCATTCATATCATGGAAGAAAAATGACGAAGTTATATATGTTGAGAAGTTTCATGGCAACATTACTAAAGATGACAGAACCCAAGCAACAATGCTATTAGATATTATGGAACATTACGCCCTTACCCAGGAAATCTGTGAAGCCACGAGAAAGGAGAACGTTTTGGATTTAATGTGGACAAATAACAACGAGATAATAATAAATAAAAAAGTAACGCGCACAAAGTTCTCCGACCACAACCTCATCGATATACAATTGAAGTTAGCACCCAGAGGTCCGAAAACGCATCCCAGAGAGGCAGATGGAATATTTGAAGGCTTAAACATAAATTGAAAGAAAGTAAATTGGGAAAACGTAAATAAAGATTTAAAGGAGGTAAATTGGGAATTGCTACTACACGAGAAGACTCCACAAGAAATACTATGTATAATAGAGACGGAAACCAAACCTATAATACTGAAACATATTCCAGAGAGACAGGAAAGAAAACGTAGCAAGCTCGAGAGGAAAATCAGGACTCTATTCAGGCAACGAAGACAAACCGTAAAACATCTCCACAGATGCAGAACTGATGCAAAGAGACTCAAACTAGAGAGGAAACTTGGCGAAATAGAAATGGACCTAAAGCAAACATTCATACATAAGACAAACGAGGAGGAAAACAAGGTAGCAGAAAACATAAAAAATAACCCAAAATACTTCTACACTTTTGCGAAAAGGAAAATGCAGTGTAAAGAGAGTATTGGACCGTTGATAGACGGGGAGGCCGAATACACAAATGACCCGAAAGAAATAAGTGAACTGCTTAGGGAACAATTTAAATCTGTGTTTAGCACCCCTAAGTCCGAGATGGAAGTGGAAAACCCAGACGAGTTTTTCGACATTGAAACATATCAACCAAGAACAAATCCCGGCACAAACCTATTAATGGACTTCAAGTTCACGGAAGGAGATGTAATTACGGCCTTATCACAGATACGAGACAATTCAGCGCCAGGGCCAGACACATGGAGTGCCACATTTCTGAAGAAATGCAGAGAGAGTATTGCAAAACCGCTATACTTACTATGGAGGAAATCACTCGACACAGGACAAATTCCACTCCCCTTAAAGAACGCTAATATTGCCCCCCTATTTAAAGGTGGTAACAGAGCAATGCCCAAAAATTATCGGCCAGTGGCTCTCACCTCACACCTTATAAAGTGTTTTGAACGCATAATTAGAGCCAAAATTACCTACTACCTACAAGAAAAAGACTTATACAACCCAAATCAACATGGCTTCAGGGCGGGTAGATCATGCCTGTCACAGCTACTAGACCACCAGGAGAAAATATTAGGAACATTGTGTCGAGGACAAAACATTGATGTAATATATACTGATTTTGCTAAAGCCTTCGATAAATGTGACCATGGAATCATAGCACACAAACTTAAGGATACAGGAATTACTGGAAAGCTAGGAAGGTGGATATTTAATTTCTTGACGCAAAGAACGCAAAGAGTGGTGGTAAACGGAGTTAAATCGGAAGTCTCGGAAGTCGTGAGCTCTGTCCCACAAGGGACAGTATTAGCTCCCTTGCTGTTCATAATAATGATTGCAGATATTGATGCAGATATTAAGGACAGTATTGTATCATGCTTCGCAGATGACACGAAGATATGTAAGGAAATATTGAACGAAGATGACATAAGAATACTACAAAACGACATTGAAACATTATTCCAGTGGGCAGAAGACACAATATGAAGTTCAACGAAGAAAAATTCCAACTTCTAAGATATGGTAATAACAAAGAGCTACAGAAAAAAGGGTACAAAACTCCGCAAGCCAAACAGATAACACCAAATCCACAAGTCAGGGATCTTGGAGTAATAATGTCGTCGGATGCGGAATTCAGAGAGCACTATAAAATCAAAATCACAACGGCTAGAAAAATAATGGGAATCATCTGGAGGAGCTTCCGCAGCAGAAAAGCAAACATCATGCTCAAATTATGGAAGAGTCTAGTCCTACCAATAATTGAGTATTGCTCAGTACTCACAAGCCCACACAGAAAAAGAGACATTGCGAGCATTGAAGCTATACAAAGGACTTTTACGTCTAAGATAGAGGAAACGGAAGGTGAAGACTACTGGTCTCGACTACAATCCCTGGAACTCTACTCTCTTGAAAGAAGGCGAGAGCGGTACACAATAACATACATATGGAACATACTTGAGGGCACTGTCCCTAACCTCAGAAATGAAGTAGAAACAAACTGGAATGAGAGAAGAGGCAGATTTTGTACGGTTCCAGCTGCGGTGGGACAAGGAGCCATGAAAACGAGGATGGAAAATACCCTCAGAATACGGGGCCCAAAGCTTTTCAATGTCCTTCCAAAAGAAGTGAGGAATCTCCAGCACACCAACCTGAAAAACTTCAAGAACCAGCTGGACAGATTCTTGTGCAAAGTCCCTGACCAGCCATGCGTGGCTGGCTACGAGGGCAGAAGGCGATCAGAGAGCAATTCCCTCCTTCACCAAGTCCCGCAAATGAGGCGGGATGATGCAGAGGGGTCGACCGCAGGTCGATCCTGAACCGTCGTTCAAACTCAACAAAAGTAAACAAAAGTAAAGTATGAGTTTAAAGAATAATGTTGTTTCTTGGCTTATTTCAAATCAGATAAGTTCACCAACAGTATATAATACACACACACACACACACACACACACACACACACACACACATATATATATATATATATATATATATATATATATATATATATATATATATATATATATGCTAACTGACATAGATGAGGACGTTCCAGAGACAGCACAGTAACATCCTTTACGGGTGACACAAAGATAGGTAGAAAAATAAGAAACCCCAGAAGACATAGGATCTCTACAAACCGACATAAAGAGTATCTACAAGTGGACGGAAGACAACAATATCATGTTTAACACCGAGAAATTTCAGCTATTACGGTACGGAAAAAGAGAAGACCTAAAATCCATGGAATATTATACTCCAACTGGACAGGAAATTCAGAGAAATTCTAGAGCAAAAGATTTAGGGGCTGTAATGACAGATGATGCGAAATTTGAAACACAAAATAAAATAGCAGTAAACAGAGCAAAGAGAATAACGGGTCAAATATTGAGAACCTTTAAACGAAGGGATAGGAATGTAATGATTCCTCTACTGAAAACCCTGATAATACCCAAATTGGAATACTGCACGGTGCCACGGTCCTATCATCCCCATATAAAAAAGAAGACATTAGACAGCTGGAAGGGATCTAAAGAAGCTTCACAGCCAAGATCAAGGGGTGCAAAGAACTAAATTACTGGGAAAGGTTACGAGAACTAGACCTATATTCACTGGAAAGGAGAAGAGAAAGATACACCATTATTTACACTTGGAAAATAATGGAGAAACTAGTCCCTAATCTTACTCTCAATACTATAACTCCCCAAACAACGGTGGAAAGTAGAAGCGGTAGACTGTGTCGTATTCCCAAATTGAACGCGAGACAGGGAACATCCTTAACCCAGAAAGAAAGCAGTTTTGTAGTGAGAGGACCGAAATTGCTTAATCAGTTGCCCAAAGACATAAGAAACACGAAGGGAGTTGCAGTGGAAATCTTCAAAAGAAGACTAGACGCCTGGCTCAGAACAATCCCCAATGAGCCGTGCGTACCTGTCTATGTGAGGTGGAGAGCGCAAGAATCCAACTCACTACTTCACCAGGCCAACTCGTGAGGAGGGGGGACAAGCTTGACCTTCGCGAAATGAGAAATCATAGCGCCAAACCTTTGTAAGTTAATGTTATATAAACAGATAAGACGGTTTTTCCTGAAAAGCAATTTTCTCTATTTTTTCAAGTGAGAGAAAACGTGTGGTGAATTTTTCAGGGCATAACTCTATTATTTACCCACCATAGCAAAGATTGCTGAGCAAAAATAGTCCTAAATCCACTATTCTAAATCCATGTATTCTTTGTGATATATATATTTATATATACATATATATATATATATATACACTCCCAAATGCATCGGCCTAACTAATAACACCAAACAGGAACCGACACCGACCAGGAAACGACCATCATTTAGGAGAATCGAACACGAAGATTAGAAACCCAGTAATTGTATTATACACAAATATACAAGGCATCTATACGGACCATGCAGGATGCAAATTACAATACTTGCAAAAATTAGCTACGGAAACCAGCATAGATATCATATGCCTAACGGAAACACACTTACATAAATGCGAAAAAGGCCGTCAAAACGGCATCGAGAATACTGAAATAGCATTGCTGGACTACAACATATACAGAACAGATAGAGTGGTTAGACGAGGAGGAGGGTGTTGTACCTACGTGAAAAACACTTACATATGTGAAGTGAGGGCAAAGAAATCAAACAGCACAGTTGAAGTTATTATATTAGAAGTAAAAGAACTGAACCTAACCATTATGAACATCTACAGACCACCAAACACCACAAAAAGTGAACTCCAATTTGCTACAAATGAAACAGAAAACATATTAAAATTACTTGAAATCCAGCAACAAATATTCTAATTTTCGGAGATTTTAATTTCCCATTCATATCATTGAAGAAAAATGAATAAAACTTGTTTAGGGACTATATTTCTAGGTTTAAACATTATAGCAACGCTCCTTGAAATCTTTTTCGCGATATAATTTACATGATCACGCCACTGCAATTCCTTAACTTTCATTACACCAAGATATTTGTTACAGTACACACCTTTATGGCGAGTTCATTAACATTAAGTTCACAAAGATATACACTTCTCTTATTAGTAAAACTTGTTTTACTGGTATTTAGGAAGAGTTTATTGGTGATCAACCATTTCATTATATATATATATATATATATATATATATATATATATATATAATAATACACATACTGTGCATGGTACAATGAACTCTTCTCGGAAAATTAATTCCACAATACTCCGAATAAGTAATGGTAAATGACAAATATATATATATATATATATATATATATATATATATATAAATATATATATATATATATATCCCTTTTAAAAACTAGGGCGGATGCGAACACAAGCATTTTATATTTCATAATTCAATCATCGACATCTTCCTTATAGTTAAACTATAGCGGCTGTTGTAAGCTATGCATGAAAACACATCTTTAATAACTCAACCTAGTCATGCATATTCGAATAGAATGAAATAGTGAATTATCAAATCAAATACATATATATATATGACTTCTTACTTATATCTGTACTCGATTTGCATTTTGTACCCATTTTTCTACACCTAAAACATATTAAATACATCCAATAACCTCATTTCCTACATCTACCTAACCTTCGATAAACAGTTAGATAGGTAAGCACTCAGACGCTATAGCTATTTAGGGTACGATTCTGATTAATCAGTTAATCATTGTTTCGATTTTATTCATTATTAATCAAAATATATTTTTAGAAAATGATGGAAACGATTAATTTTCCTCATAATTTCAGCATCATTCTACCTTAAATTTTGTAATGTATCATTTGAATTTGGCACCTTTTTTGCTTGTATAAATTGTCTATTCCGCCCAGGCCTGATTTCTTGCAATATAAAACAAACTAAATGTTTGAGTAAAATGTTTTCTTTGATCTTATCGCACGCAACAGAATTGGAATGCTGAATCGTTAAAAATTCAGATTTCAGAAATGAAAAATCTGATCATGCGAGGTCTGCGAGTTCAGAATTCTGTGAACCTACATTTTATATATATATATATAAATTAGACCTGAAGATGATCAACTTTAATTGTCAACTCTTTATCTTTCACATAAGTATTACTTCAGGTTAGATTTCCGGTTATGGAGGAATGAACACACTACAAATTTATCTTTCCTCGTCTTTGTCTCTCATCTTGTACTTTTCCTTCCTGCTGAAGCTCACGTTCATTCAGCCTGTCTCAAAGAAATAGCCCTCTCTCAGCCCTCTAACGAATGACCAATTGCTTTGGTTTCTTGGCCTTCCAAATTTTTATTCTATCATTAATAGGAAGATTCTTAAACATCTCTCTTCACACAATTTTCTTCCAGATCGTCAGTATAGGTTACCAGTTGTAGTTGGTTACTGTTCTTCACCTAAAGGTATTAACAGATGTGTTTCTCAGAGTTCTGACCAGTCAACCACTCTCTTCCTTTTATTTATTATTGATTTTTTATTTCATACTCCCTGACCTATACGCTCCTACATTACAGAAGCCATCCTGTAATAAAAAGTTTACAAAAAAAAGTATTTATATATTTCTACCAAAGTGGAAGGCTTGCTAGTTTAAACTGACTCACTTCCTTCAACAAAAACTTATTAAGCCCTTTTATCAATCCTGTTAACACACACACACACACATATATATATATATATATATATATATATATATATATATATATATATATACTGTATATATACTATATATATATATATATATATATATATGAAAATTATTTCACGAAGGTAACACGTGAAAAATATTTATGATGAATAAAACCACGAAGGAAAGGAAACACAAAATGGTGCTCAAGCGCTTTCGTCTAATGACATCCTCAGGAACACTGAAGTACATAAAAAGGTTTAACCTATATATAGGTTACAGAAAGAAAAAGAGAAAAAAATAAATAACATACATACACACACACACATATATATATATATATATATATATACATATCTATATACAAATACATACATACATACATACATACATATATATATACAATAAACAGAGAAGTAAAAATAATAAAAAAAATTAAAAATTAAAACCTTAAAGGATTACCAGTGAGGCGTACAGATTTGTAAGGAAAAATATCGATTTTTAGCACAAGATCAAATGGATTATAAAAATACAAAATTATACTGGAACTCTGCCGGGTTTTAACACAATGCTGCCTATGGTCAGGTTTCGATATATATAAAAAAAATAAAAAATAAAATGCAAATTAAAAGTTAATCGATTTTTAGCACAAGATCAAATGGATTATAAAAATACAAATTTATACTGGAACTCTGTCCGGGTTTTAACACACTGCTGCCTATGGTCAGGTTTTGATATATATAAAAAAAAATAAAATGCAAATTAAAAGTTAATAAAGTAGAAGACAAGTTTACCAAAGATTTAATGTTTTACCCTTCTTATCTAAATCTGTTTTAAAGGAATTCAACATAACAGGATCGAGTTGAAAAAGACCTTTGCTTATGTTGAAGTTATTTGAAAGTTGGATAATGGCAGACTCAAGAATATTTCTATTAACAATGTTGCTTGAATGGAATAAAACTGAAGCATTATTCCAATCAATACAGTGGGCTAACTCTGACAAATGGACAAAAAGGGCACTGGACAACTGTCCTGTTCTAACGGAATATTGATGCTGTTTTATACGTGTGTGCAAATCCTTTCCCGTCTGACCTATGTAAAAGGAATCACATTGTTTACAACCAATTTTATAGATAATGCCTGAATTATTGGTAGGGCTATTTTTTACTATGATATTTTTCACAATATTGTTATATGAAAATACTACATTAATATCCAAAAGTTTAAGTACATTAGCAATGCCTAAAAAGCCCGGGAAAAATGGAAGTACTAAAATATTTTTTGACAAAGTACGAGTGTTAATATTGACACGATAGAAAGTTCGTTTTGCCTTGTTGAGACAAGATTCCATAAACGCAGATGGATAACACAAATCACTTCCAATACCGTTGATTTTTTCCAATTCGGCATCGATGTATTCCGGACTGGCGATCCTAAGGGCGCGGAGAAACATTGATGAAAATATGGCCTTCTTAGTGGGGGTATCATGTCCCGAGTAAAAGTGTACGTAGGACAAATTGTTTGTCGTTTTCCGATAGATACTAAACTTAAAACCTGGGCTTTCCCTATGTACACGCACATCCAAAAATGGGATTGAATTGTCTTGCTCAACTTCTAAAGTAAACTTAATGGAGGGGACTTGATCATTTAACTGAAGGAGGAAGCTATCCAGGTCACGATTCATGGGCCAGATACACAAAATATCGTCGACGTACCGCAACCAAGGGATGCCAACCCCCAGGATTCTCGGAATATAGGTAATTTCGAAAAACTCCATATAAATATTGGAGAGGAGGGGCGATAAGGGGTTGCCCATAGCCATCCCAAAAACTTGTTGATAATACTCGTTATTGAAAGTGAATTTACAGTCTTTGATGCAAAGCTTAATGAGTTCCAAAACAATGTGTGAAGGTAGTGGCAGGTCATACTTATGTAATTCTTGGGAGAGAAAGTCAAGCATATCGTCAATCGGCACTTTTGTAAACAATGAACAAACATCAAAACTAATCAATTTATCGTTAGTTTCAGTACGTGCATTATTCAATTTTTCCGTAAGATCCATGGAATTTTTTACATGTGAATCAGAGATAGTTCCGAGAATGGGGGACAAGACTTTGACAAGCCATTTGGAGAGTTTATAAGTAATAGAGCCCACCGAGCTCACTGTATTGATTGGAATAATGCTTCAGTTTTATTCCATTCAAGCAACATTGTTAATAGAAATATTCTTGAGTCTGCCATTATCCAACTTTCAAATAACTTCAACATAAGCAAAGGTCTTTTTCAACTCGATCCTGTTATGTTGAATTCCTTTAAAACAGATTTAGATAAGAAGGGTAAAACATTAAATCTTTGGTAAACTTGTCTTCTACTTTATTAACTTTTAATTTGCATTTTATTTTTTTTTATATATATCAAAACCTGACCATAGGCAGCAGTGTGTTAAAACCCGGACAGAGTTCCAGTATAAATTTGTATTTTTATAATCCATTTGATCTTGTGCTAAAAATCGATTAACTTTTAATTTGCATTTTTTTTTTTTTTTTTTTATATATATCGAAACCTGACCATAGGCAGCATTGTGTTAAAACCCGGCAGAGTTCCAGTATAATTTTGTATTTTTATAATCCATTTGATCTTGTGCTAAAAATCGATATTTTTCCTTACAAATCTGTACGCCTCACTGGTAATCCTTTAAGGTTTTAATTTTTAATTTTTTTTATTATTTTTACTTCTCTGTTTATTGTATATATATGTATGTATGTATGTATGTATGTATGTATTTGGATATATAGATATGTATGTGTATATAATATATATATATATATGTGTGTGTGTGTGTATGTATGTTATTTATTTTTTTCTTTTTTTCTTTCTGTAACCTATATATAGGTTAAACCTTTTTATGTACTTCAGTGTTCCTGAGGATGTCATTAGACGAAAGCGCTTGAGCACCATTTTGTGTTTCCTTTCCTTCGTGGTTTTATTCATCATATATATATATATATATATATATATATATACATATATACATACATACATACATATATACATACATACATACATATATATATATATGGGATGAATTTCACAATAAAACACGTGAAATGAATGAATGCTGCAAACCCACAAGGAAAAAGAAAAACGATTCCAAGGTTTTTCGTGTATTCAGAGCTACACCTCGTCAGGGAATGAAGATAAAAGGCGAGATGCCCTTAATATATACAACGTACAGGAAAAACAAAACAATTAGCACATACTTAACAAGGGTTAATGAGAGGCAAAAGAAATTTTAACATGATATCGTCAATTTTATACCCGCACTGTTATTGAAATTGTTTTAAAATGAATAAATGCACATTCTAGAATATTTCTTTCTATTATATCTCTGTTTTTAACAAGCGCTTTAGAACTATCCCACTTGATGCTATGGTTACATCTATACATATGGTTAAATAAAGCATTGGAATTATTAGCTGTTCTACAGGCATATTTATGCTGTTTTACCCTAATATCTAACGTTTTACCGGTTTGGCCTATATATACTGAGTTACATTGTGTACATCCGATCGAATACACACAACCAACAACATTATCAGGGCTATTCTTTATTAGGCGTGATTTAACAGTATTATTATACTTAAAGATTACATTAATGCCAATTGCTTTAAGTACAGTTGGAAGGTATTGAAAATTAACATGGTAAGGTAGGCTAAGGATATTTTTACGCTGAAATTCCTTTACAATTACATTATTATAATACCTATTCTTGGCTTTCTTAAGACAGTTATCTAAGAATGAAATAGGATAACATAATTTAGTACCAATATTCATGATATTGCATAACTCGGAATCTAAAAATTCAGGACTGACAACTCTCAATGCTCGAAGAAACATAGCAGAGAAAATAGAGGATTTAATCGAAGGATGATGGTCAGAATAAAAATGCACATAAGAGTTATTGTTAGTAGGCTTACGGTAGACTTCATATTTGAACTGATTAGAGCATCTCCAAATTTTTAGATCAAGATAAGATAGGCTTCCATCATTTTCTTTTTCAACTGTAAACTTAATAGATGGGACTAAATTGTTCAGCCTACCAAGAAATAAGTCCACATCCAAATTATTAGGCCAAAGGCATAAAATATCATCTATATACCTGTACCAAACCAGGTTAAAATTAACAATCTTAGGCAAAATTCTACTTTCAAAAAATTCCATATATAAATTAGCTAGTACAGGTGAAAGGGGATTTCCCATAGCCAATCCAAACGACATAGCATAAAACTTATTTTCAAACTGAAATTTTCAATCTTTGACACAAAGCTTAATTAACTCAATAAGAGTGTTGTGTTGAACAGGGAAAGAATAATCAGAGATCTTATCTTTTAAAAAATCAAGTAGGTCATCAACAGGGACTTTTGTGAATAGCGAGCATACATCGAAGCTTACCAATTTGAAATTAGGGTCATTAGGGGACTTCAGTTTGTCAATAAGATCCATGCTATTTACAATATGTGACTCAGAAATAGAGCCAACTAACGGCGTTAATAAACTAACTAACCATTTTGATAGCTTATAGGTTACGGAGCCCACTGAGCTAACAATAGGCCTCATGGGATTATTAACTTTGTGTGTTTTTACTAAGCCGTACAGATATGGTAGTGACGGATTGATACTAAGAAAATGCTGGAAGCCCATTATAGTTATTTTTTAAATTTCTCTTAATTTTCTGTTAAACATTTTATTAACATCCTCCAATGGGTCTCTATTTAGAGGTTTGTACGTGTCACGATCACTCAATAATGTATTCATCTTTTCAACATAACTGGTTTTGTCCATGATGACGATCGAATTGGATTTGTCCGCTTTAGTAATATGTAATGAATCATTATTTTTCAGTGTTTTTAGGGCCTTTTCAAACCTCAAAGGATAATTCGATTCAAATCTCGTATTAAAAGCACTATACACACAACCTTTAGCTAAAGTCACCTCACTTTCGGAAATATTACTATGTTTTTCAAAATTAATAAAAGACTTAGCAATCAGTAAACTGCTGGGCTTTTTTGGGACTGAGAAACCTAACCCAAAGCCTAACGCACATTTCGTATTGAAGTCTAGCTCTTGGGACGACAAGTTAACAATATACTAAAATCACTTTTTTTAGTCCAGTAACTATTACGAATTAAATCCTCCAGTCTATTGTTTAATTTCCTATTTTGAATTCTGCATCTTCTACGTAAGTTGTTGTAAATATCGTCCATGCGTGGAGAAGTACACTTTTGGACGATATTTACAACAACTTACGTAGAAGATGCAGAACTCAAAATAGGAAATTAAACAATAGACTGGAGGATTTAATTCGTAATAGTTACTGGACTAAAAAAGTGATTTTAGTAATATTGTTAACTTGTCGTCCCAAGAGCTAGACTCCAATACGAAATGTGCGTTAGGCTTTGGGTTAGGTTTCTCAGTCCCAAAAAAGCCCAGCAGGTTACTGATTGCTAAGTCTTTTATTAATTTTGAAAAACATAGTAATATTTCCGAAAGTGAGGTGACTTTAGCTAAAGGTTGTGTGTGTATAGTGCTTTTAATACGAGATTTGAATCGAATTATCCTTTGAGGTTTGAAAAGGCCCTAAAAACACTGAAAAATAATGATTCATTACATATTACTAAAGCGGACAAATCCAATTCGATCGTCATCATGGACAAAACCAGTTATGTTGAAAAGATGAATACATTATTGAGTGATCGTGACACGTACAAACCTCTAAATAGAGACCCATTGGAGGATGTTAATAAAATGATTAACAGAAAATTAAGAGAAATTTTAAAAAATAACTATAATGGGCTTCCACAGCATTTTCTTAGTATCAATCCGTCACTACCATATCTGTACGGCTTAGTAAAAACACACAAAGTTAATAATCCCATGAGGCCTATTGTTAGCTCAGTGGGCTCCGTAACCTATAAGCTATCAAAATGGTTAGTTAGTTTATTAACGCCGTTAGTTGGCTCTATTTCTGAGTCACATATTGTAAATAGCATGGATCTTATTGACAAACTGAAGTCCCCTAATGACCCTAATTTCAAATTGGTAAGCTTCGATGTATGCTCGCTATTCACAAAAGTCCCTGTTGATGACCTACTTGATTTTTTAAAAGATAAGATCTCTGATTATTCTTTCCCTGTTCAACACAACACTCTTATTGAGTTAATTAAGCTTTGTGTCAAAGATTGAAAATTTCAGTTTGAAAATAAGTTTTATGCTATGTCGTTTGGATTGGCTATGGGAAATCCCCTTTCACCTGTACTAGCTAATTTATATATGGAATTTTTTGAAAGTAGAATTTTGCCTACGATTGTTAATTTTAACCTGGTTTGGTACAGGTATATAGATGATATTTTATGCCTTTGGCCTAATAATTTGGATGTGGACTTATTTCTTGGTAGGCTCAACAATTTAGTCCCATCTATTAAGTTTACAGTTGAAAAAGAAAATGATGGAAGCCTATCTTTTCTTAATCTAAAAATTTGGAGATGCTCTAATCAGTTCAAATATGAAGTCTACCGTAAGCCTACTAACAATAACTCTTATGTGCATTTTTATTCTGACCATCATCCTTCGATTAAATCCTCTATTTTCTCTGCTATGTTTCTTCGAGCATTGAGAGTTGTCAGTCCTGAATTTTTAGATTCCGAGTTATGCAATATCATGAATATTGGTACTAAATTATGTTATCCTATTTCATTTTTAGATAACTGTCTTAAGAAAGCCAAGAATAGGTATTATAATAATGTAATTGTAAAGGAATTTCAGCGTAAAAATATCTTTAGCCTACCTTACCATGTTAATTTTCAATACCTTCCAACTGTACTTAAAGCAATTGGCATTAATGTAATCTTTAAGTATAATAATACTGTTAAATCACGCCTAATAAAGAATAGCCCTGATAATGTTGTTGGTTGTGTGTATTCGATCGGATGTACACAATGTAACTCAGTATATATAGGCCAAACCGGTAAAACGTTAGATATTAGGGTAAAACAGCATAAATATGCTTGTAGAACAGCTAATAATTCCAATGCTTTATTTAACCATATGTATAGATGTAACCATAGCATCAAGTGGGATAGTTCTAAAGCGCTTGTTAAAAACAGAGATATAATAGAAAGAAATATTCTAGAATGTGCATTTATTCATTTTAAAAACAATTTCAATAACAGTGCGGGGACGTATAAATTGACGATATCATGTTAAAATTTCTTTTGCCTCTCATTAACCCTTGTTAAGTATGTGCTAATTTTGTTTTTCCTGTACGTTGTATATATTAAGGGCATCTCGCCTTTTATCTTCATTCCCTGACGAGGTGTAGCTCTGAATACACGAAACCTTGGAATCGTTTTTCTTTTTCCTTGTGGGTTTGCAGCATATATATATATATATATATATATATATATATATATATAGCAATCATCAATTTTTCAAATCTGTGCTAAAAGAAACAAATCTAACCTTAATGTATACAAAGTTAATACTTTTATTTTTTCCTCTAAATTAAAGACTTTTCGCAATTCACATGGTAATTTATGTTGTCTTTACATTTTTCTCAGAGGCTTCGTCGGCTTAACATTATCAAATGTTCTAGTATTCTATCATTACAGGCTTTTACAATCAAGAGCGCAAAAGAGCGCTCATAAACACAGAAAATGATAGCAGCCACCCTTAGTGAAATCATACATTACAGATGACGTAGCAAGGGCACGCCTTACCATACCTGTACTGATTCATGTCAGCTACACATTCATCTGTAGACCCTTCGACAAAACATTCCTATTATACAAGTAGCCCAAAAGGTACCTTTTTACTGATAAATCTTGGAGTTCTTAATAGTTGGTAATGAAGATCTCTAAATTTTCAACCTCTTTTTCCAACTCAAATACGTACGAGACTACTAAACGGACGATCACTGCGGGTAATTGGGGGGCGGCATCATTATAATTAACTCTGCTTAGGTGATCACAGAGGAGATAAAAGATTTACTAACCAGATGTCAATGTTTGCGTGTATGTAAATACATCACGTAGTTTGTGCGGAAGTGATAATACATTTTCACTTCCGCACCATATATGACGAAATAGCAATGAACGAGCAAATAATAAACAACATGCAACTAGCCTAATCGGGTCAAAGGGAATTCTATCTGGGTGTGCTAAGCACCTTCTATCAGCACCGGGGGCTGCATAATGTTTGCTTTTCTGCTGGGGAAGCTCCTCCAGATTATGCCTATTGTTTTTCTAGCCGATGTAATTTTGTTATAGTGCTTTCTGAATTCTGTAACCGACGGCATTATCACCCCAAGATCCATGACTTATGGATTTGGTGTTATATGTTTGGCTTGCTGAGTTTTGCACCCTTTTTCTGTAGCTCCTTGTTATTACCATATCTTAGAAGTGGGAAATTTTCTTCGTTCAACTTCATATTGTTATCTTCTACCCACTGGAACAATGTTTCATTGTATTCTTTCTATGACATCTTCGCTCAATATTTCCATGCATGTCTTTATGTCATCTGCAAAAAAATTCTACAATACTTTCATTGATATCTGCAACAATATATGCATTCATTATTATGAATAGCTAGGGAGCGAGTACTGTCACTTGTGGGACAGAGCTCTCTACTTACGATGCTTCCGATTTGACTCCATTTACCACCAATCTTTGTGTTCTTTGCGCTAAGAAATTAAATATCCACCTTCCCAGCTTTATAATAACTCTCGTATTCTTAAGTTTATATGCTATAATTCCATGGACACATTTATCAAAGGCTTTAGCAAAGTCAGTATATATTACATCTATGTTTTGTCCTCGGCTCAGTGTTTCCAATATTCTCTCCTGGTGGTCTAATAGCTGTGATAGCCATGATTTTCCAACCCTGAAACCATGTTGAATTGGGATGTATAAGCTCTTTCCTTGTAGATAGTAGGTAGTTTCGCTTCTAACTATACGTTCAAAGCATTTTATAAGTTGTGTAGTGAGAGCTACCAGCCGACGATTCTTGGGCATTGCTCTCTTAACAGCTTTGAATAATGGGGCAATGTTTGCATTCTTTAATGACAGTGGAATTTGCTACGTGTAGAATGATTTCCTCCATAGTAAGTATAGCGGTTTGGCAATACTCTCTACATTTTTTTGGAAATGTGGCACTCCATGTGTCTGTCCCTGTTGTCGATTTGTCTCGCATCTGTGATGGAATCTTAATTTTATTTATTTATATATATATATATATATATATATATATATATATATATATGTGTGTGTGTGTGTGTGTGTGTGTGTGTGTGTGTGTGTGTGTGTGTGTGTGTGTAGAGAGAGAGAGAGAGAATTGTGTTTTAGTCGTGTGTAAATGATTTACCAAGTGCTATGTTGAAATGAATCCTAGAAGTAAATCACTATTAAGCTACTGTCAACCGAGGACGGTCAACTATAACAAGATCTTCGGCGGCGTTCAGACTATTCAGACTGGACTGACGAACATTCAATTAAGCCATAGGGATTGTTCCGTGTTCCGCTATTTATTGGTCAAACTTTTAAAGAAATACATACTTTCATTTGTTCTAGGGTTGTGTGGTCTGAACTAGTGATCTTTCTCATAAAATGTTTACCGAATTCACGTTTATTGACAGCTTAATCGCTAGAGTGATGAGGTATGTGTGTCTGCTGCACATGTTTTTGTTTTATATTGTATATTTATCTATCTATTAAATATACTTCTCGTCGTAATCTGTTCAGAGAATAGTTAAATCGGCTATATATATATATATATATATATATATATATATATATATATATAGGCTAATGCTGGTATGACTGTTAAACTCTTTGAAATATGTGTAATGATGAAGGATCTAACCTTTCCTGGAAGATAGTACTGTCACTAGATACTTCTTGTCAGTAGATATGTCTTCACTTCCTCGATTTAGAAGGGTTCCTGCTAGGTTAGAGGATGTTAATATTGGAGATTAATCACCAATATTAACATCCTCTAGCCTAGCGGGAACCCTTCTAAATCGAGGAAGTGAAGACATATCTACTGACAAGAAATACCTAGTGACAAATGCAAAAAACTTCACTTTTTTCTACGTGAAGGTCAAAATATGAAAATAAAAACCCACTCTAATAGACAGAGTTTATTTCCACGACAGTTTCGACGCCCACTGGCATCCTCCTCGGGTGGATACAGAAACACGAATGAACCAAAACAAGAGGGAAAAACAGTCCAGGGACCGACCGTTAAGAAATTCGGACCTAGGTTAGATCCCATTCTCCCGACACCGGAAGGGCATTTTCATTAAGTACATTTTCATTAAGTGTGCCCGAAGTCCTTGATACCGTTTACCTTCAGGAAGGACCATACACCGTTTCCGAATTTTGCCAGGGAAATTTTGAAGGAACGTATTCCGTGTGTTAAAAGAGAAATTGACCATACGTATTTCAAACTAAGAAATTGTCTACGCGTCCTTAAATCGCATGTGTCGTGTGAACTACTTGTGGCGCTGTTTGAAACTGCAGATTATGAATGCGACGTGGAGACTAGACGCACTGAACACCGACTTAACAGAAAGCTATCCTATTTATGTGATGAAAGTGCTTGGTCAAAGTGTGCGGAGGAAGGTTCCGTTTTAAATTTATCGACATATGTCTTATCCAAATCCGAAAAGGAAGTTCTTAATTTAGGGCTGTCGTTTGCCCTTAAACCCGATAAAAACATTGTTTTAGATTTTGTGTCTTCCGTAGTTAATTCCAGGGTGGATATTCCGTGTTTAAATGGTTTGATTCTGAGCAAGTTTTTGGAACATTTCAACTCATTGGACTCTATTCCCAAAAGATTCCGGTTAGCTTTAGACAAGCTCAGGAAGAATGAAGCAATATTTGTCACTAAAGCGGACAAAAGTAACACTGTGGTTTTTTGGACAGGTGTGATTATAAACAAAAAATGGAAGCGTTACTTAGTGATGAATTCACCTACGCCAAAGTGAGATCGTCCCCCTAAAGCGTCTTTCTGCCGAATTCAACAAAACCATCAGGAACTTATTAAAAGATGTCCCGGCGATTGATCCTAAAAGATTTCTACAGATTAACCCCAAACTCCCCCCATTTACGGCCTACCCAAAACCCATAAGATTAATATACCACTCCGTCCCATTATTTCACACAGGGGTTCCTTTAGTTACAGGTTATCTAAATTTCTTGCAGATAAATTATCCCCATTAGTTGGTAAATTTTCAGGCTCGCACATCACTAATTCCTGTGACTTTATTAACAAAGTTATGTCCTTAGATTTAAAACGGGGAAGAATGATCAGTTTTGACGTTGAGTCCTTGTTTACGAAAGTTCCCATTGATGATGTACTTAGTTTTTTAGATAGAAAATTGCCAACATGTAACGTAGAACTAGGCATGCCCACATCTGTATTTTTAGAACTGATAAAACTCTGTGTCACCAATAATGCCTTCTCCTTCGGTGAAGAATTTTATTTGCAACGTTTTGGTATGGGAATGGGGTCTCCTTTGTCCCCAATACTGAATACATTATACATGGAATACTATGAGTCGGAATTGTTGCAAACAATATGTCCCAGGAATCTAATTTGGTTTCGTTATGTAGATGATATTTTCTCACTTTGGCCTGACCACTGGAACAACTTTGACACTTTCTTTCAGTCATTAAATAATCTTGTTCCCTCTATTAAATTTAAATTTGAATGGAAGAACGACAAACAATTACCTTTTCTAGATGTTTTGGTCATTAACGAAAGCGGAAAGCCCAATTTCACGGTCTATAGAAAACCTACTCATTGTAATTCGTACATTCATTATTTTTCATATCATGATGAAGGGGTTAAAAGCTCAATTATTTCTTCCATGTTTCTAAGAGCACTCAGGATTTGTAGCCCACATTTGCTGGACCCGGAAAATTCAAAGATTTGGAACATTTTTAAGGATTTAAAATATCCCGAGTGGTTTATCAGAAAGGCGTATTTTAAAGCCAGAAAATCTTTTTATGCCCCTCGGGAACCTTCAGTTAACCAAAAACAATATGTGAGTTTGCCTTACATTGCCGGCTTAGAAAGAGTAAAACCGTTGACGAAAGATTTTAAGTTTGCTTTGGCCTTCAAATATTCGTCTACCGTGAAAAGTAAATTGGTTAGGAATAACGTGGCAAAAGAGGAACAAGCCTGTGTCTACAGCATTCCCTGTAAAAGTTGTGATTTAGTATACGTGGGAGAAACTGGAAGAAATATTGAAACCCGTATTAAAGAACACAAATATGCCTTCAGAAGTTGTAATACTAATAATGCCATTTTTTATCACGCCATCCAAAATAATCATGCTATAGATTGGGAATCAAGTAAGGTACTTTATAAATGTAATAATTATGTCAAAAGAAAAATAATAGAATCTGTGTGTATAGAAAAAGTAGATAATTTTAATTTGTGCGAAGGTACTTATAAGTTAGACCCTTTAATGAGATTCTTGGTCAAAAAATCCCTTACGGAGTCGTGGGAACGTGTTCGAACCTAAGTGTGAATTTCTTAAATGTCTCTGGATTGGAATGTTTCCTTACTCGCCTTTAGTAAATGTAATAATGGAAGTAATAAATTGTGGAAATAAATATAAATGCAACAGATGTAATAATAAAGGTAATATTATAAATTTAATAATTAGGGTAAAGGTAATAATAATAAATGTTAAAAAAATGTAAATGTAATAATAAATGCAGTAATTATGTCAAAATATTAGAATCTGTATGTATAGAACAAGAAGATAGTTTTAATTTGTGGGAATGTACTTATAAGCGGACCCTGTAATAAAATGCCCTTCCAGTGTCGGGAGAACAGTATCTAACTAGGTGCGAATTTCTCAATGGTCGCTGGATTGTTTCCTAATCGGCTTTTTCATTCGTTTTTCGGTTTATAAGTTCTGTATAGTAAACAATAAATGTAATAACCAATGTAATAATAAATTTATAATTTCTGTAATAAATAATTATGCAATATTAAATGTAATAAATTTAATAATAAATGTAATAATTATGTAAAAAAAAAAAAATATATTAGAATCTGTATGTTTAGAACAGGAAGATAGTTTTAAATTTGCGCGAATGTACTTAATGAAAATGCCCTTCCGGTGTCCGGAGAATGGGATCTAACCTAGGTGCGAATTTCTTAACGGTCGGTCCCTGGACTGTTTTTCCCTCTTGTTTTGGTTCATTCGTGTTTCTGTATCTACCCGAGGAGGATGCCAGTGGGCGTCGAAACTGTCGTGGAAATAAACTCTGTCTATTAGAGTGGGTTTTTATTTTCATACCTAGTGACAGTACTATCTTCCAGGAAAGGTTAGATCCTTCATCATTACACATATTTCAAAGAGTTTAACAGTCATACCAGCATTAGCCTATATATATATATAATATATATATAATTATATATATATATATATATATATATATATCCGATTTAACTATTCTCTGACAAATTACGACGAGAAGTATATTTAATAGATAGATAAATATACAATATAAAACAAAAACATGTGCAGCAGACACATACCTTATCACTCTAGCGATTAAGCTGTCAATAAACGTGAATTCGGTAAACATTTTATGAGAAAGATCACTAGTTCAGACCACACAACCAATGTTCCCTCTAATTTTTTTTAGTCCGTGTGCGCAAGAAATTTTCGTTGTGCATACATTTAGATTCATAGTGAAAAATTGTGCAAACTTTTCTGAGCGCTATTATCTTCAAAATGAAATATATATAAATATTAAATACTTAATAAATATTATTTCCATAAGGTGATAGCTTGATCATTACTGTACTATTAAATGGATATTAAAAACTGTTTACAATATTATATATTCTTAAAAAAGAAAACATTTTATCCATTCTAAAAATATGAATAAAATAAAAAATAGTAAAATAAAATTCAACAAAATAAAGAAATAAAATAAAAATAACATTAATTGAAAATTACTATTTTAGTTATCATTTCTCAAAACAATTTTTAGCATTTAGCAATTTAAAATAGACTATCAAGCTTAATACATGATTTTATCCATTCACAAAATAGGAATAAAATAAAAAATAATTTTATTTTTTATGAATTGAGATAATTACTATTCGTTTTTATACAAAAATAAGAAAGAGAAGGTTTATATTCAATGCGTTAATGTATAAAAGAAAAAAAATACAAATACATAGAGTAAAAAAAATCCGTATTGCGTAATTGCGCGGACGTCGGCGAAGTCGGACGGAAGGGGTTAATACTTAAAAGAGCGACGATAGAGTATGTTGATGCAAATGGTCAGACTTTGTGTGACGGTATATTTTTGAAATTATCGTATTTTACGCCTGACAAAAAATATATTCCCATAACTTTATTAAAAGAACATTAAACAAAACAACAACATATGAGCCCTGAAGTGATTTTTGGAGACGTTTTTCAGGAAAAAAGTAGCGTCTTATGAGGCGTAAAATACGGTACTTCATTTACTGTCGTGACTCATGATACGCTTGAGCCTGTGCGCATTTTATTTTGCTGTGTGCGCGGGTTTCACAACGCGTGTGCGCGCGCACACGCGCACACCTTAGAGGGAACATTGCACACAACCCTAGAACAAATGAAAGTATGTATTTCTTTTAAAGTTTGACCAATAAATAGCGGAACCCAGGAACAATCCCTATGGCTTAATTGAATGTTGGTCAGTCCAAAGTCTGAATAGTCTGAACGCCGCCGAAGATCTTGTTATAGTTGACCTTCCTCGGTTGAGGGTAGCTTAATAGTGATTTACTTCTAGGATTCATTTCAACATAGCACTTGGTAAATCATTTACACACGACTAAAACACAATTCTCTCTCTCTCTCCACGTACTCTCACACACACACACACACACACACACACACACACACACACACATATATATATATATATAATATATATATATATATATATATATATATATATATATAAATAATGTAGGTTCACAGAATTATAAACTCGCAGACCTCGCATGATCAGATTTTTCATTTCTGAAATCTGAATTTTTAACGATTCAGCATTCCAATTCTGTTGCGTGCGATAAGACCAAAGAAAACATTTTACTCAAACATTTAGTTTGTTTTATAGTTCAAGAAATCAGGCCTGGGCGGAATAAACAATTTATACATGCAAAAAGGTGCCACATTCAAATGATACATTACAAAATTTAAGGTAGAATGATGCTGAAATTATGAGGAAAATTAATCGTTTCCATCATTTCCTAAAAATATATTTTGATTAATAATGAATAAAATCGAAACAATGATTAAGTGATTAATCAGAATCATACCCTAAATAGCTATAGCGTCTGAGTGCTTACCTATCTAACTGTTTATCGAAGGTTACTTAGATGTAGGAAATGAGGTTACTGGATGTATTTAATATGTTTTAGGTGTAGAAAAATGGGTACAAAATGCAAATCGAGTACAGATATAAGTAAGAATTCACATATATATATATATATATATATATGTATTTGATTTGATAATTCACTATTTGATTCTATTCGAATATGCATGACTAAGTTGAGTTATTAAAGATGTGTTTTCATGCATAGCTTACAACAGCCGCTATAGTTTAACTATAAGGAAGATGTCGATGATTGAATTATGAAATATAAAATGTTTGTGTTCGCATCTGCCCTAGTCTTTTTAAAAGGGCTGTATATATATATATACTGTATATATATATATATATATATATATATTTGTCATTTACCATTACTTATTCGAAGTATTGTGGAATTAATTTTCCTAGAAGAGTTCATTGTACCATGCACGGTATGTGTATCATATATATATATATATATATATATGTATATATATATATATATATATAATGAAATGGTTGATCACCAATAAACTCTTCTTAAATTCCAGTAAAACAAGTTTAATGATTTTTTACTAGTAAAAGAAGTGTATATCTTTGTGAACTTAACGTTAATGAACTCGCCATAAAGGTGTGTACTGTAACAAATATCTTGGTGTAATGAAAGATAAGGAATTGCAGTAGCGTGATCATGTAAATTATATCTCGAAAAAGATTTCAAGGAGCGTTGCTATAATGTTTAAACTTAGAAATGTAGTCCCTAAACAAGGTTTATTAATTTTTCTTCAATGATATGAATGGGAAATTAAAATCTCCGAAAATTAGAATATTTGTTGCTGGATTTTCAAGTAATTTTAATATGTTTTCTATTTCATTTGTAGCAAATTGGAGTTCACTTTTTGTGGTGTTTGGTGGTCTGTAGATGTTCATAATGGTTAGGTTCAGTTCTTTTACCTCTAATATAATAACTTCAACTGTGCTGTTTGATTTCTTTGCCCTCACTTCACATATGTAAGTGTTTTTCACGTAGGTACAACACCCTCCTCCTCGTCTAACCACTCTATCTGTTCTGTATATGTTGTAGTCCAGCAATGCTATTTCAGTATTCTCGATGCCGTTTTGACGGCCTTTTTCGCATTTATGTAAGTGTTTCCGTTAGGCATATGATATCTATGCTGGTTTCCGTAGCTAAATTTTGCAAGTATTGTAATTTGCATCCTGCATGGTCCGTATAGATGCCTTGTATATTTGTGTATAATACAATTACTGGGTTTCTAATCTTCGTGTTCGATTCTCCTAAATGATGGTCGTTTCCTGGTCGGTGTTGGTTCCTATTTGGTGTTATTTGTTAGGCCGATACATTTGGGAGTGTATATATATATATATATATATATATATATATATATATATATATATATATATATATATATATATATATTTAGGGTGGTCCTCAAAAACGAATTTTTTATTTTTACTGCTCCCACCCGATAAAGTAGTTCCACTTCATAAAAAAATTATTTTGGCAAAGTTTTTACCAGATCCGATAATATTTAGGGGTGGCTGTCAAACTTTAAATTTTGAACGAAATCCTTAAAATGGGCAAAATCTGCAGCATCTAAATTTGCTGGCCACTTGTGGTACCTATCTGAGGAAATGGTGGGATTGGCACTGTTTGATGCTTCTGTATCAGTAGACACAAAAAGATTAATTGTAAAGGGAATTAATGAGACAGAAGGCAGCCTAAAATGTCCTAAACGTGTGAGCCTTCGTCAAGATCATCTCCCAACATTGGATTCCTTGAGCACGAGAAACTCTTTCAAGCTTATACGGGCCCTCAATATCAATACTGCATTTATGCAAAAAGACCCGTCAACATGGGACTCAGATGATGAGTTTCAAGAGGCTCTTCGGAAAGTTGAAAACATCAAGGTCGTGAACGACAATGCCGAACGCGGGATTGCACTTATCCAGGATTATAGTGGAAAACACACTAAGAATGAAGAACAACTTCAATACCTATTGAAAGTCGTGGAGCAACACAGGAAGAAATATCCTGAACCTACTAAGAAGATCTTAAACAGTGAGCTACAGTGAGTGGTCTTGCCAGCCATGACGATTCAAAATAGTACGTCATCAGTGTTATGTATAACGCTTATAATTTAAAATATATATGCAAAATAAAAATCTTTTAACTACACATTATATCAGTGGTTCCCAAGTGGTGATCCATGGATCCCTGGGGGCCAACTGAGATTATTCAGGGGGTCAATAGAAAACCCCGCCTTGAGCGGGTAATACCCATCGTAATGGGGGGGTGACTCACGGGCAGTTTTGTGGTAACTTCAAGCTTCGACAGCCACCTCTAATTATTATCCGATCGAGCTCAAATTGAAGCAGAATTATTTTCTTATTAAGTGGAACAACTTTATTGGGTGGGAGCATGTAAATTACCAAAAAAAATATCGCCTCTATAAGGGAGGACCACCCTAATATATATATCACAAAGAATACATGGATTTAGAATAGTGGATTTAGGACTATTTTTGCTCAGCAATCTTTGCTACGGTGAGTAAATAATAGAGTTATGCCCTGAAAAATTCACCACACGTTTTCTATCACTTGAAAAAATAGAGAAAATTGCTTTTCAGGACAAACCATCTTATCTGTTTATATAACCTTAACTTACAAAGGTTTCGCGCTATGATTTCTCATTTCGCGAAGGTCAAGCTTGTCGCCCTTCCTCACGAGTTGGCCTGGTGAAGTAGTGAGTTGGATTCTTGCGCTCTCCACCTCACATAGACAGGTTCGCACGGCTCATCGGGGATTGTTCTGAGCCAGGCGTCTAGTCTTCTTTTGAAGATTTCCACTGCAACTCCCTTCGTGTTTCTTAGGTCTTTGGGCAACTGATTAAGCAATTTCGGTCCTCTCACTACAAAACTATTTTCTTTCAGGGTTAAGGATGTTCCCTGTCTCGCGTTCAATTTGGGAATACGACACAGTCTACCGCTTCTACTTTCCACCGTTGTTTGGGGAGTTATAGTATTCAGAGTAAGATTAGGGACTAGTTTCTCCATTATTTTCCAAGTGTAAATAATGGTGTATCTTTCTCTTCTCCTTTCCAGTGAATATAGGTCTAGTTCTCGTAACCTTTCCCAGTAATTTAGTTCTTTGCACCCCTTGATCTTGGCTGTGAAGCTTCTTTAGATCCCTTCCAGCTGTCTAATGTCTTCTTTTTTATATGGGGATGATAAGACCGTGGCACCGTGCAGTATTCCAATTTGGGTATTATCAGGGTTTTCAGTAGAGGAATCATTACATTCCTATCCCTTCGTTTAAAGGTTCTCAATATTTGACCCGTTATTCTCTTTGCTCTGTTTACTGCTATTTTATTTTGTGTTTCAAATTTCGCATCATCTGTCATTACAGCCCCTAAATCTTTTGCTCTAGAATTTCTCTGAATTTCCTGTCCAATTGGGGTATAATATTCCATGGATTTTAGGTCTTCTCTTTTTTCGTACCGTAATAGCTGAAATTTCTCGGTGTTAAACATCATATTGTTGTCTTCCGTCCACTTGTAGATACTCTTTATGTCGGTTTGAAGAGATCCTATCTCTTCTGGGGTTTCTTATTTTTCTACTGATCTTTGTGTCACCCGTAAAGGATGTTACTGTGCTATCTCTGGAACGTCCTCATCTACCTCAATTAGCATATATAATATTATATATATATATAATATATATATATATATATATATATATGTGTGTGTGTGTGTGTGTGTGTGTGTGTGTGTGTGTGTGTGTGTGTGTGTGTTATATACTGTTGGTGAACTTATGTGATTTGAAATAAGCCAAGAAAAAACATTATTCTTTAAACTCATAGCTGATGATTCTCTTATGAATTGGTAACTGTGTAAATTTTAAAATAATTGACAAAGGAAAATTAAATAAAAAAACAAACGCAATTACTGGGTTACAGAAACTTAAGGTTAATAATTTGTTATTTACACTATGGAGAGAAGTCTTGTCGAAGATGGAAAATAAAATTTGATGTTTTAGTTTTAAAGCCGCATTACGCAATTTGATGTTCTTTTAACACATGCATTTTTATAACGAAATTTGATGTACAGTAAAATTATTAATTCACATACCAGAAGATGGCATGTGAATGTGAATGTGATGGTATATATCGATGTAAATGACAGAAAACTACATATTTAAAAGTAAATAAACAAATATACTTGTGCTATGAATATATAAAAAAGTTCTTGTATTTGAAGATCTCGTTTGTAAATCAGTTTCCCTTAAAAAAGAGAGAAATTAATTTATTTAAATTAAAATAATAAATGTTCATTTTATTTTTCATAATACAGATATTAAACAAAGGACTTATTTTCGATTTAAAATATGTTCAATCTCATTTTGATTTATGTATTGTTCGCAATTTGTTAATATATGAGAGTTGGATGTGTTGATATCGATGCATACTCTCGTTAGGTCTATTAAAACCTTTCAGATATTCATTTTAAGTTTTCATTTCTACTGTCTGGCGGAACGTGCCTGAACAGAAAGTACTCGAATGTATGTATGTTTTTGCATGCTTTTGCATGTTTGTTCTTGTTTGTCTCATGAAAGATTATGAAAGAACTTTCTTGAAGGAGGAGGGCGAGGATGAATCCTTTCTTAATTTTTTTTTTTTGAAGGAAGGTGAAGACGAATCCTTTTTTTTTTTTTTTTTTGAAAGACCATGAAAGACACTTCATAAAGGAGGGACCGTCATGAAGGACGGTAAGGCGGGGGGTGAGGAAATTTTCAAATCGATCCATTTCTGTCTCACATTTTGACACTATACTACTAACGCAAAACAGGAAACATAAATGTTGTCTTGTAAATACTGAAGGGCTGAGACCGAACCACACGATAAACAAAGTTTCATATCTGAAAGGATTATGGAAGAAACAAGGACTGACATCGCCTGCCTCACAGAAACATAATAAGGACTGCCAAGGAGACTGAAATTTTTTTAATACCGCATAGATAAACAATAAACAAAACCCAATTGTTACAATATACTGCGCGCTGACAGAACAGAAAGGCAAAAAGGTGGCTGTGCTATATACATACGAGAGGGCTATGTAACTGAGACAGTAATAAGTATAAATGAAACAGCTAGGAGCTCTTAGCAGTAAAAATTGAAAAACTTAACGTGATACTAAGTCATCTACAGACCTCCGAGCGTTCTAACTGCAAAATTCTCTGAGGCCATTGCCGACATCAGAAACCTAACAAAGTCCTTAAATGCCCAATCTCCAAATATAATACTCTACGGTGATTTTAATTTCCCATTTATAAACTACAAAAGAATGGGAAGAAATGTATATAATGTATACACCAGGACAATGGGGGCACAAGAGAAGACCAGGAACAAGCAAAAATGTTGATTGCTCCAACAAATGAATTTATGTAAACACAGGAGATAACAGATAACATCAGGAAAAATAACTGCCTGGATCTAGTATCCACGAATAACCAACTTAATCAGTGATATAAAAATAACACCAACAAATATCTCAGATCACAACATTATCAAGGTATCAACTAATATGGCAAGAGTACTAAAAAAAAATACTCATACGGAAGAAAGAAGCGAATTTGAGATCTTAATCTAAACTCCAGTACTATAAATTGGGAAGAAATTAGATCCTATATGGCACAAATAGAGCGGAAAACAGTTTTAGAGGATAAAACAATCGGAGAAAAGCTAATAACCTTGATAGAAAAGACGCAGTAAACCTCAGAAAAATATGTTCCGAAAGTACAGCCAAAGGGAAAGACTATTTCGAACTATTTCGAGAGGCAAAAGCGAATACTATTCCACAAAAGGAGAGTAGCCACGAAGTTAATTAATTGTACAGACAACAACACCAGGAAAGTGATGCAATTAAAATTGGGAAGTATAAACAGGGAAATACAAGCCCTAATTAAGGGTCATTCATTCAAAGAGGGAAAAGGAAGATGCGGTGAAAGCAATAAAAGATAACCCAAATTACTTCTATAGGTTAGCGAAAAGAAAAACAAAAACGCGGGCCACTATCGCATCCTCAAGGAAAGAAAATAATGAGCTAATCGACGATCTAAAAGAAATATCTGAAATACTGAGAGTCCAATATGAATCAGCTTTCAGTACTCAGTACCCCAGAAATGCGACAAGGCAGTACTTGACAGAACTAACCTTTTTGAAGAGAAATTAAACAGAGAGTGTATAACTGATCCCCAGAAGATATAGAAAGAGCTATATGACAAGTGAAATCATACTCAGCAGCAGGTCCGGACAAATGGAATGCCTTGTTGATTAAAAACGATAAGAATGAAATAGTTTCACCTCCTTATTGGATATGGAGAAGATTCCTGGACACAGGGGAAATATCGAGCATACTAAAAAGAGCAAACATTGTCCCTATATTTAAAGGGGGGGGGGGATAGGTTTCAAGCAAAGAAATATAGACCGGTGTTACTGACATCACATCTCATTAAAATATTTGAAAGAATAGTCAGGTAGAAATTTTAGGCCGGCGCTAAGCTCTGCTAGGCTTTGCGGGGCCGGCGGTCAGTATTCGGAATGGGCTTTTTTAATTGATGTTAAAATCATCGTTAAATTTAAAATGACTAACATAAGAAAATCATAATAAGGATTATTGTATAATTAATTTACATAGGCCTATAATGGAAAGTGGGTTTTAGTTCCCACAAGGTCAACATGCTGTCTGTATCATGTGATTTTCATTGTTGCCAGTGGGCCAGCCCAAGCGTGGGGCCGGGTGCAATGCAGCTCCAGCACCCGCCTAAAACCGCCACTGGAGAAACTATATGAATTATTGGAGACAGGAAAGATTCAATGAGAACCAGCACGTACCTATCACAACTAACAGAACACTATAACAATATTATAGACGCACTTGAGAGCAATGATAACTACGATATAACATACACGGGTTTTACTAAAGCGTTCGATAACTGTGATCATGACATAATAGCACATAAAATGAAACACATGGGAATAATAGGCAAACTGGGTAAATTTCCAAGGTATATCATCAGAATCGGAAGTATAGTATTATCCCCACTTCTATTCATTATCATGCTGACACGCATAGACAATGAAGTAGAGTAACATCCTTTGCTGACGGTACAAAGATCAGCAGAAAAATGGGCAATGTAGAAGAGGTGGAAGCCTTACAGAGGGACACAAACAGAATATACAAATGGCCAGAAGAAAATAACATGAATTTTAACACCGAGGAATTGAAGCTCTTGAGATATGGAAGACATGAGGATAGACAGGAAATTCAGAGAAGCACGAAAGCAAAAGATTTACGGCTAATAATGACTGATGATGCGAAATTTGAAATACAGAATCAGATAGCGATAAACAAAGCAAAAAGAATTACAGGACAGCTACTAAGAACCTTCAAAAGAAGAAATAAGAATGTAATGATTTCCTTGCTGAAAACACTGATCGTACCAAAACTTGAATACTGTTAAGTCTTGACGTCCCCATACAAAAAATAAATTAATAAACTAGAATAAATCCAAAGAAATTTCACAGCCAAGATTCATGGCTGCAAAGAACGCAACTACTGATATAGACTACATAAATTAAATCTATATTCGTTGAAAAGAAGAAGAGAGAGCGACACCATAATTTACATATGGAAAATTATCGAAAAACTGGTACCTAACCTCAAACTGAACCCAGTAACCATCCAAACAACACCAAAATAGGAAAGGTAGAATGTGTAGTGTTCCCAAACTAAGGCCCGACAAGGGACACCCTCAACACTAAAGGAAAACAGCTTGGTTGCCAGGGAGCCAAGACTTTTTAACCAGCTTCCGAAAGACCTCAGGAACATCACAGGTGTCAAAGTTGAAATCTTCAAAAGAACACTAGATGCCTGGCTCAGAACGGTACCGGATGAGCCGGGTGTCTCTGGCTACGTGCGATAGAAATCGCAAGAAAGCAACTCGCTCCTCCATCAGACTAGGCCTAGAGGTGGGGCCACCAGCTTGACCTTCGTGTGAAGAGAGACCGACGCACGGAACTTCAACCAAGCTTACCAAGTTTTTATATATACTGTATATAAAACTAACTGGATATTTGTGTTTCACATTAAAATTCATCATTTTTCCATTTTCTCTGAATTTTCCATTTTTTATCAATATATTATCAGTCTTTTAACTCGCTTGAGTGCATGAAAAATTATAATTGAAAATCCCGAGCGTTAACACATTAGGTATAAGGTAGATTTTGGTTTATCGCCATTATGCAGCATTCTGAAGGCAGGTGGTTACGTACAGAGGTAGTTCGTGACTTGAATATTACAAATTATGTGTAAGACATATTACTGATGGGAATTTTATAATTATATTTTTAATGCAGTGTATATTACTAGTATAAATTTCCTTTTATCTCTTAAAATAACAGATGGGTTTGTTTGCCTACGAAACGCCTTACTTAATTATCTTTCTTAATTTACAAAGTAAGTCTCTTGCCATAATAACGGAATCGTTAAAAAGAAAATTCAGTGAACTCTAGACTGCACGCGGCCACCAGATAAACATTTACTTCATTTTAAAGTTTATTTGGCAAATTTTTAAATCAATATTGGCCACCAGATGAAAAAAAAGGATTTATTTACATTCCAATTTCTAAAATTTGCATCATACGCTTGCTAGCTGTAGGGTAACTGTTACATCTTAATTAGATTATGTTACTCTTCAGAACAGAAATAAGTTTTTACTTTAGGGTCTCTGTTGTTTCTTATTTTATTTTTAGCTTATTGTAAAGGTCTCACAGTAACGAGAGCGCCCTGGGTAAAAGGCTTCGATTAGTTCCTCATTCTCCCTCTGGGTGGCTGTGCAATGTGCATAGAGAAAACATAACTGGAATACCTTATTTAAAAACAGCTATTATGCTTAGAAATTACCGTTGTATATACAGTATATTCTACCAAACTAGTAATCATATGAAGTGTAAGAATATTCACTTCGGTATTATTGCTTCATTTTCGAAATGAAGCATATCGCTGAACAACATTCGACAAACATGCTTTCACTATACCTTCGTAAGAGATTTACAGGCCCCCACCTTCATAGGAGGAAACTTCTGTTAAAGGGGTGGCCTTGTCAATGGTCATCCAAGAAAGGGACAAACATTTCAGACGTCATTCCATTACTATTCCTTAGAGATATACATATATGCTGCTAGGGCAGTATCCCCGTCCCCGTGGACAATATCTCGCAAGACAATATATCCTCCAAGACGGTTTCTTTGATTTCGAATCACTGTAAGTAGTCGTGCTGTTACATCTTTGCACTTCTTCTTCCTGGCTGGCTTCCTCTCTCTCTCTCTCTCTCTCTCTCTCTCTCTCTCTTGATATATATATATATATATATATATATATATATATATATATGGATTTCATGAAATCCCTAAAATGTTCAGGGATTTCGTGGAAGGTTAAGTCGTGATATTTTCGTCAGTTTTAACGAAAATATCACGACTGAACCTAACCAATCGTCAAGGGCGTACAGTTGAACTAACCGGGCATTCAATAATTTGGAGCAAGTGTAGTTTACGTCCTCCTGACGCAAAAGGGGACACAAACTACATTAGGTCAAAGTTGGGGAACGTAAACTACACTAGGATCTTTAGGAGATATTTTTTAAATGAATCCATCAAGGTTAGGTTAAGTCGTAATATTTTCGTTAGTTTTAACGTTTTATTTGATTAGGTATATGTGGACAAAGTTGGGGAACGCAAACTACACTAGGATATTGTAGGGGAACGTAAACTACACTAGGCACCACAGGGGGACGTAACCTACACTTGCTCCAATAATTTTCCAGTACGTTTAACGAAAATATCACGACTTAACCTTTATATATATATATATATATATATATATATATATATATATATATATATATATATATATATATATATATACACGGTGAACCAAAAGTAGGTGGACAGTAGGTTGAATACGGTTTGTGTTATATTATATTATAACTATGGTGTTCATTATAACTATGGTGTTTGTGTTTTATTATATTAAATATTATAACTAAATTTATTTAAATTTTATTTTGTATTATAGTATACAAAAAAATTAAATATGTATTCTCAAAATAAACCTTATCATTTACTGTCCACCTACATTTGGTTCACCCTATATATATATATATATATATATATATATATATATATATATATATATATATATATATATATGGGATGAAATTCACAGTTAAACACGTGAAATGAATGAATGATACAAACCCACAAAGCAAGGAAAAAGAAAAATTATTCCAAAGCCTTTTGTGTATGCAGGAGTACACCTCGTTATTCCCTGACGAGGTGTACTTTTGAATACAAGAAAGGCCTTGGAATCATTTTTCTTTTTCCTTGTGAGTTTGCATCATATATATATATACAGGGTGTCCCATAAGTCCGGCATCATAGGAGAAATTCATATTTTTCTATTTCTACAAACCATAATTTATGCTCGGGATGCCAACTTCCCGTCCACCATTCTGTTCAGTGACGAGGCTGTTTTTTATGGAAAGGGTGAGGTAAATCGACAGAACACCCGCTACTGGTCTCAAAACAACCCTCACTGTTATACCTCTTCAAAGGAACAAGGTGCATCTCGGGTGATGATATGGTGTGGCATTTGGAAGGATCGCATCATAGGCCTCCCCTTTTTCGATGAACATGTCACTGGAGGCACCTACCTACGTATGCTCAAGGAAGAAGCATTTCTCAGTGTCTTGAACGAAGAGTGAAATTTCCCAACATGGTTCCAGCAAGACGGCGCTCCTGCACATTACAGCACCCAAGTAAGGGAATACCTGTACCAACAATTCCCTGGTCATTGGAAAGGACGTCGAGGGCCTGTGGAATGGCCAGCTAGAAGCCCGGATCTCACGCCACTAGATTTTTATCTCTGGGGCCACTTGAAAGCGCTGGTATACGCAGAGAAAATTAGAAGTGTTGAATATTTGCGGCAGCGCATTATTGGGGCATGTAACACCATTACTCCTGACATCATTCACCGTGTGCTTGCTGACTGGGTATCACGTCTGAATTTGTGTATTGAAAACAATGGTGGACATATTGAGCACGTTCTGTAAATAAAAGCTTTTGTTTTGCCTTTTTTATTATTTTTCCTCTGTGCCGGACTTATGGGACACCCTGTATATATATTATATATATATATATATATATATCGTAAAGAAACGACGCTTGTATAGGAGATATTCCGCGCAAGACGAGAGAGAGAGAACGGAACAAATGAAAAAATGAGGTAACCACCTGGGAATCGAACCCGGGATCTTCCGATTGCCGGTCAGACGCGATACCATTACACCATGGACCTCACTCTTCCAAATGCGGTAATTCTTCTACATACTCGCAGAAACCAATGCCCCAAGGGGGCACCTCCCGCATGCCGTAACATTATATACATTCAACTGCAAAGAACACGCAGTATAAATAACGTAAAGAAACGACGCTTGTATAGGAGATATTCCGCGCAAGACGAGAGAGAGAGAACGGAACAAATGAAAAAATTAGGTAACCACCTGGGAATCGAACCCGGGATCTTCCGATTGCCGGTCAGACGCGATACCATTACACCATGGACCTCACTCTTCCAAATGCCGTAATTCTTCTACATACTCGCAGAAACCAATGCCCCAAGGGGGCACCTCTCGCATGCCGTAACATTATATACATTCAACTGCAAAGAACACGCAGTATAAATAACGTAAAGAAACGACGCTTGTATAGGAGATATTCCGCGCAAGACGAGAGAGAGAGAACGGAACAAATGAAAAAATGAGGTAACCACCTGGGAATCGAACCCGGGATCTTTCGATTGCCGGTCAGACGCGATACCATTACACCATGGACCTCACTCTTCCAAATGCCGTAATTCTTCTACATACTCGCAGAAACCAATGCCCCAAGGGGGCACCTCCCGCATGCCGTAACATTATATACATTCAACTTCAAAGAACACGCAGTATAAATAACGTAAAGAAACGACGCTTGTATAGGAGATATTCCGCGCAAGACGAGAGAGAGAGAACGGAACAAATGAAAAAATGAGGTAACCATCTGGGAATCGAACCCGGGATCTTCCGATTGCCGGTCAGACGCGATACCATTACACCATGGACCTCACTCTTCCAAATGCCGTAATTCTTCTACGACGCTTGTATAGGAGATATTCCGCGCAAGACGCGCGTCTGACCGGCAATAGGAAGATCCCGGGTTCGATTCCCAGGTGGTTACCTCATTTTTTCATTTGTTTCGTTCTCTCTCTCTCGTCTTGCGCGGAATATCTCCTATACAAGCGTCGTTCTTTACGTTATATATATATATATATATATAATACCCGCGCATGTGCATTAGGGTGTGTCACAAATAACCACTTTTTTCAAATTTCTCGATGAAATAGTGAAATAAATTGACTTTTAATTGACTTTTAATTGACGTTTGCTCTCCGGGCGATAGAAATATTTTTGCTCAGCTACTTTAGTGCCATCTATAATGCAGCATTTCGTCACTTGGAATACCTCTATCGCGCCTGGTTTTGGCATGGAGTGTCACAAAGGGATATTATCTCTTGGAGAAACTGGAAAGATTCAGCGAATCAACCAAAACTTGAATACTGCTCAATCGTGACATCCCCATATAAAAAGGAAGAAACTAATACACTAGAAGAGAAACAGAGACATTTCACAACAAAGATTGATGGCTGCAAAGAGTTCAACTACTGAGAAAGACTACGTAAACTAAATCTGTACTCCCTGGAGAGAAGAAGAGAGAGGTACAGTGGTACACCATAATCTACATATGAAAAATGAACGAAAAACTGGTACCAAACCTCAAACTAACCCCAATTATCATCCAAACAAAGCTGGAAAATAGGAAAGGCAGAATGTGTAGTGTTCCCAAATTAAAGGCCCGACAAGGGACCTCTTCAACACTGCCAAGACTTTTTAACCAGCTTCCAACGGACCTCAGAAACGTTACAGGGGTCAAAGTTGAAGTCTTCAAGAGAAGACTAGATGCGTGGCTCAGGACAGTACCAGATGAGCTGGGTGTACTTGACTATGTGCGGCGGAGAGCGCAAGAGAGCAACTCGCTCCTCCACCAAGCCAGGCCTAGAGGTGGGGCCACCAACTTTACCTTCGTGTGAAGAGAAACCAACACACGGAACATCAACGAGGTTATCGAAGTATAGTAGAAGTTACTTTGAATGGCGCCAGATAACTTGTTGATATCTAATCTGTGTATACTTTCCAATCAGTTGCAATAAATATGCACAAATAGAGCAGAACAACTGCATCAAAAGAGTGTGAAGTGTGTTATTTTTCTAGATATTTTGTGACAGTACTTAGCTTTTGATGCTCTTGGAATATCCTTTCGTATAATTTTTGTTCTACCGTCAAGTGCTCTGTCTCATTAAACAGAAAATATAAATCTGACTTATCGGCATATTTAACTACGTTCTGAAAGGGTTCACTTATAGATTGGAATAGCACGTTTTTTAAGCGCAAAGAACTTAAAGCTCTTTATGAATAACCTGTTTTATATCAGAACAACTTTTTATGCACAAGAAAGAAAAGAGTCATCATTTATTTAAAAACATAACTGAATTAATGTAGAAAAGAGTCACCTTTAAATACAAAAGATAATTTTTATATCTTCGACATATTTTTAATTTTTCTTCAGAATTTTAATTTTCAAATGAAGAAGATATTTTCCTTTTTAATGACTATATTAATATAGCCGCATACATTTTATTACTTGGAATCTTCAGAGAAACGCCTTAGCGTATTACTCTAAAACTTTACGCTCTCTATGAAAATGAAAACCCACTCTAATAGACAGAGTTTATTTCCACGACAGTTTCGACGCCCACTGGCATCCTCCTCGGGTGGATACAGAAACACGAGGAGGATGCCAGTGGGCGTCGAAACTGTCGTGGAAATAAACTCTGTCTATTAGAGTGGGTTTTTATTTTCATATTTTGACCTTCACGTAGAAAAAAATGAAGTTTTTTGCATTTTTTACGCTCTCTACTTTAGAACGGGGACACAAAACAGGATTAAATGTACTCCACAAAAATTAAAGAATTTCAAGAATATATTGATAGTATGTCGAAAGTAGATGGAAAGTAGATAAACTGATACTCTTCTTGACAAGTGTGGTCCTCTCAAACTAAACAAATAATACAAGTAGTACATTTTCAGGGATTAAAAAAACTTTCACTTTACTCCCAAAGCACGTTCTGCCTCTCCCTTCTCTAAATAGTTTATATTCAAAGTACACTTACTCCTTTTATTAACCCCCCTTCTAAAATAGACACAGTGTAAGAGTATATGCGGTGTAAGTCTTTGCAGGCGAGTTGGGCGCCCGTCGGTCCCTCTTACCTCGTTGAAATACCAGTGGATCTCCGTGGTTCTGGGGTTGGCCTTGATTTGGCATTCGAAGAAGATGTCGTCCCCTTCCTTGATTTCTTCGATATTCAAGTTCATTCCAGGTTTCAACAATGGTCTTGGAGCATCTGCAAACGAAGGTATTCATAGCCAAAGGATATATGTATATATATATATATATATATATATATATATATATATATATATATATATATATATATATAGAGAGAGAGAGAGAGAGAGAGAGAGAGAGAGAGAGAGAGAGAGAGAGAGTTTTTCGATGAACATATGCGATCTGCATATTCATACAAAAATTTAATACATATTTTGCACATACTTTCTTGTTAATGTTCATTCTAACCACGACCTCTCTATGAGAAATTGAAAACGCATTCTCATAGACTCATTATTCTTAATTTCATATTAAACACTGAATCACGTACTAATTGTTCAAAAACTAACTGCTGCTCTCGTCTAAAAAACATTTCTTTTTTATGTGGAATTTTATCCTCCGAGGCGTAAATTCATGCTTGCTTTGTAAAACGTAAAATAAAAGCTTAGATTGGATTTCAATTTTATAAACTGAAATGGAATTTTAAAAAATGAAATGAAGAGACCGGGGCCATAACTGTATCAGAATTTTCTTTTTTCCATACACTATAAATTTGGTACTGTATATATACTGTACATACTTTAAGTAATACACGCAAAATTTGTCTCTAATGTACTCTTGCCACCTAAAATACATTCATTATTTTATGTATATACATAGTATAGAGGTACATTCTAAACGGACGTAGACGTTTCGTTAAACGTTTCATTATCCCAATTTTGTGAATTTTGGAATGTCTAATGTTGTAGACATTTCGACATTTCACATTAGTTAAGCAATTCGTCAGACATTTCAATTGATCATTTGGAATGTAAATTATCCCAATTTTTTAAACAGTTTAAAAGACTAATCTGAAATGGTTAGGTTAAGTCGTAATATTTTCGTTAGTTTTAACGTTTTATTTGATGGATTCATTTAAAAAATGTCTCCTAAAGATCCTAGTGTAGTTTACGTTCCCCAACTTTGACCTAGTGTAGTTTGTGTCCCCTTTTGCGTCAGGGGGACGTAAACTACACTTGCTTAGAAATGTTTAATGAACTGTCTGACAATGAAATGTCAAATTCATGAAATTTTAAAAAAGTTTAAGTTTAAGTATAAGTTCAAGTTTGTACGAAAAGAATTGTTTTACACCACTACTCTCTGAAACGTTTGACGGATCACCCGAAGATCAGGGCCCTCAGCCTTCGTTAGTTAGTCTTATATGGCTAACTAACGAAAATATCACGACTTAACCGGATCACCTGAAGATCAGGGCCCCCATGTATTCTTGTTTTTTGCTTTACAGTACCAAATATAATAATAAATTAAATTGAATGCCCAGTTAGGTCAACTGTACGCCCTTGACGATTGGTTAGGTTAAGTCGTGATATTTTCGTTAGTTCGCCTTATAAGGCTAACTAACGAAGCCTGGGGGCCCTGATCTTGAGGTGATCCCGTTTGACTTTCAATTTATATCTATTACTTCTTGTAATTGACTCTGTGTTCCTGTTTAATAATTCCTACAATTTAAATTATATGGTTATTAAAGCCATTTATCATTTTAAATACTCAAATCAATTATCCTCTAAATCGACCCTTTTCAAGTGAATACATAATTATCTAGTTCAGGTAGACTTTCCTCAGATGTTTTACTTCTCATTTCTGATTCATTTTGGTTGATCTAGCTTCAATCCTTCCTAACTTAGTGTATTTTCTCAGGTATAAGTTGTCTAAATTAGAGATCGAATTTAGGGTAGGCTTACTGTATACCAAAAGGTCTAGATATAAGGGTAGGCCCAGGCCACAGGCTAGTTCTTAATCTTGAAAGACTGAAGATCAGGGCTCCCAGCCTTCTTTAGTTAGCCTTATAAAGCTAACTAAAGAATGCTGGGGGCCCTGATCTTCATGTAATCCGTTTTCTCTTTTCGAGATAGCCCGTAAATATGAACACTACGTACATAAATTGCCTCACAATTTAAAAATATTTTTACTCATAATGCGCATGCGTCTTGGACCAAACAAAAGAAACCTAACTTATTATATAAATAAAATGTTTAATTTCTACACCTTTATATATACATATTTCAAACATTTAAGCATGTGTGTGTATATATATATATATATATATATATATATATATATAAATATATATATATATAATACATATGATTGGTTAGGATAAGTTGTAATATTTTCGTTAGTTGAAAATTTCTAATACATCATATTTTTTAAATAGCAATATTTTTTAAAATATTTTTTTATACAATTTTCTGAAAAAAATTAACGATCCATTCAATTCCATTCTTAATGCTATTAAAATTTTTTGGCCTCCAGAAACAAATGTTGTTTCTAATGTGTAACATGTATTAATCATTGTAAATATTTGAAAAAAATATTGCTATTTAAAAAATATGATGTATTAGAAATTTTCAACTAACGAAAATATTACAACTTAACCTAACCAATCATCAATATGTGGTGGCCCCCGTTAATACGTAAGTACTGTACCTATATATATTTTTGGTACTTGTGGGTTATCTGTCGCCACTTTTTAATTTAATTTTCCAACTTTTTCACAAATACAGATGTGTGTTATCATGTTGCCATTTTTACAAAAATGTTTTTACGCCTCGTGAACAGGCTCTCATCGATCTCAACCACTATTCCTTCTAACCTAACCTAACCTAATCTAACCTAAGGGGTCATTTATTTTTTGGTTAGGTTAGGTTAGGTTAGTGTGTGGTTAGGTTAGTGTGAGGTTAGGTTAGTGTGAGGTTAGGTTAGATTAGGTTAGGTTAGGTTAGGTTAGAAGGAATAGTGGTTGAGATCGATGAGAGCCTGTTCACGAGGCGTAAAAACATTTTTGTAAAAATGGCAACATGATAACACACATCTGTATTTGTGAAAAAGTTGGAAAATTAAATTAAAAAGTGGCGACAGATAACCCACAAGTACCATATTTTTATATACCGGGTGTCCGAGAATTATCTGTACAATGTTTGGCTGTTATTAAAAAGTCAACCATGAAGTGTAGAAATTCCAGTGTTGTCCCATTTTACAGAGAAACTCATTAAGTTTTTTCTGATAACAAGTTTTGACAAGTTTTTTCTTTTTTGTACGCGGGTGACAGACATTGATGATTTAAAAGCAAGAATCACAGCTGCTATTGAGCGAATTGATGTGGATATGCTGCAGCGTACATGACAACATTTGGATTATCGATTGGATGTTTTGCGAATCACTGATGGTGCACATATCGAATGTTTGTAACAACGTTACTTTAATAAAAGAAACTTTTGAAAATACAGATTCTAAATAATCTTGTTTAAGAATTTTACGTGTGTTATGAAGAATTTTATTAAAAGATGAAATTGTACAGATAATTTTTGGACACACTGGAATTTCTAAAAAACTTGTCAAAACTTGGTATCAGAAAAAACTTAACGAGATTCTCTGTAAAATGGGACAAAACTGGAATTTCTACACTTCATGGTTGACTTTTAATAACAGCCAAAACTTGTACAGATAATTCTCGGACACCCTGTACCTATATTTATATATATATGCTGGATGTACTTTTCGTGCTGAGAATACAATTTGACAATAATTTTACATGTATTTCTTAAAATATATATATATATATACATACACAAACACACACACACACACACACACACACACATATATATATATATATATATATATATATATATATATAAGGTCATCCCATAAGTAATGTCGTTTTTTAGATCGGAATTTGAAGGACAAAAAAATACTCAACTGAAACTTTTTAATCTAGTATATATTTTCCATCGGAATCAATGACACTCTGCCACTCTGTTTATAAAATTCAGGCGGTTTTGAGGCAAAAAACGTACAAAGACTGGTGTGCAGGTCATCTAAAGAAGTATACTGTTTCTCGTCAAGATAGTTTTGCAGACTCCTGAAGAGATGATAATCTGAAGGCGCAAGGTCTGGAGGATGTGGAAGTTTTTCCCACCGAAGCTCTTCAATTTTTGCAGAAGTGATCCGAGCGGTATGAGGACGTGCGTTGTCGTGGTGGAACACGATTCCTTTCCGATTAACCAAAGAAGGTCTCTTTTCTTTTGGTGCAGTGTTCAATCGATCCAGTTGTTGACAGTAGACTTGAGCGGTGATTGTTTGGTTGTGTGGTAAGGTTTCAAAGTGTATTACACCACATTTATCCCACCAAACATTAAACAACACCTTCCGAGGGTGAAGATTTGGTTTTGGCTGTGGTGTCGCTGGTTCTCCGGCACAAACCCACTGTCGACGGCGTTTAACATTCTGGTACAGTATCCACTTTTCATCACCAGTCACTAAACGGTGCAAAAACGGATCTTGGAGTTCACGGAAATGAAGAGCTGTGTTAATATTTACCAGCACCCTCAGATTGTCGACCGACAATTCATGTGGCACCCATTTTCCTAACTTAGGCACTTTCCCGAGTTGTTGCAAATGTCGATGGATGGTGGACGGGGATGAATTGAGTTTCTGGGTCAATTCTTCGACAGCTGTTGAACAGTCTTCTTCAAGTGCGGCTAACAGCAGTTCATCATCAAACTCAGCAGGGCGTCCAGAGCGTGCTGCATCTGTCAAACAGCGGTCACCATTCCTAAACTTTTGAAACCATCTTTGACATTTCCTCACATGCAGAATATCGTTGCCATAAACTTCCTGAATGTTTCGCGTTGCTTCAGTAGCACTATTCCCTTTTTTGAACTTGTAAAGCATTATATGCCTGATATGCTCTTCTGATACCGCCATGTTTATGAGGGGTTCACATAAAGCAAAACACACGTTTTCACTGGTCAAGGTCTGTAAAGTATGTAGCGAAACACGATAGATCTCCTCTTAGATATAACCTTCGGAAAATTTATGCTTAAACCGAGTAGGACTAGTTTAAACTTAATCTATCGTAAAAAACGACATTACTTATGGGATGACCTGATTTATATATATATATATAAACGGGTGCGGCAAAAATAACGCCCTTTTTAGTTTATTCTCTTTTATTGAAGGAAATAAATCAATTACAGCATTTTAAGAGAAATAATAAGGTTTTTAAGAAAAATACAGCATTTTAAGAAAAATAATAAGTACTTTCTTAGTAAAAACTAAAAAATAGCTGGAATTTAATTAATTTTGTGGTTGGTTATACTGTATAAAACTATAAAGATACAATTATTAAAAGGGAGTTACTTTTGCCGCACGCGGGTATATATTACCAAATTTACAGTGTACATTTATTGAACTTTTGAGCAAAAGATTATAGAGATAATTTTTAGCTTACACAAAACATTTAATTTCCTCGACGATTCTAAAACAGCTGACGGCAGTATCGGGTTCTGCGCACGACAGACGACTCGTTTCTTGTCATCCTCCATGCGAACGACTAAGGCTAGCGTAGACCGGGTCACATTTCCGTTATTGTACGTCTGTGGAACGAATGAGATAGAAATAATTCACGTGAAAAGATATTTAGTTTTGCAGTTCAGTCATTAATTAAATCATGTGAAGCTCATAAAATTAAATTTAGACAGAAATTTAGTGTAATACAGACTGAACGATTAATATTTGAAAGCTTTAAGCCTACATTAAATAACACGCAAAATACAAGTACAAATGTTAATAGTCTTTGAATATATTCCAGCGCGAAACATATATATTTGATTGCGCTGATCCTGTTCTCTCTATAAAGAATTAAGGGAATAAAAGACATACGAATAAAAGTGATATTAAAAATTGGCAACGCTCTTCTGAAACAACCTCGTCTCCCTCCCCCCGGAGTCGAAGTGCGACTCAAAACTCATATATAATAAAATTATATCAACTCTAAAAACAAACAGTATATTCCGTATTCCTGAAATAATAAAGTTAGAGTCCTTTTCAGTAATAGTGTACAAACCAAACAATGGAGGACAATTTAGGAGTCTATGAAATTGAATGCAGAGATTGTGGAAAATCTAATATGTATAAATAGGAAACAAGAATAATCCGGAGACATTATTGCGCGAAGTCCCTGACCATTTATGCGTCTATAACTGGCTATGAAGGTGAAATAAGAGTAGCAAACAACGCTCTCACATCGAATCCTTCAAATGGAGCGGAGTACTACAAAAGAGTCGAATTTAGGTCGATCTTAAACATTTCAAATATATTTTGAAAATAATATACGAGTAATGTTTGGGGTTGTTGCTTCGACCTCCTTCGTAAAAGGTCATATGACAGAGGGACCTACAACTTTACGCGGGATCGGAACCACTGAACAAATCCAACGTTACTTAACATGGTTAATCTAAGGGAAGCGGTGTTGCGACGTGACCACGAAGCAGTTCGCATATTTGTGAATGAAACCAGACGGTTCACGTGGGTGAGGCTACGTTCGTAAACTTTCCTCGTCTAATTTGGAATTACGAAGACTAACTGTTCTCTTTTATTTATAATAGTCCTAAATTTAACTGCGGGAAAGATTTTTAAGATTGAGGATGTTTGTAATAATTTATTAAACATATCTCCTATTTCTTATAAAGGTTTGACTCATTTTTGAAAGATTTAAAGACATTTAAGAAGCACTAAAAATTTCGTTTACTTTTCTGTTATTTAGTTTTTGAGCTATGTGACGTCATTTTCAGCAGTGAGAAGATTTTTATACGTATGAGTTTTGCGTCTTATTTCGATTTTATAAAAAGAAAAACAAAAAGATACGATTGCGAGGTCTCAGAAGAGCTTTAATTTTTTAACTTTTAACTTTTAACTTTTTATCTTTGAACACAGTCAGTGTTTCTTATCGAAGATTTATAAAGTTTTAAATATTGTTATAAGGAAAGAAATAAAAAGTTAAATTACATTTAATTACTTTAATTATTACTTAAATTATCACTAATTATTTATTATTAATTACTTAAATGAAAGACTCAATAAAAAGTAAAAAGATTTTTTATTAACTGATCATCACTTCGTAAATCAATTTAACAAATCATTTCTTTATTCTTCACAAAAGAAGTGCCTCGATATAATTCAAAGTATCAACAGTCTATGGACGAAGAGGTAAAGTGGCACAGAATCTCTAATAAAACGCTTTTATATTCACTATATTTAATAACAGGGTTCAAATACCTTCGAAACGGCGTTTTCGATGACGACACCATCTTTCCACCATGTGATCTCCGCAGGGGGACGCGAACCCTGAGTTTCACACATGAAGTTGGTCACAGTTCCTTCTCTCTGCGAGGGCTCTCCCCCTATCAGGTGCAGTTCGAGGGGAGGAACTGAAGAAAATAATAATTTATATTAAAATGAGATTATATATATATATATATATATAGAGAGAGAGAGAGAGAGAGAGAGAGAGAGAGAGTCTCCACCCAATTTATCGATCCATATCATAAATATTCAAAAGATCTCCCATTCATGATAGTTCAAATCGTGTTAATGTAATTAATTATTGTAAATCTCAATGGGTAGAGACTTTATGGACACTATGATAAGTCTATCATTAAGTTAAGTAAATTAAGGCCCTTCTATGACTGTTTTATGAAAGCTTCAGGCATAACATTGCAAGTGCGCCGCAAAAATCCATAAATTTATGCCAAGTTGATATATTCTTTACGATATTTCTGTAATCGTCTTGAATCCCTTTTATGAGACCAACCAACGAACTGAATAAGCCCATTAACTGATGAAGAAAACAACCATCCGGTTCTTCAATTAAAGTATCTTTCTATAGCGATTTAATTTCTTAGTGGTTGGTTGATTTTACCGTTTTGTGTCGTTCGTCCTCCGCCCTCTTGAGACGAGCGGAACTGGTGCCACCAACCGGGAAAAATAAGTCCCCTTTAAAAGGGGAAAAGGGTCAAACCACAACCAGCGTTGTCGTCATTAATATATCAATGGATTAGTTTTTCATTTAGGTTAGAATGGAAGAAACGGAAAAGTAAACGCAGAAACATCTCATAAAAGTGAAATGAATTTAGGTAGAGGGACAGTCGTCTGGAGAGATTGAAGTGTATTCAGGAGATGCACAGTTAGAGAGAGGTTGTCCAACAAAATATTAATACGACCTCCGTAGAGGTAGTATAAATAATACCACATCGTACAGGGGCGTCTGCAGAAATTTCTTCGGGGGAGAGCAAACACGTGGGTGAGTGGTGTTCGAAGTGATAGGGCACTAATGGATTATGTGTTGATGACAAGATCTGCTAGGGGGAAGTTGTTAGATGTGAATGTGTTGAGAAGAGTGGCAGGTGGAATCTCTGACCACTTCCTGGTGAAAGCGAAAGTGAAGGTTTGTGGTGGGCGGGGAGTAAGAAGGGGTAGGGTGCCTGTAAAAGAGGTAGTGAAAGCGAGTGAACTGAGGAAAAGGGATTGTGAACGAATGTATCAGGAGAGACTGAATGAGGAATGGTGCAGGGTGGGAGAGAGTGAAACAAGAGAAGTGGAAGAGGAGTTGCAGATATTTAGTGAAACGGTGCTGAAGTGTGCGACGGAAGTGTGTGGGGTACGGAAGATTGGGTTGGACATAAACGACGGGATAGTGAATGGTGGAATGTGGAGGCTGAAATGTTAGTGAAGCAAAAGAGGGAAGTATATGATCAGTACATGCAGAAAAAAGTGTGGGTGATTGGGAAGAGTATGAGAGGAAGAGGCAAGAAGTAAAGAGAAAAGTGCGGGAGCTGAAAGAGAGAGCAAATGAGAGATGGGCTATGAGAGTGTCAGAAAATTTCAGGGAGAACAAGATGTTTTGGAGAGAATTGAGTAGTATGAGGAAAATGAGAAGGCAGATGAGCATGACTGTGAAAAGAGTCGATGGGGAAGTGATGACAGAGAGAGATGTGAAGACAAGGTGGAGTGGGTATTTTGAGGGACTATTGAACGTGTCGGAAGATAGGGAAGCAGGTGTGGTATGTTTGGGCAGAGAGTGGGTTCGGAGTAGGAGAGTTATGGCGAATGGGTTGGTCCGTGGAGGCCCTATTCAGGATGAAAGGTGGAAAAGCGGTAGGAGTGAATGGGATCACTGTGGAGCTCTTGAAAAAAAGGGGGTGATTGTAGTGTTGATTGGTTGGTGCGTCTATTTAATGTGTGTATGGACAGAGGCGAGGTGCCTCAGGACTGGCGGAGTGCATGTATCGTCCCCCTGTATAAAGGCAGGGGGATAAAAATGAATGCTCGAATTATAAAGCATTGAGTGTGGCAGGTAAGGTGTTCGGGAAAGTGGTGATTGAAAGGCTTGCACGGAGCAACAGATTGGGGAGGAGCAAGAGGGTTTCAGAAGAAGTAGTAGGGTGCATGGACCAGGTGTTTGGGTTGAAGATGCTGTATGAGAAATACTTGGAGAAAGAAAGGGATTTGTATGTGGCGTTCATGGATCTTGAAAAAGCGTATGATAGGGTTGACAAAAAGGCGTTGTGGCAAGTGCTGCAACCGTATGGGGTGCATGGGTCGTTGTTGAATGCGATGAAAAGTTTCTACCGAGAGAGTAGACATGTGTGCGTGTAGGAAAAGAGAAGGGTGAGTGGTTTCCGGTGAAAGTGGGTCTACGACAGGGGTGCGTGATGTCTCCATGGTTGTTTAATGTGTTTATAGACTGGGTGGTGAAAGAGGTGAATTCAAGGGTCATGGGGAGGGGAGCGGCGGTGAAGCATGCTGCAGGGGGAGGTTTCTTGGAAGCGAATCAGTTGTTGTATGCGGATAATACGGCTCTGGTGTCGGAGTAGAGAAAAACGCCACAGATACTGGTAACTGTGGTCGGGAGGGTGTGTGAAGGAAGGAAACTAAGAGTAAATGTGAATAAGAGTAAGCTTATGCGGTGCTGTAAAAGGGAGGTTCGTGAGCGACTGAGTGTAAGTTTGTGTGGTGAGGAAATGGAAGGAGCGGCATGTTTTAGGTACTTGGGGGTGGATGTGGCTCGGAGTGGGACGATGTAGGTAGAGGTGGGGCACAGGGTGGAAGAAGGGGTAAAGGTGCTGGGTGCCCTAAGAAGTGTTTGGAAAGAAAGATCAGTGTCTATGGGAACGAAGATGGGTATGTATGAAGGTATAGTAGTACCAACAGTATTGTATGGATGTGAGGCATGGATGGCGAATGCGAAGGAAAGGAAAAGGGTGGATGTACTGGAAATGAAATGCTTGAGGACGAAACTCTGCCCAGCCTATACCCATTTGGTCGACGAGACATTCTATTTACACTTTAAAAAACTAACAACCTAACCTAATCTAGGCGAACGTACGTTAACTTAACCTAATTTAATCTACTCTACAGTAACTTGTCGATTAAATGTCGAGAAAATAACGTTAGTCCGACTTGGCCAAGGACTGTTCCAGGCTAGTCTGAGAAATGGTGAAGGGAGGTGCAGTGACGAGCCCGCTACACTTAATGTATTTGGCTCGACACAGTTCTCCTTGTAAAGGAGACATACTTTTTCCGGTTGGTAGCCCAATCGCCCGTCTCAGTGTCTTCTCGTGAACAAAGGACGTAAACTGGAACAGTCAACAATAATTATGGAAATTCCTATAAAACGTAATGAAAAATGTTTCTAGAAGCAATTTCCAGCGAAAAATCAGTGAATAATTAAATGCGAAACTATTATTCATATCTTTCCAAATAATTTTTGTTAGTCAATTTATCCAATTTATCATCAATCATTTAATAGTAAAAGAAAGAAACCAATACCAGAATCATCGAAAAGTGAACCTCAAACTCGGATATTGTTTTAAATATAGTAATGTCTAATTAAGAATTAAATGTTTGTTTATAAATTAATGTTCGAATATATTAAACTTATAAAATACGAGTTGGAAGTGCAAATTAAAAGAATACAATAATATTTAATGGATGTAATTACAATAAATTATGGTTGAGTATAGTAGTGTCTAATTAAGAATTTTAATAATGTTCGATTAATGAAGATAATAATAATATGTAATATGTAAAAATTAAGATAAATGACGGTTTGTTTATTAAAATTATTAAATACGAATGGGCAACACAAAGAGTCAGTCCACGAAGGTTGGGGTTCTAAATATACCCAACAGTCATTCGGCAGCGCGATAAGCGTAAAGTTGGGGCCATGTAACCTTAAAATTAAATTAATTGTTTTGTGCCCCTCTCCGACGTAAAATTATTATAGTAAAACCCCCCCTGCTCGCGTCCACCCGTTTAACTAAACCATTTTCGGAATTGAATAAAGTGTTAACAAGCGTTTAAAAAGAGTGTTAATGAACCCCCCTTCCCCCTTTGTGTTGTAACGGCTTTCATAGTCTCGGCGTGGCTACCATGAATTTATACGGTACAGTGAAAACGAGTGTACGGAGAAAGCAAGCGATAAATGCAATAGAGAGCAGAAAGTACAGTAAATAATGAAGTATAATAAATAATAAAACGTATTCACGACATAAATTATAAGAAGAAAAAGGAAAATCTTTATCTCTACACGGCGACAGCTTAAAAATTTACATTTATAATTAGTGATGTACCGATTCCAAAATTTAGCCGATGCCGATGCCGATTCTTTGCCTAGATTTAAAAAATTTTTAGTGTAAAATGCTAAAATAACTTTATTTTAGTTTCATAAATTGAATACCAATTCTTAAAGTAATTGTTTTTCCTTATGTTGAATATATTTCCTTTCTTCAAAAATGCAAACAACAACAAAAATTTTCATTGAAATTTCAAGTCGCTGGTGCCCAGTTTGAATAAAAAACTGGATATAAAATTTGGGATAATAAAATTATTAAAATACTTAAAATAATATCAACGTGATAAAATAATTTAATATATAAATTATAAAGTAGAATTTAATAATTTAGTGATGCACCGGAGGCAGATTTTGGCCGAAGGCCGGAGGGGCGGAACCTCCGGCTTAGTGTTTTTTCTTTCGGCCGGAAGTTCCGGTCAATTGATTTATTTCAGTATTTATATGTGTGTGTGTGTGTGTGTGTGTGTGTGTAGTCCATCGTCTCATCTATTTAGGGTTTATATATATATTATAGTCCTGCTATTTTAAATTATTAAGTCTTTAATAACTTAAACTTTATAAAAGTCGACTTTCTATGCTTTGCGTGTGCTAATTTCTCTAAAAATTCCCATTGAATAGAATATCCTCAGGTTATGAAACTTATGATGTCTTGCTGAATGCTGAGTAAAGTAGCCTATATCAAATCAATTATTAATACAATCACTGATCACTCATAAAATAAATTATTATTACAGTCATCTGAGAACTGAAATATTCGGATAGGTGCAGAAATGAGGTTTTATAGTTTTATAGAATTAAAACTAAAAGTTGTCAGAATTGAGTTTGGTGTACTTGGCACCGCCGGAGTTTAGTGAGACCTCCGGCCGGAGCAGGAGGTTTTCTAAAATGGCCGGAACTCCTGCACGGCCGGAGCCGGAGCTCCGGTGCATCACTATTTAATATAGAATTATTATTAATATAGAGTAGGAGATTACAATAGTTTATAATATTTAGAGATTAGCTAGTTAGAGAAAATGTAAATTTATGCGTAACTTAACTTATTAAACTTTGCCTTATTCGTGAGTGTAAACCATTTTTATATAATTACACTTTGAAATGAATCTAAATAATCATAAACAGTGTAAACAGTGCGCAGGGTCATTCCACAGTGACGTTTGCAACATTCACATAGAGCAATTGTTTAGTAAACATTCGACTAAAAAAGTATAAGCATGGAAGGTAGGACAAAACTGTTATGAGACATTATGAAGTATTTTTTGATGCAGGAAGGAGGGGACAAAGGCGAGGGACAAAGGCGAGGGGACAAAGGCGAACGCCCGCAGAAGCGTACCCCGCTATAGAGGAAGAAGAGAGCCAAAATCAAGGTCCAATGTTTTCGAGATGCCTTGACGTTCTGCGTTTGAAAGATTGGAGGTCATAGACAGGGGGAAAGATGGATTGCGGAAGATTGTTCCAGAGTTGACCAGTTGACTAGATGAAAGTTTGAAAATGCAGATTAACCCTCGCGTTAGAGAGTTGGACAAAAAGAGGAATGAGAATGTGTCGAAAGTCTGGTGCTGCTTGCTCCTCTTAAAAGAGGAGGCATGTAGGTACCAGGTACATTTTGGCGTTATTTGTTCTGGAATATATTCTTTAAATTTTTATATATAGGCCTCCGAATTGGTGTGACGGTCGCAACACTCCGTACTGCCTCATAGTAGTTTTTGTTCTACCTCCTACTTTTACTTTTTTAGTGTAATGTTCACTAAACAATTGCTCTAAATGTTGCGAACGTCACCGTGAAATAAACCCGTCAGAGGATTTTCAGGATACTACACCCAATGCGTTTATTAACATTTAGTAACCAGTGTCACTTTACTGATTTTGCTTTGGCTAACGCCAGACGATTTTATTCAGTCTCGGGAAAAGACCTCCGGGCGCTAAAAGGTTAAGCAAACGTCCAGGGCTGGATTTAGGGCCCCCAACAAAACTGTTCGAAAAATATTTTTCAAGGTGTTTGTAATAGGTCAGACACGGAGTCATAATCAGAATCAAAACATAATTATGGAAATTGATTAATTGATAAATAAAATAAATAATTGATAAATAAAAATTGATTAATAAGTTCCGCTAAGCTTCATTGAATCTCTTCGTAACCCTTCTGTGACATAACATGTTGCCAGATATATCCAAGTGCTGTAGATGTGGACAACCTAACCAATCATCAAGGGCGTACAGTTGACCTAACCGGGCATTCAATAATTCATTTGCACAAGAAATGAAGGTCAGATTTTACTAAAACGCACCAAAATACACAAGAAAAACATATTCTCATCTCAAAATCGACCCGCAGGGGTAAAATGAATAATTACCACCATACTACAGTATTTCAATCGATTTTAATCGATCCAAAATTGCTTATATCTCCGTTAATATCAATTTGCACAAGAAATACCATATAAGAAAATAGATTCAGATTTAAATTCTACATAAGAAAAACCGGATCTTGTGGGTTGTTGTATTATATGAAAAATGAAGTAAATGATGGTACCAAAGAGGGTATTAGTGTTAAGTATATACGAAAAATTCTAAATTCGCAATTTATTAGTTAAAGTGTACCACCCCATATTAGGCTAACTAGCCACAATTCTTAAATTTTTCCTTATTAGGCTAGATATCCATGCTTTCACATTTATCTTTTCATGTAGTAGGCCAAATTGCCAGTGTTAATTATGTTACGCAATGTACAAACATTTATAAATGTATTATTTAATGGGTCTGGTCCCACCTTTCTATCGCTAATGAGTAGGCCTATAGAATATGACATTTTTCGTGAGGTAGACTTCGACGAGCTCATCAATGACTTTGCTAGACGCAAGGCTCGCAAGGTGCCGGATCTTTAATAAAATGTCTGGTCTATAAAAATTGACAGTATGCTGTACTATAATGTAAATTGTAGCTACTGTTATTTTTGTCATACGTACATTGTAATAAGCGTAATGTTCTTTCTCAGCTGTCTGGTATGCTCTTGCTCAGTTGGAAGTCACTTCTGTATCTTCAGACATATATTATGGAATAAAGTTATGTGATATACTTTTGTGTTTTTGTTTTAAATAATAAAAAGTTGTGCTGTAAAGTCCAGATTCTAGTGGGTATGGAGAAGTGAGAACTATTGCAACTAGATGACCGGTCAGTCACTGCCCAGTGGCCTCTATCCTAAACCCGGCTCTGCCCGGGGTCTCTACAGATCACTGCCCAGCCCAGGGTCCCCCACAGTCCTGTTGCCCAGGGGTCCCCAGTCCTAAATCCGGCCCTGCAAACGTCTCTTAATTAGGCTGACCATATTTCCTTGAGTCAAAAACGGGACATTGGGATGGCAAAAAAGGGACGGGGGTTATGTAATATTCTGTATTCATGAAAAAGTAAGTACATAAACATATTGAGCTTACAATTATTCTTCAGTGACAGAACCCATACAGAACCCATAAAAAAATCGGTACTGTCCCGTTCAAAACGGTACGTATGGTCAGCCTACTCTTAATCCTTTAGTGTCCAGTGTCACTTTACTGATTTTGCTCTGGCTAACGCCAGACGATTTTATTCAGTTTCGGTAAAGACCTCCGGGTGCTAAAAGGTTAAAATATGTACGGGTACCATCGATTCCAAAAGTTAAGGTACACTGGGCCAGTGGGCCATATAAAAGATGTGTGACTCAGTGTATACTGACTTTTAGAACTGGCTGCACGAGAAAATTTGACTCAACTCACACCGAGAATTAAGGTTGTTCACAATGAAGAAGGGTAAAAAGGCTGTCTTATGTTTGGTTACCCTTACCGTATCCTAACGAAGTGATGAACAAGAGCTTAACAACAAGAAAATTACAAAATTTGCTGATTACTTAGTTGATAAATGCAGTATATTGAAGAAGGGACGGGGCTTATCGTTCAAATGTGTGAGGAGAAAGGTCTTAAATGCACGTATATTCAGGACTGCAAATAGATGTGAAGCAAACCGTTTGAAACTGAATACCTCATTTTCTCATGCAGGGTCACCTAAAAGTTTACAATTCTTGCAGATTTTGAAGCAAATGCAAACACAAGCTAATATCATCGTGCGAAACAGTGAAAGTTCAATTAGGAAAAAGGTTTTCGAAAGTTTTTTAAAACTACAAATTTACATGAGATACTTCTCAAACATAATCGCTGGAAGATAAATTTGAAATCTTATATTATTTTATTCAAGTCGGTTAATTGTCTCGGTCAAGAGAAAATGTTCGAACAGAGATGATATGTACTTGTTTTCTATTATTATTATCATTATTATTATTATTATAAATCCCGAAGGGGATTTATTATTATTATGATTATAAATTCCGAATAAATTGTTCCGAATAAATTGTTATGCTTAAGTTATTATTATTATTATTATTATTACTATTATTTTTATTATTGTTATAAATTTCAAAGGGGATTTATATTGTTAGGCTTAAGTTATTTTATTATTATTTCTTTTTTTAACACCACACCCTGGAGGGTTACCCTCTGAACTGATTAACACCAAATTTGCAGGACATGTAGAAATTGGGTGTCACACTGAGGTAACTAAAGTAACTTTTTTATTTTCCACCTAATTCCCACAAAAGTCGCAGTACTTTTAAACTTTGGGGACTAATTTTAAAATATTTTAAAACTTCCGAGATAAAAATTTTCTGGCTGAGGTGTAACTAATTTAAAGTTTTTACATGAGGCTAAACATAATACGTTTTGTATTCAACGAATTTTCATGAATTTATAGGATCTTTAGATATTTATGAGTACTATAAGGAATGCTGATTGTTTTTCAATTTTCACTCTTTTCGACGCAGTGGTAACTACTGTACAGATTCATTAGTTTAACGAACCTAGAGAGTTCCTTTCCTAACTGATTTGCCTAAAATTTTTAGAAGCAGTATATACAAATTAGACACTGTACAGTAGTTATACACCACAGGTTTATTCGCATCCGTGTTCCTGGTGGAAAGATAACTATAGAGTCATGCTATCGTTCAGGCTACAGGAGGGTTCCCCACTAAGCCTATTAACCCCAAATTTTCAGGATATATACGCTTGGCACTCTCGATCTTCTTCCCATACGATTGTATAGATACTGTAACTTCATTTCCGGCGAAATGTAACCTCTTTAAGATTTCAAACTTAAAAAAGTGTTCTAAAATTAGTGTTTTTTTAATGCCAAGAGCAAATAGAAACTACCTTCCTTCTGCTTTTTGCCAATAGTAACAGTTTTCTCTAGCTATAAGCCGTTCTTGAGAAGAATATTTTCGAAGGAGGAAGGGTGAGGTGTAGACGGTACTGAAATCATTCATATACAATCCGGTAATTAAGCTGTCGAAACGATATTCATATCATTTGAATAACGGGAGAAGAGGATACTAAAATGCCCACTCCGGACTCACCCATGTCCGGCCTGAAGAACAGGCTCCGGTACTTGCATTTTATTATTCTCCCGGCCCCCCAACTCTTTATTGATAAACAAATTTACAGATTATTCCCTACAATTCTATCCTAGTGTTTTCTTTGAGAAGTCGGGATACTTGTTTCGGTGCTGCTCGACAGCTTGTAGTAATCGTTGCCGTTCCTTATGGTTGTCAGTTATTAGTGTGGCATACTCTGTATTCAGCTTCACACCCCTTTCAGCTGCATCGCTACCACCTTCAAAGTTCTCACGAAATTCTCTGTGACCTGATAATCCGCATCTTGTGGCCAGTTAGCCACTTCTGTAGCCATTCATCGCTCACATCCAAGCAGGTGAACAAGAAATGAGAATCAGGGCCCACATAGTCCGGTATCTTGCTTTCTGTCGTGACACCGATGGTTGTGAAAGTTGGCCTCCCGATCCTGAAGCTGTCTGGTTTCTCAGTTTCAGTCAGCTTCGAAGCTATTGCCTGCTTCAGTTCGTCTGTGGCTGCGGGATGGTAACTGAACAGAGAGAATACCATGACTTCTTCCGTCAGATACCACTTGTGACGAAAGAATTTCTCGAGAGCGTCGTTAGCCACCTCCACGTCTAACTCTCTGAACCTCATCATGGCCTTGGTAAACCACAGGTCACTGATTGGTGCATCAGCTCGCCTGCTTGCTTTCATCCAGTATGGAGTGTAAAACAATTGAATGAAAGTATCAGTCTTCTCAGCTTCGTCAGGAGCCTCTTATCACAGTGTAACTGCTCCGCCCAAATGAACATCTGGGCGTAGAGAACGTTGCCCATCCAACGGGCGTGGTGCGTTGGACCAGGTTTCCTCTTATGGTGACCTCGAGGAGGCACCTCCGCAAGGAGGATCAGTGCGTTCTCTGCACATTCTCTGTAGTCGTCCCGGGGGCAACTTCTCTCCCGTTGTAAGCACTTGAATCATGTCTTTCTTTGCCTCTTCTGCACATTTCAGAAGCCACGGGCCCGAGACTTGAAGTGTTTGATACAGCAGATTAGTGTCTCTGGAGTGCCATGCAGACTTGAACTGATGAAATATGGTGTTTACAGGAGCGCTGGTCTTTCCAAACATGGTCTCCCACACATTGCCAAGAACAAGTTCCAAAACATGGTGCCTGCAGCCCAGGTAGAATACTTTATTTTCAGTGAGTTCCTCGATGTATTTAGCAGCTCCACTCTTCCATCCACTGTTACTCGCGGTTGTATAAAAAACGAGAGCGTTCACTTTCTCTTTGACCTCCCACATTTCCAGCATCTCTACAGTTGCTTCTGCTTGAGCTTTCCCAGTAGAATGTGGTAGCCTCTGAACACCAAGAAGCTTACCCTTGGAAAAATTGGGAGTGGGACCTGAGACAAGTATAGCAAGTGCTTCGTGGGCATCACCGTACCTGTCCTTAATCAACTTACCACCCCAATGTAGTGTAACGAACTCAGCAGGGTTCTGTCGAACCGAATCCAGAATTTCTAGCAAAATATTATGTCTGTTTGCCATTCGCTCACAGCGCGCAGTGCATCAGGACAAGCTGAAGTTGGATAAGCTGGCGCCACACACCTTTAGGACTGTAGCTACTATCATGGTTGCCTCATTATCACTCATTTTGATCCTATCAAATGTCGATGTCAGCTCGGGGTCCTGCATGATACGTTTTGACGCCTTTAGTACCATGAACTGCGGTCCTGGTGAGAAATCGGTGCTCTCAGGCTCTCCGTGGTCCTCTGTCTCACAGTCATCTGACAGGGCGCCGATTTTCTCATCTTCTGGGGCTGCTAATGCACTACTCTGAGCTGATGCAGTTCGCATTGTTGCGTTCTGTTTCTGGAGCGCCCTCTATGTCTGAAGTTTTTTCTTATCAGCGAAGATTTTATCGTTGCCACTAAGTGTAGTTTCTCGTCCATCGCGCTGGTTCAAATAAAAGCTTATTTCTTCTCTTTTATCATCAGTCGTGAGTAGCCTATTCATTAGGCCTTCTTCGATAACATCAGAGGTTATTGAGTTTATCTGCAAAGATGGCCCGTTTATTGTCTGGGTCACTCTTTCTTTTCTTATTCTTGTCCAACAGCCTCTACTCATGCCACAAAGTTTGCAGCTTCGCTACGCAGTTATGCGGCAGAGTGGTCTTTATACGTGCCATGTTCCAGAAGGTCAATACATTGTCTACAGTTATTTTAAATGCTTTGTTCCTGTTTGATGATGGGCTTTGATTTACATGGAAGAAAAATTGGAGCACTTGTCATGCTGTAGGCAACCTTGCGTCACATATAGAGGAGGACGGCTGATCCGCAAGGAATATATTTGTTTCATTCCTTAGAACGGGTACAGATGGTGACATTTTGGCATTTTTACGAGGAAGTTCTTGAGGCGTCTGAAGTCTTTTACCACTTCGGGTTGTCACTGGTCCAGGATCCATCTTAGCTTGAAGAAGTTGCGCAGGACGTAGATCGTTTATTAGGATACCTGGAAAAGCGATATTATATTACATCATGGCAGTTGACATATGGTATCTACATACAAAAGAAATTGATCAATATCATATCATTTCATTCCAAATGTACACAGCGACTTACACCAAATTAAATTAAATTTTTGAACACAGAAATCGCTACGCACGTATTCCTGAATCACTACAAAACTGCGTAACTCTGTGACAATTGACATACTTTGATGTCAAATATCTTGAAAACCATAACTCATTCCGCCATGAAAATTGTTTCCAATCACATATTTTCGTCAAGAGGATCAAAACGAGAGGCAGGTTGATAGGGTTATCTCCATTAGTTACAAAGTTAGCATTTTACCGTAAATGACTGAAGCATTCTATCTTTAAGCGCTTTGAGCGACCCCTGGGCTAATTTCTATTTTGATAAAAATGGTAGCAAAATGGACCAAATAATGGAAAAAAAACCAGTATGCTACATTTTTCAAACATTTCCTAATTTTGAACGCCTCCACAGTGTACACATATGTACTATATTTTCTCATGTATAATTTAATAATAACCTTTGGTAACCTTTGGTTAGCTTCCGCCCGAATTGTTCATTCTGACGAAGGTCAGGCTTTTCACTCCACCTTAGACCTACAGTTTAACGTGGAATCCGAACGACGCCTCACCAGCAGCCCAGCGTCTAGGCCACCTAGGGTACCCATTTATCGACCAACCACTTTCTTTATTGTATGGAAGGATGAACAGCTGGGTTTTGCTGCTCGCCGGCTGCCGTCATCGGGTCTCGATCCCGGGGCCGATGGATTTGTAGTCAGCGACGCTAACCAGTACACCACCAAGGCGCACTATAATAATAATAATAATAATTCCTCTACATTTTATATATTGTATAGAAACGTCAGTTGGTTCAGATAGTAATCAACCACTTATAAAGTTTTGAACTCATATAGTAAAAAAGTAAAAAATTCTAAACAAAATGCAATAAAATGTTCACCGAATATGTCAACTGAATTCAATAAATAATTTGACATAAAACACGAAGCTTTATTTTCTTTCGTTTTCAGTGTTAATATATATTGTTTGAAATATCTTCCATTCAGGTAACTGTTTTTCAGTAAAAGGTATTGGAACGAAAAACTATTTGAAACGAGGTTAGAAACACATTCAAATCATATAATTTAAGGCAACGTCGTCATGAAAATGGGTTATAAATTGTATTTCTTAACATATTTGGATATGAAAATGTTTATTAATTTTAGTGTTTTGTCTGAAACCATTTGCTTTATTGTTTTATAATAAATCAATGGAAGAAGAAATAGTACACGTCTGAATTAGTACACTTGATTGGTTAAATGTGGTTGCGAATGAAGGATAAAAAAAAAGACATGTTTTGTCAGTTTGTAAGAGCAGCACCACTACTTTGAAGCAAAATAAGTGAAAGTATATGGAACAGTAAAAATTAAAGGAGAACCTTCAATTCAATTAGAAAATTTCTATCGCAACAAAAGATGAATCGTCGTCCTTAAGAGGGTGTGAAACGCCTTTTCACATTATGCACCTTGTATCTCATACCAACACTGTATTATTCCTGACATATGGAAACAAGGTAAAATTATTACACTACTCAAACCAAACAAAAATCCAACAGAACCAGCTTCCTATAGACCCATTACTTTACTATGCACACCTTCCAAAGTAACAGAAAGACTAATCTTACAAATCACCAACCCACACATTCCACTATCGCCTACTCAACATGGATTCAGACCTCACCACTCAACCACGACATTACTCACTAACCTCACCAGCTCAACGTACACTATTAGCAACAATAGACATTAGTAAAGCATTTGATGCTATCCCAGGCTTCCCTCTCATAAACAAAATACTCAACACAAACCTGCACAATAACACCAAAAGGTGGCTGAGCAACTATCTTTCAGGAAGATACTCACATGTCACATTTAATGGCAAGTCATCCAAAAACAAGCTTTTTCCGAACGGGGTCCCTCAAGAGGCTCTGTTCTCTCACCAACACTCTTCAACTTATACATGCATGACATTCCAACACCCATAGATAACAAGCTTACCTCATCATCATATGCAGATGATCACTCTAACATCCACCCACAACAACATCGACACCGCTACAAATAACCTACAAACATACATAAACAGTATACAAGACTGGCTCACACACAATAGACTCAAAGTAGCGCCCACAAAATCAACCATCACCTTGCTTACAAGCAACACAAAAGAACACCAGGTAATTCCACAGCTTACACTAAACAACATCAACATTCCACACACTCACAGGACCAAAATACTTGGGGTCACATACAACACATCATTATCTTTTGCAAACCACATTCAGAATATTAAAAACAAATGTACGTCAAGACTTAACACGCTTAGGGTACTAACAGGCACAAACTTTGGACACCAGCAGGAAACAACATCACTCATACAAACAATATATTCGCTCAGTTATGGACTATGCTAGCCCATGCTGGGCACCCATTATCTCAAACACACACATAAACACCTTACAACAATACAAAACATACTTCGTATCATTACAGGATGTACTCAAACAACACCAATAGAACACCTGCACACAGAAACAAAAATACTGAAAGTTAGGGAACATTTAGACATGAGGGGAACACAATTCATGGCAGCAGCGACAACTAACCCACAACACCCTTGCCACTACATGTACAATCACGCACCGACACCTCGCACCATTAAGGTAACACCAGAGAGACATTATAACCAAATACTCCATTCCATACCACGCCCCACAGACATCACACAGTACAGAAAACACATACACACACACCTAACCCACAAAGCACTGACACGACTCGGTCCGAATGCGGTCCTAAGTGCGAAGCCGCCACCCATTAACAGGTCAGAGATCAGCCTGAGCAGATCGGATCGAGTTAACTTAGTACGATTCCGATGTGGACATCACCCCAACTTACTAACATATAAACACAGAATAGACAACTCCATAGACGACACCTGCCACCTGTGCCAGGACACACCACAAACAATTGAACACATTATGACAGACTGTACCGCCCTAGCACAGCAACGAACACAACACAACATCACTAGTGCGCTGAACCTCTGGTCCACTCCGAAGAGGGCGATCGGTTACCTGCGTGCCACCGGCTTGCTCGATCAGGGTGGGCTGATCGGCTAAACAACAACAACAACAACAACCTCGAAATGAAAAAAAAGAGATGCTCTCTTGCCCCGTGCGAGCAATAACGCCATTTTGAAACAAAATAAATATCAAATGGTTTATGGGCAGTTAAACTTAAGTAGAACCATCATAGGGCATAGTAATTATTACTATTACAAATTTTTCTATCGCAATGAAAGAGGAATCACCAGGCTAGTTTTTTCAGAATAATTACTTTATATTTGAATCTTCAAATAAAAATGTCATCCTTCGTTTTTAACTAATTTTAATTAATTTATAATTAATTGTAATTAAGTTTAATTGATTTTTAATTTAAATTAGCTCTTAATTATAATTAACTTTTAACTGTGACTATATAAGGCTGCTTCCATTTTAAATGAAAATGCTCGAAGATGACGAAAAACTTGAAAAAATGTCCGATCCATATCGAACATAAAGGATGAATGAGGCCTCCCACCTCCAAACCTTTATAACTCATAAAAAAAAATAATTAGTTGATAAATGCTTGCTATATTTTTAATCATGGTTATATTTCATTCTTCAATGTTGTTAAGTATCTACAGTAGTGTGTCGTATTACTGATGTTTTATTTAGGCTTACTTTAGTATTTTGGCTTGTTCTGGTGTTTGGCTGCTTTCTCTTTTGTGGTTTCTTGTACTATCAATGTTGTGCTAATTTACTTTAATAATAATTGTATATATTACTTTAATAATAATATAGTATATATACTTTAATAATAATAGTAAATAATATATCAAATGCAATATTTGATATAATCTACTTTAATAATAATAATAATAATATATATGATACATCTAGCATGACTATAATTTGTATTACCTATCATATTTCGGTGTTATATGCCGACTAATGGGGTTTTACTGTACTTGCAGATCCTAATGCTTACTAACTGCTGATTGGTAATGATGGCTGGTGAAAGGAAATCACGCAGAGAGAGTGTGTAGAGAGTGTGGCAAATGCGATTGAACAAAGTCCAAATGCTTTCGACAACATTCATTTCATTTCGTCAACGCATCGATGTTTTTGACAGAAAAATCTTATGAAGAGACTATTGACTAAATGGCCATGACTAACATGTTTCGACACTGTAATAAGAATATCAGTTGTCAGTATAAATAAAGTAGTATTTTCTTAAAACTAAGTGACAGAACGTTATGTAAGTGACTATTACGATTACATGTTTGACAATAATCAAATCACATTGTGCCTCAAAGTTGATACATTATTTATTAAACACAACTATAATAATACCTACGTTAAGTCAACTAACCATGTTTTGCAAAGTGGACCAATCTTAGTAAATCAAATGAATGGAATATGAGCTTTCTTCAGATTACGTGATATAATCAATTAACCAGATTTTTCCAAGGTAACTGAACCAGAACTTCAGAATGCACCGCATTCTCATAACTGTACTTCCACAGAAGGCAGAAGAAAACGTATTGAAAGGTATAACAATGGTGAGGGTTTTGTTGCATTGACAGAACAAATATATATACACATTAAAAGAACCGGAATTACGATATCTGATCGATTTGACATTCTAGCGACAAGTATATTATGGGCTAGATTAAGTTAGGTTAGGTTTGCATATGTTGGGGTAAGTTAGTGTAGGTTAGGTTGCGCTAGGTTAGGTTAACTTAGGTTAAATTAATTTTTTTAGAGTGGCGATGTTATATTCTTGGCGATCAGGTAGGCAGGGGTCCAAAAGAACACCGGTCTATATTATTATTATTTTAAACGGGATGTATTGAAAGACTGCCTTGTACCATTACGCAAACCTCTCTCTCTCTCTTCTCTCTCTCTCGGCGAATTTTTATTCGAAAGTGTACGTGAAATGGCACTTCGTTTAATTATAATTTAACGAAAATTTGTATTCCATTTTATCATGGTTTAGGACCGCATTTATGTTTGTTGGAAAAGGCTCATTCACTTTCGCTTAAGTAAATCACAAAAATAAATTACACTAATTCCTTTAATATGGATAGTCTTAGCATCGTTTTTCTTTACTCATACATTATTTCCCTTAATGAGACTATTAATCTCAATTTATAATTACTTAAACCTCACAATTAACTCCTGTTAAACTTTAGTTTAAAAAGTTGGGAAATTTATGACACATCGCACCTAAAGACTGCCTTTTCTTGTTTAACAACCAAGCAAATAGATTAAGCAAATAGATGGATTTTCAGTGGGTGAATCGTTGGGATCAACCTTAGCTAGTCGATTCATTTCTGGGAAATAGATGGTACGTTGATTGTCCCAATGAGTTTAAACGTCTATTCTACTGTTGTTACTTTGATGACACGTTCATTTTTTTTAAATGGCCTATTACGAGAAACGGGGAGGAAACGCAGTGACAAGCCCGCTGCTGCACGTAATGTATTCGGCTCGACCCAGTACTCGTTTCATATGTTTTTTTCCCGGTTGGTGGCGTTATCGTTCGTCTCAGTACCCGTCATAGAACAACCAATATAATTATCTAAACTCTCTACATTGTAATAAAATTTAATCGCAAAGTAAAAAATTAAATTAATTAATTTATTTTACATTGTCAGTTGACGAGTCAAAAAATCTGCGGCAAAAAACCTTTCAGGTTTAATGACCATGGAAAATTATTTTATTTGGATTTTTTATTTGGATGTTTCTCTTCACCTGCTTAATACTGAAGTGGTGGAAAGGTACGCCTATTTCATACGTGATGCCAAACAGGGTGACCCTTATGTTCAAGTTAGGCGTACACAAATTTGGCTAACACACGACGCATCCCAAAATTCTCTCTGAGTATCGTGTGGCATGATCCTATCGAAATGTCCATTTCGTCTGCGACTTCCCTGACTGTCAATCTACGGTTCCCTTCCCTCGAATCATTTCACAAACACAAGCAACAGTGTCATCAGTTCTTAAAGTGGAAGGTCGTCCCACCCTTGCATCGTCCTCCGTCGACGTTCGGCCTTCCTTAAAGAGCTTGTGTTCGGGAACTTTTTGAACACACCTCGTACAGTATATTTGTCCATTTTTTCTGCCTAGTTCCATAATTAAAGACCAAAATAATAATTATATAAATTATAACATTTTAAATTTTAAACTACTGTCGGATTTATCCCGAGCTCTGCTGCGTCCACCATCAGTTGGGAAGAGTAGCACTCCCGGGGGTAGAGAGCCAGGTAAGAGGATTTTTGGACTCTTCCGAGGTGGAGGGCGGGTAATCCATCCCACGATTTTTTTACTCAAATTTTTTCAGTTGTGGTTTCAGCTGCGAACGGGAGGTGATACTTGCCCACCCTGCTGCCTCACTACCTTAGTTACATACTGTACAGTCGCGTAGCCAGAACTTCCCAAGAAGGGGGTTAGAAATTTAGAAAGGCGAACCTTTTGGTGCAACGACCGAGTCACTGCGGAGGGGATTTAGAGTAGTTTAGAGTAGTTTGTGAAGTTTAAAAAAAAATGCAAGTGTTTATTTACTAAATGATAATTGAGGGGTCGCGCGTCTTAGGGTACCTAAGCGCCACCACAGGTGAAAACGTGTTTTTGATGGCTATCACTATTTTCACCCTTCCTCTATCGCGTGGTTTGGGTTATAATGACCTTACGACATTAGAAGTATGGTTGAAAACCTTTTGAAGTGAACTACTTTTTTCACCTCTATCGCCGGCCACAAGTTCACCCAAAGTTCGGCATAATAAGAAAATCAAAAAATTTAAAGAAATATATATAAAATATAAAATATGAAAATCTATTCCAAAAACTCACCAACATCTTCATTAGCATACTTAGAACTCTAATTTAGGCAAAAATGAACGTTCTAGCTCAATTAATAACAGAGATACTATTGCCAGAATATTGCTGAACTTTGGAGGCGATTTCTGACGAATTTTAATTTTGGCGCTTAGGTACCGTAAGACGCGGGACCCCTCATATGTATTATATTATCACATCATAAGTTATAACTATGGTTACAAAAGTGGACCTTTCCTGTCATGGGGGTCATGGGGGGTCGTTTATATGTCAAACATATAAACTAACTATTTATTGCCATGGCAGCGCTGTCATAAGTTTCTCGTATGTGTTAAGGCTTATTCTTGTTTCATTTTTAATTCCATCCTCTGAAATCATAATGACATCTGCGTCTGCTTATGGTCAGTATATTCTGAGGGAAAAGTAACAGAATATCTAAAATGTTGACCACTTTCACAGAAGTCTCTGCCTACACTCTAAATACAAGTGAACATATCGTTAAACGTTTCATTATCCAAATTTTGTGAATTTTGAAATGTCGAATGTGTTAGACATTTCACATTAGTTAAACATTTCGTTAGATATTTCAATTAATCATTTGAAATGGATAACTTATGCCAGATTTTTAAACAACTGAAAAGACTAAGTAGAAATGTCTAATAAAATGTTTAATGAACTGTCTAACAATGAATTATCTAATGCATGAAAGTTTAAGGAGTTGAAGTTTAAGTTATCATATATGAAAAAAATTGCTTCACGCCTTTACTTTCAAAGCATTTTATTTTCAGTTTATATCTTTCTTGTAAATTACTCTCTGTCCCTATCAAATAATTTCATATAATGTAAATTATCAAAGCCATTTATTATTTCAAAAACCTGAGCTAGTTCTCCTCTAAATCCACGCTTTGCAAATGAATCCATATCTAGTTCAGCTAATATTTCTTCATATATTTTACTATTCAGTTCCAGAATCATTTTGGCTGCTCTAGCCTGAACCTGAATCTATCAATGTATCGAAAGCTTTTGATAGAGTCTGAATTAAACTGCCCTCCTTCGGTTTCTATTCTTCTATCTGTGCTTTCATCTCTAATTTCCTTTTTGGCCGATCTATAGCTGCGGTTGTAGATGACCACTGTTCTTTTCCTAAAGCTATCACCACTGGTGTTCCTCAGGGTTCTGTCCTGTTACCCACTCTCTTCCTTTTATTTATTAATGATCTTTTAATTCGCACTTCCTGTCTTACTCACTCCTATGCCGATGATTCCACTCTTCACTTCTCCACCCGCTTCCCAAAGCGTTCCTCACAACAGTCACTCCATGATTCGCGTAGGACGACTTTGGAATAGGGTGGATCGATTTTACATTTCTTTCGATTTCCATATTCTAATAGAGACAAAAACTTGCGCATGCATGTGAAAATAGCCTCTGCAAAATCTTAGCGTAATAGGTAATCATCTTCTGCCCCCGGCAGAGCGATGAAAATCATATTTTAGTAGTCAAAAACGTATTTTTAAACCCTAGCCTAGAGTCATAAAATTTTGCGTGTGTGTTATTTCATGCCTAAGCAACGATATAAATGCTATGGGAAATATATAAATGCATTATTTAAGACAAAGAGCCGATCTGAAAATATGTATATTATACATATTTTCAGATCGGCTCTTTGTCTTAAATAATGCATTTATATATTTCCCATAGCATTTATATCGTTGCTTAGGCATGAAATAACACACGCAAATTTTATGACTCAAGGCTAGGGTTTAAAAATACGTTTTTGACTACTAAAATATGATTTTCATCGCTCTGCCGGGGGCAGAAGATGATTACCTATTAAGCTAAGATTTTGCAGAGGCTATTTTCTCATGCATGCGCAAGTTTTTGTCTCTATTAGAATATGGAAATCGAAGAAAATGTAAAATCGATCCACCCTACAGTATGGAACACCTGATCTCTGATCTTTCTACTATCTCTGATTGGGGCAGAGAAAACCTTGTGGCTTTCATTGCTTCAAAAAAGAAGTTCTTCCGTCTGTCTACTCGTTACAATCTTCCACACGACTATCCTCTTACCTTCAACAACACAACTCAATCCGTCCTCTTTTCTTAACAGTCTTGGCGTTTCCTTTTCTCGTGATCTTTCCTGGAAAAATCACACATATTCTCTTTCTAAAAAAGCTTCTAAGAAGTTAGGTGTGCTGTACCGCCTCCGCGATTTCTTTACTCCGCTCACTTGCTGTCTCTGTACAGGGGTCTTGTTTGCCCATGTATAGAGTATGCTTCTCATGTGTGGGGTGGCTCAACCCACACAGCCGTACTTGACCAGGTGGAATCAAAGGCTTTTCGCCTCATCAATTCCCTGTCTCTTACTGACTGTCTTCAATCTCTCTCTCTTCGCTGCAATGTTGCCTCACTCTCTCTTTACTATCGCTATCTTAACGGACATTGCTCTTCTGAACTCTCTAACTGCATGCCTCCTCCTTTAAGGAGAGCACGTAGCACCAGACTTTCTACACTTTCTCATTCCTTTTCTGCCCAACTCTCTAACGCAAGGGTTAATAGGTATTTTCAGTCTTTCATCTACTCAACCGGTCAACTCTGGAACAATCTTCCTCAATCCATCTTTCCTCCAGTCTATGACTTCCCATTTTTCAAAAGCAGAGTGTCTAGGCATCTCGAAATCCCCCGGCCTAGATTTTGGCTCTCTTCTTCCTCTGTTGGGGGTGTATGTTTTCCGCGAAAAGTAATGTATCTCGTGGGTTGGGTCGCGTATTTCGCGGGTCTTATCTACTCGTACAATTAGTTATTTAATCGCGTATCTGTGAATCGCGTATTAACGGGTCGTGTACTTGTCGGAATTTAATATTATATATATATTAAACCAAACGTCTACTGCTCTTTCGAGTGTAAGGAGGCGGGGCCTGTGAATCTCCTACATATATGTATTTAGAACGCTGGGTAAGAGATTCTGAATTGTCCATTCAGGGACCATATTTTCTTGATAAATACTGCATTTGGTGTCCTTTAACACCTCATTGTTTAAGAGTGTTATGTACTATTTTCATAACTAAATTATATTATGCATAATTAAATGTATGCTTGAACTTAGTTTGTGATGAAAGCCGATAAACATTTTGTTATAAAAATGTAATTAATGAGACTTCTAAGAAAACGACCCACGCACTGTTATGCATTACATTTTCTGCGATTGTAAGGTTTAAAATAATACCATGCAAGGCAAAATGCCCCATTCCATTTCCTTATTTTTTAATAAACATTTCTTGAGTAACAAATGTACAACAATCAGAAGCATGCCTAATTTTTTTGGCAAGAGTCCTTTCTCAACTAAATTTTCTTTATTCCATTCCTCGTATTCTAACATATCATTAGAATTTTAGTCCCCTGAACGATTCTTGGAGACTTTTTGGTTTGGGATTTTTTTTCAGAGGTATAAATTTCGGGTCCATCTCTTGTCCATAATTTTTAAATTCTGATTTACTCAAAGACCCTTTGCTCTCTCTCTCTCCTTTCGTTTCTTCTCCCATTTCATCTCAGTAGCGGTCATGATCTTTCTAACTGCAGGATTATCCTCTGCACGCCTGCATCTTTTTCTGAATCAACACTCCCTCGGATCTGCATTTCCATTGCTATAGTAGTATGGCCGCAAAATGGGAGAGTGCATATGCAGTTGCAATGTTGATCAAATAAGTGCCAGTGCCAACCCCCCTTGTTGCAAGACCCCATCCCTCAGTGCCAACCCGCAAGGTGCCAAAAAAAAGGGGAGGGGAACTCCGCCAGCAAGCTGGGGGAGTCCACCTAACCTCTTTGGGGGAGAAGGTGGGACGGCCTCACCCCCAAAGGGGTATACATAACCTAAGAGAGAGAGGAGGAGGAGAGAGAGGAATAGACCATCCAGCTTCTGCGAGAGGCAGAAGCTTAATGAGAGCTCAAGGTAGCAACACTTGACTTACAACTCGAAATCCGCCAGTTGGCTTAATCCGTCAGTTGCCTTAATCAGCCAAATGACAGTTGGCCTTATCCGCAAGTTGGCTTAATCAGCCAAATGACAGTTGGCCTAATCAGCGAGTTGGCTTAGAAGGCATAAATGGCCTGTATATGTTAATAACCTTCGAACGAATTAAAAGCGCACACAAACGCACATACACTCCCAGACTATACGCCTATACAGCCCCTATTATCACACACACACACACACACACACACACACACACACACACACACATATATATATATATATATATAATATATATATAATATATATATATATATATATAAACAGATGCAAGCAAAGCCCCAATAGCAAAATATATACGAGCACAACCACCACACAAAAAAAACACCACATCACCACCAATCGTCTAAATATAGACTTTTAGGAGCTCATCCCATCAACAGCACATGGTGAGATGAGGGCTACAACCAGTCGTCTAAGTATAGACTTTTAGGAGCTCATCCCATCAACACCACGTAACCGATATTAGGGCTACAACCAAGCTTCGAAACTTAGACGATTGGTGATGAAGCAGTATTACATAACCACCACCACAGTTTTACTTCCCAGCTCCTGGTAGACCGATAAGGTCTCTAAATACGACCCAATAGACAGAGCTATTAAACATAAACAAATACGTTTATGAGGCCAAAGGGTACACCAACAAGGTCTCAAAAAAAGGCAACGCCAATAGTTTTTTTAGTGAACTTCTCATGGTATAATACCACGAGGCCAATTTGACATTTGGTGCGCGATCTTTTAAACAAAAAATCGAAGATAAACTAAGTTTAATACAAAAACAAATTTTCGCCATAATACACAATTTTATCCTTAAACTATAACATAAAAAGCATTAATATGATTTTTAAAACAAAATAGAAATTAAACTAGGGGTAACTTATTCATTTTTTCTCTTTTACTTGCAGCCCTGCCGCGACATTGCTGAATTATTTTTAATGTAATTTAAAACCGGCATTCACGATCATATTAAATCTTACTGTTGAAGATATCCAGAAATAATGATGCAAAATTATTTTGAAAGGTCTAGATTCTTCGAAGTATCTTAAACTTTAGTACAAAAAATATTATAACTAGATTTTAAGTTTTAGTTGGGCATGCCCAATAAATATCGTTTTCTATGCGTATTTATATAAAATGGAATTTATGGTATAACTCATTTAATTGCACCTTCAACAATTCAATAAATGGATTTAATATGGTTTACTCTAAATAATTTCTTCCTTCAATATTACTGCATTATATTTAATGTATTTTAAACCAGCTTTTGGAACATATTAAATCTTACTATTCACGGATTAAAGTAAATTTTTTTCATTGCAATTCTCGAATTAAACAGCCTTGAGGATTCTAATGTTAATACAGCGTATTGTCACAAACATTTAAAAACGTAGAAGATTGGGTTCTCCTATCCAGCAATAAAGAATTATGAAATGCTTCGATATATACACACACACACACACACACACACACACACACACACACAGTGAGTCAAAAGTTTCCATACATAGGCAAAATGGTCACTTTATTATGCAATCACTTGTAAGTCACAAAATATGCTGTATGTGGGTACCATTACACTGAATGCACATACGGATGCGTTCCTCCCAGTCATGGTAAACGCGCGTTTACACGTCTGGTGTTATGCGTGCAGACGCATCACGAATGCGTTCCTTTAGGTGGTCCGTGTTTTGTATTTTCACCTGGTACACCATGGACTTCATGTGCCTCCAAAAGTAAAAATCAAGGGGGGGGTGAGGTCTAGGGTCCTCGGAGGCCACTCCATGGGACCACGGCGGCCAATCCAGTGACCCGGAAACTGCTGATACAGCCACTGGCGCACGCAGATACCGTAATGGGGTGGCGCCCCGTCTTGCTGAAAGTACGCTGGAAATCCCCCGTCCTCGTTCAGCAGGGACGGCATGACTGTGTCTTGCAGCATGTTTAGATACATTTCGGCATTCAGATTGGTGCCAATGAAAAAAGGGCCAACAATTGTGTTGCCCCATATCCCGCACCACACCATCACTTTTCCAGCGCCTTGAGTCTTTGAGGGACTCATCCAGTGCGGGTTGTCATCACTCCAATAACGTACGTTTTGACGATTAACCTCTCCATGAACATAAAAGTTGGCTTCGTCTGAAAACAGGATGCCAGCCGAGAACTCCGTGTCTTCGTCCATTTTTGTTCTTGCCCATTCACAGAATTCCAGCCGCCTGTCCGGGTCGTCTTCGCTAAGATACTGCAACATTTGCATTTTGTATGGATGCCATCCGTGCTCTTTCATAATGCGGACGATACTCCTTTGGCTGACACCGCATTCTGCAGACATCCGTCGAGTGCTTTTTTTGGGACTCTTTGCGAACGTTGCCAGCACCATGGTCGCTGTGCCTTCATCGGTGGCTGTTCGTGGACGGCCACTTCTCGGTTGGTCTGCAACACTTCCAGTCTTCTTGAACTTCTCAATGAGTTTGGCAACGGTGTCGTGTGTGATGTGCGTGCCGGGAGCGTGTCTCCTGTTAAAATCCTCGGCAACTTTGCGACAGCTTCTTGATCCTGCCAGAAGAATGATCTCTATACGCTCTTCTTGGGACAAAGGCATCTCAGCACATCACCTGCAAAAAAATAAAAAATAAATAATAATTTATTTATCATGACCATTTTGCCTATGTATGGAGACTTTTAAGTCACCCTCTATATATATATATATATATATATATATATATATATATATATATAGTGCTCAACCAAGTTGAAAACATGAGTATGCTAACATGAAGATCTACTAAGTCCTTTTTCATCGTATAGTTAAACAAATACATTCATTTCACCTGTTGTCTTTATTGTTTAAAGGTATAAGGTTCAAAATTCAGTGTCGAACGCAGATATTTTTAGTAAAACCCACCTGTGTGGAAATGACGGGTAAATTTCGAAAAACACCTGACATCTGTTATTTTTGTCTTAAATACACTTCGATATGCATCAGTTTGCTTGACACCTCGGAAAAACAAATTTTATTTTCCAAACAAAACTTATCTCTCTCACTCTCTCTCTCTCTCGCTTATGGTCCTGTTTCATTTCTGAAAGAAATCTATGGTGTGTATAAGTTATATTTGACACGCCCCCCTAGAATTCGCAGCAAGTCCGATCACAACCCAATGGGTGTGGCATGAGAACGAGTCCAGGATCTCTGGTTGAAAATACTCGTTCTCACACAGGAAACTCGCGAATCGAATATTGGGGTGGGGTCAATCGGGGCCACGTATATAAAAGGGAACATTTTCAGCCGGAACTCACAGCAGTTATTTTCACCAGCGAATAAACAAACACATTCCCTCCGTCATGAGTCATTCACAAGAACTTTACAGCTCCCCGCAATTGTTTGAAGACGGGGATTTCTATGCAGGGGCTACGCTCCACCTTTTCGCTGCGGCTGACTGGAATGATCTTCTCTCCACACAAAACGCTAATAATATCTGCAATGATCCTCCGTTTGAACCAGCAGAAGACTGTAGTGATTTGTTTATTAAAGTGCCTATTTGGCCGATACATCAAGAGTGCAACAGGTAATTAAGTATCTGTCCAGCTATAACAGTCGACTTTTCCACCGACACAACCTTAAGGATTGACGAAAGAACGTACCGGTAGGCTTATTTGATTGTTTATTAAAATAACTAAATTAATTTACATTTACAGGCTTTTAGGGCAAGGCCGAAAGTTAATACATAAAACAGCACCGAGGGAGAGCGAATCTGGTAATTTGCGATTTACACTAAACTGACAAACTATACTTACAAAATTTTGAGGGCCCCAAAAACCTGTGATCCTGACTGAACGAAATCTAGAATTCAACTCCCCGTATGTAGGATCTTATGGCACTCTTGTAGAGGGTTTTCCCCCAATTCCCCCATTCCCAACCGAAACACCCACAAAAAAGTATAAAAACCGTTACATTCTCTGAGAAGTTACATTTAACAGACATCTTAAATTTATCTTTCCAAAACGACTATATAGAAAAACTATATTAAAAAGTTTAATTCGAAGTACTTATAAAACTGCTATATTAACAATGTTCATTACAAACATTTCCCTCGGTGCCATTTATTAAATTTATTACAAATCATTACAATCATTACAGTCATTACAAATCATTACAATCATTAAATCATTACAATCATTACACTCGCCCCCACCGCAAGAAAATAAGTTTGAGCAACAAACTTATTAAAACATTAAACTTATTAAACCATAAAACGAATACTTCTGCAATGTACGATGGAAATCAAAACAAAGCAACTGCATTACCCACTGCCTACGGTTGTGCAACGTGCTCGTAAACTGGCTTCAGAGTGTAAGCTTAAATTTGAGTATAATATGGGTCCCGAAGAGCTGAGAAGGGTAGAGCAGGAAATGAATGTTCGTATAGTTGTATTTGGAATGGATGATCGCCGTAGGACTGTGTATGTTTTTAAAAGCTGCGTGAGAGATCGTACAAGACCTCTACTTATTTTAGGAATGTCAGGAGCATCGTATCTCCCCATCCGTAATATAAGGACTCTCTACGCTAGTTATGATAAAAGTCGAAAATATGGAAGGCATCATGATTTGTGTAAGGGATGTCTCGAGTTTGCGGATGATATAGTGAAACACTATAAGGAATGCCACATGGTATGTGAGCAGTGTAAAAGCTCCAAATGTGAAGGTCGTGTCGTTGAAGCTGAGAAGAGGGAATGTAATGTGTGCAGACGTACACTTTTCAATAATAAATGCTTTGAGTTCCATAAGTCAATTGACACTTGCAGGAAAATGAGAATCTGTGAATGTGGTATGTTTCATATGATGGATAATTGGGGGAATTTCAAGCATAAATGTAATGAAATTCACTGTCCAACATGCCATGAGAAATATAAGGCGGATGGAGTAGAGCATGTATGTTATATGAAAGACGCTAAGCCTAAAAATAGACCTTCTATAACTGTGTACTACGATATAGAAACTTACACAAACCCTGAAACGAAAGAGGTTATCCCACATCTACTTGTAAGTCAGACTATCTGCGATGAGTGCATGGAGGTTGAGTGTGATGAATGTCACAAATGTGGTAAACGGACAAACGTTTTTAAAACGATCGCACACGACAGCCCTGTGAAACTCCTTGTGTCCTATATTGTCAAGTTAGCGGACAAGCTAAAAAAAATGAGTATGTATATTCTTGTCCATAACTGCTTCAGCACGAGTCATCAGAGATATTCACGGGTGATCCCCTGACAACAGGAACAAGCTTATACAAATGCAAATAAGAGGTAATGTCAGTTTAAAAATACTTTATTATTCACACCTTGCAAACTAGCCAAACTACCCAAGGTGATGGGTGTAGCTGCCGAAGTTTCAAAATGGTATTTCCCTTACACTTTCCTCACTAGTGACACTTTAAATTACGTAGGTAGTGAGGGTGAAATTTTGACCGCTACTACAACAGTTTTAATGAAGATAATCCATACAATATGGCTGATGAATGTGAGCGTTATTGCGTGAATGATGTGCGGGTGCTTAGAGTAGGTTTCCAGGCCTTTAGAAGGATGTACATAAACTGTTTCAACTGCGATCCACTGCAAGTCGCAATCACACTCGCCTCATTATGCTTTACGGTGTTCAAGAACAATTTCATGCCTAAAGACACCTTAGCCGTCATTCACAGAAACAACCGTCGCAGTTATGAGCACAAGGCTATTTAATGGCTCATACACATACAACAGCAGACCGTAGTATACATAAAACAAGCCCGCGACACGGGAGAAGTACCTATTAAGGTCAGTGGTCGTGTTTTTGGGTTGATGGTCTCAGCGAAGACCGTACCACTGGTGAGAAGACTGTGTATTCCTTTAACGGTTGCTGGTGGCATGGGTGCCCATGTCCTGAGTGTGGAATCGTAGGAGATATCGACGGTAGATCTCCTGCCGACAGTCTTGCATGGACCCGTACCCGCGATCAGCTTATAGGTACCCAGTTCACTCACAAGATCTTGTGGGAGCATGAGTATGATGCATGGATGGAAACATGAACAGTACCGCGAAGTAAATGCGATAAAGCGTTCAATGGTGTTGGATCCTCTCAAATGTGGTGATAACTTGTTCGGAGGGCGTACAAACCTATTCAAGCTATACTTTCCGCCTACGGAGGGCGTGAAACTCCATTACTACGACTTCTGTTCTTTATATCCCTACGTGATGAAGAATAATCCGTACCCCGTAGGTGCACCTGAAAAACTGGTGGGATCTGACCTGCCTACCATCGAGGTGTTCTCAACAAATTTGAACGGGTACTATTTCGGTCTTTCTTTCGTAGACGTGCTCCCCTCCCCCTTCGCGATTTATGGATGCCGATCTTACCCGTCGTTATAGATCACAAACACATGTTTCCCCTGTGCGTGAAGTGCGTAGAGAATAATGGTTCCTGTAATCATACAACCAACCAGCGTAAGGTCAGAGGTGTATACACAAGTCCTGAGCTGTCCATAGCCATCCGCCATGGTTACAGAATATTGAAGATATATGAGGTGTGGAGGTTTCAGAAACCCCCCAACCTTTTCACGCCGTATGTAAATACTTTTTTGAAGGATAAAGTACTGTAGAAGCATCAGGCTACCCCCGAGAGGGTGAGAACGAGGGTGAAAAATTGGCTTATATTTAGCGTTACCGTGACCGTGAAGGGATACAACTTGACCGGGCTCAAATTGTTAAGAACCCTGGCAAGCGCTTTAGTGCAAATTTGTGCCTAAATAGTCTTTGGAGGAAGTTTGCACAGAATACAGGTAAGAGGAACGTTCACCTAGCCCAAAATTATAACGAGGTGTGAGATTATGCCAATGTCCCCGATAAAGATGTTATGGAGATCGTGGATGTTGGTAACACGTACATAATAAAGTACAACATCACCGAACTGGCCACAGATACCTCACGTATTACAAACATACCTGTAGCTAGCTTCACAACCCCATACGCATGCATCAAGCTTTGGGGACTATTGCACTCTCTTGGGCGGAGGGTGCTGTATGCTGACACAACGTAATATTCACAGAGAGGGAGGGTGAATATACATGCCGCCTATTGGGACTTCCTCGGAGAGTTGACTGACGAGATCAAGGATGAGTATGGTGATGGTGCATACACTGACTCCATTGTATCAACAGGGCCAAAAACTTATGGGTTACGGGTGGGGGAGCGTATGAAATATATTGTGAAGGCTAAGGGTATCACACTTAACCAGGCGAACCGACGAGTCGTTAACTTTGACTCGTTGAAGGATCTAGTGTGCTTGGAAGATGAGGGCGGCCAGCCACCCCAACTGACTGTGGGGACCCACAATTTTCGGGCGCAGTAACTGGGGGCGTGAAGGAACTTAGGGGTACGAAGGTATGCCGTAACACCTATAGGAAACATTACCAGGTGCCTGGTACCTATGATACCGTACCCTTTGGATACCATAATCCTTGATTGTTACATATATATATAATATATATATATATATATGTCTATTGTTAACGATATATTTATTTATTACGTATATTTTTAAATGTTTCAATTAGAGTTTCATTTTCTCCGTTGTGTGTGTGTGTGTGTGTGTGTGTGTGTGTGTGTGTGTGTGTGTGCAGGAAAAAATCCTAAGCACCGCCCACTGTAAGCGCAATCAAAGGGTCATGTGACTCCTGCTACTATCTGGATATATCTCTACCCCTGTGTGCTCAGTTGACCTCTGCAAGCCCTGGAGCTCAGACGTGTATTTTCTCACGTAGACGAAAAATAGTGATGGCTACTTTTGGTATTGCGTGTTTGACGTTTTTGAAGTGGTATTCGGTAAAGTCGGAAGATGTGGTGAATACTGAAAGACGGCGTAGCCTCCCCCTCCTTTGAGACTTTTAAGGCTACAATGAATCGCGCGAAGATTGAGGAACAAGATGTTCAAATACTCTATGAATATTCTGGCGAGAGCATTGCAGGATTTCGCGGCACAATCGATGTAAATGGACTACGTTGTAGGGCTAAACTGTATAAAAGCGTACACATACCGTGAGGTAAAAGAAACAACGCGTGAAGAAGAGAAGCAACGGGTATGGGTAATGAGTCTCGTTGATGAGTGGTGTGACAGGCGGTATTATGTCATGTTGCATCATACCGAGTACGCGTACCCTGCGGCTGAGAATGTAAACCTTGTCATCATGGACAAAGTAAAGTACTTTTACCACTACATTCATATATATCATGACGAGGTTCGCAGTGAGGTTGTGGCTGAAGTCCTGTGTGAGTTTTTAATAGAGTTTAGAGACGAGTATCGACTGTTAAACAAAAAGGATAAATATGGGCACATGTTTCTCTCAAATAGTGGACCGGATTGTTAGTGTGTGGAGAAAATGAGCGTCTAGTGCACATTCCGATGAAACATTAAAACGGAAATTACCCCATGTGTCAAAAACGTTGCCTGGTATAATGGGTACAAGTACACGCGTGATTCACGCTAGAACACGTACACCGATTCAACAGCTTATGGTGTGACTCACTCCCCCAGTCGAGCCGATCCGCCCACCCGTGACTCATAGTCATGTCAGAGCTTGAACCGACTGGACGAACACTCCTCGAATACGATGGAACTTCCTTTGAGCAGCATTCTCAATGCCGTGTACAATGTGTCCGTGACGAAGTCATTGCGCTTTTTTAGGCGTGAAACCGGTGCCATTAACTATGTACTTGAAACGACTTGTAGACAAGCAAACTCTGGTAAACGTAATGTTATTTATTTAAGTGTTGAGGAGATGAATAGAGTCTTCGTGATAGTTGAAAAGTGGGGTGAGGACCGTTATAAAATACCTGCAGGTGTAGGTACAAGAAGAGAACAGATTAGTGATGCCCTCTCATATGCATTGTTTGTACGTTGTGTATAAATAACCATCAGCCAAGTATTGATATACGAGTGATGTGGAAGAATGCATCTGATAATAACGGTCTTGTCCCCACGCGAAACCGATTCATCCTCGACAGAATGTTTGAAATCGTCGGATTCCGCAAGCTGAAGCCCATATTAGACACTCGTGTTACGGATATGATTTATTTTGACACGGTTCTTAAATACGCATACACCGCTCTGCTCGACGGGGGTATCGAATGTAGGAATGAACAAGGCGAGAATGGTCTAGAGACGGATGCTTATTTAAAAGGTTTAGACTTCGAAATATAATGAGCTTTGGTACAGAGGACTTGAGCGGTACAGGGCAGAGCCCGCCTACACTGTTCACCCTAAAGAATTGTACCTCTATATAATGAGCAGCTGTCGTTACGACATAGAAGATTATTTCAATTGCCGCTATGCGTTGTGAAGAGTTCACGATTGAAAAGCTCGTATCGGTAAGAAAAAACCCTCGATTGGAAAGGATTGTTTATAAACTTGAATTTAATAATGAAGTTGTGGCTGACGCCGCATTCTTTTTGCGTGCTTTTGACTGTATTATGTCCGTGTTTAAAGACAATTTGCTAATTGTAAAGTGGGCACAAAAATAGTATTGTGCGATATGAAGGCCCTTTACATCGAGTATAGGCGTCCGCACACCTTGAGTGGTGAAATAATGCTAAATCGTATTTATTGTATAGTACAAAGCAAGAATGATGTAACTGTAGACTCGATTACGTGCGAGTTTAGTATTTTAGTTAAGCGCGGTAGAACATAAGGTGTATGCATTTTGATTTTATATAGGTTTTGCTGTTTTTATATATATATATATATATATATATATATATATATATATATATATATATATATATATATATATATATGGGTATATAGTTTTATCCTGTACTATTACTGTTTTTTATATATATATCAGTTTTGGTGTTTATATATATATAAGGGCGTATTTGCTCGTACATATATTAAATGATTGTATAGTTTTATCCTGAACTAATATTATTTAAGAATGTATATATATCCTTCGCTTAATATGTGTATTTTTGCTGTATATTATTTTTTAATGTATATCTAATTCCTATATAATTCATGAATTATTTCCCTTAACTCGTCTAAATAAACAGAATGATGTAATGTGTTTTATTTATTTCTTTTGGTTGTATATAATATTAAGGAATAACTGGGGGTGATGGGAATATATACACCAAATGCTTGGTTACGCGTTCTAAGCCGACTGATGAGCTTCTAAGCAAACTGTCAAGAATATATGCATAGCGCAATCTGGCAGCTCAAACGACATATAATATATATATATATATATATATATATATATATATATATATATATATATATATATATATATCTGCCATTTACGCCTTCTAAGCCGACTGACGGATTTCTAAGCCAACTGTCAAAAATATCTGAATAGTGCAAGCTGGCATCTGAAAAGTTAACTAATACAGGGTGTCCCAAAAAAAACTATATACTCTTTATAGCATCATATATTTTATAATTTAAAAAAAACCAAACAATATATTGTTATAGCAATTGCCAATGAAAGGTAAATTAGTAATCTAAGTGATCAAAATGTTATAGCGAGTTGTTTGCATATAAAATTTAATTAACTACGCCAAGTGCTCAAAATGTTCTCTGGCGACATGAATGCACTTTTGAATGCGTCAACTAACTGATTCGCAGACATGGACTAATGTGGATGCTGTGATGGTCCCGCACTTTTCCCTAATTGCATCCTTAAGGTGTTCGAGTGTTGCAGGTCTTGTACCATAAACTGCATCCTTCAGGTAGCCCCACAAGTAAAAATCAAGTGGAGTCAAGTCCGGTGAACGTGGAGGATACTCAATGCTTCCTCTTCGTCCTATCCAACGGTTAGGCAACGTTTCATCGAGGTACCTTCTGACATCACAATGATAATGAGGGGGGGGCTCCATCTTGTTGAAAGTAAAATTCGTCGTTTCCAAACAACTTCCGAACTGCAGGTATAATTTCTGTCCGCAGCATGTCGAGATATGCGGCACCGGTAACTGTCCCATTAAAGAAAAATGGTCCAACCAAACCCCTGGATGATAAAACTACACCATGCTGTTAATCCTGGTAAATTAACATGTTTATCCACATAAACGTGTGGATTATCAAGTGACCAGTACCTACAGTTGTGTCGATTTACTGTGCCATTCAGCTTGAAAGTAGCTTCATCAGACCACACGATTTTGTTGTATTGAAAGTGCATTCATGCCGCCGGAGAACATTTTGAGCACTTGGCGTAGTTAATTAAATTTTATATGCAAACAACTCACTATAACATTTTGATCACTTAGATTACTAATTTACCTTTCAATGGCAATTGCTATAACAATATATATATATATTTTTTTAAATTGTAAAATATATGATGCTATAAAGAGTATATAGTTGTTTTGGGGACACCCTATATATACACATACACCTGCCTTCTAGGTCTTCTAAGTCAACTGGCGGATTAAGCCAACTGGCGGATTATGCCAACTGGTGGATTTCTAAGCCAACTGTCAAGAATATCTGAATAGCGCAATCTGGCATCAGAAAAGTTAATATATACACATACACCTGCCTTCTAAGCCAACTGGCTGATTTTGAGTTCTAAGTCAAGTGTTGCTATCTTAAGCTCTCATTAAGCTTCTGCCTCTCGCAGAAGCTGGAAGGTCTATTCCTCTCTCTCTTAGGTTAGGTATACCCCTTTGGGGGTGAGGCCGTCCTAACTTCTCCCCAATGAGTTTTTTTTGCACCCTGGGGGTTGGCACTGGGGGAGGGGTCTTGCAACAAGGGGGAAGGGGGTTGGCACTGCCACTCATATAATCAACATTGCAATTGCATATGCACTCTCCCATTTTGCGGCCATACTACTGCTATTTCTAGCTCTCTTCTCAACCTTGCTTCCCATTCTCTTACTTCATTTTCAACTTATGTCCATTTTTCCTGTTTTTCGAAGACTTCACATACTACGAGGGACGGTCAGAAAATAAGTTTACATGGCGTATAATTTCTTAACTAAAGGACCTACATTGATTATGTTTGTATCAGGTGAATTCGTTAATCATTGTTTGCAACACTGCACGTCGATTCGGATGTCATCTATCATAAATTGGTTATATGAGTCAATTGAACATGGCGGCTCGACTGGAACAGTGCCCTGTCATTTCTGCAACGATATTCCGAGTCTGTCGATGATCAAGAATTTCTCGAAAGCATTGTCACAGGAGACGAGACATGGGTTCATCACCGTACTCCGGAAACAAAACGTGCCAGCATGGAATGGAAACACCCTGGGTCCCTGCGACAAAAGAAGTTCAAGATTGTGAGGTCCGCTGGCAAAATGATGGTTACCGTGTTTTGGGATCACAAAGGTGTTTTGCTCGCAGACGTCATGCAAAAAGGCACAACAATCAATGCAGCTGCATATTGTTTAACACTGGAACATTTACGAGCGGCCATTAAACGTAAACGTCCTGGACTGCTCCGTAGGGCAGGGCACTGTTTCAGTTGAGCTGCTATGTTCAACCGACTCGTATAACCAATGTACGGTAGATGGCAGCCGAATCGACCTGCAGTGTTGCCAACAATGATTACCGAATTCACCTGATACAAACATAATCAATGTAGGTCCTTTAGTTACAAAATTATACGCCGTATAAACTTATTTTCCGACCCTCCCCCCTCGTATAACTAGGCTATATTTTCCTCTTTCTACTTCAGATTATCTTTCCTCAATCCCTAATCCTGTTTTTTTCTTTCTTCTACTTCTTCCCTCTCAGTGGTGTCAATCTTCATGATGTTTGTAATTTTCAGCAACCTACCAGATGAAAGATTCTCCGGAAATTTCATTTACTTTAATCCAGTTGTCTTTAACATGGACTTCAGCTCTTTCGAGAAATAATCAGACCATACAGTATTAATTCCGCCCAAGTGTAATATGCGTGTGAGTATAGTGATGTTTCATTTTCCACTTGAATAGTTGTTCCTAATTCCTTCCAGACAATGGTCGTTTACCAAACATTTTTAGAATGTATTTTATATGGATGTTTTAGGAGCGTTTATGAAAGTGTATTAAGTGTACACTTGCGTTTGGTGGTTGTCCTTTCAGCAATGATCGCCTTTGTTACAATGGAATAACTTTTTTATTCCTTCCTAGTTTTACTTTAGACTTTTTTTTGAAGAGACACGTCATACCCATAGCACGATGCCCCCTCTACTTCCTCAAAGGATATGTACAATTTCTCTTATGTTAATAATCAAGTTCTTTGGCAGACAGTTATTTGTTAAACGTAATTGAATTTTATAATAAGCAAAACACATTATAGATGTTTGTAAATTGTTCTTTTTCACTTTGATTCGGTGTTATATGTAGTTTCAGAAAAATGTTCGTTAACAAACAAAATTTTTAGAAAGTGAAATACTACAAATCAGTAATGGCCGTTTTTTCTTTAAATCTTATTATTGTCACCAAAAAATAATAAATCCAATGTCCGTAGCTCAGGTTCGACTCCAGATGATGCTGGTTATAATAATAATGGAGTTAAAGCAATGGGCGACATTAGTTGGCTTCAACGCTGTGACAGTTTCTGGCCCTCTTCACTGATTAATATTGAAAAAGAATAAAATATCCAAAGAAAAACAATATTAACAATTAGTAATTTTCTATGAGTTTTAAAATAATTGTTTCTAGGCGAACTTTTTCCCAAAACTGTACATCAAGAGTTCTTAGCCTTTTTAGGCTGCGATCCAAATTCTGGTCTCGGGGCTAGCTCGGCGACCAATGTCTTCAAACAGTTCACTCGTAATAGATAATAAAATAAATAATAATGGTAAAATGATTAGGGATAACATAAATAAATGATAAATGACAATTTAATGATCCAAGTTTGGGTCGCAACTCGTGACCCAGAGGTTAAGAACCCCTGCTGTACATGAAACAAGAGCATGACTTTCCGAATCATTCGTGTTATTTTTGACCCTGCAAAACATTGTATTAAACGAAATATATAATTACAAATTTTATAATCTCTTTTATTTAGCTCAATCATAGACTCCCAGTTTTTCTTTATATCCTGTATCGCATGTTCTACCCAAACCTCGAGTCCTCTACTAACAATAATCGGTTTCTTAGCCCCAATTTGAACAGGAATCAAGTAGCGTTTTGACTGTTTGAGTTGTCACTGTCTCATTCTTGCTACACTCTGAAAACTGTTCAGTCTAACTACTTTCTTAAGGGTGTACCACAAACAACACTGTTTCTGAAGAGGAAGTAGATGGCACAGTCATAACTTAAAACGTTTTGCTGAAAAGTTTTATTTAAAAAAATGTCAGTCGAAAATAGACAAAGACATATGTTTAGACTGGACGCTGCCTTATTTAAACAGCTGTTCGATGGGCTGTTTTTGCCGCAACGTCCATTTGTAACAAACCCATGAACCTTTCCGACACGGTAGCTGCTACCAATTGTCCGAGAAAAGTAAATATGCCGATACAATGACATCATTCCAGACATAAGGAGAACCTTTAAAACAGGACAATAATGTAATGTTTCACTTGCTGAAAACACTGTGTTGGGGTTGAAAAATCAGGGTTTATTAATAAGGCGCCATTCAAAAATTACGTAACGCTATTTTTGCTAAAACCTGACATCCCTACCCCCCTGCAACGTTCCGTAACATGTGGGGTGTGGGGTGGGGAAAGTGTCACATAACAGTTTTATAGGGAGTTTTCTGGTCTAGCGTTACAGAACGTTCCAGGGGGATCTGGGGTGTCAAGTTTTAGCAAAAATAGCGTTACATAATTTTTGAACGGCCCATAAATGAAAAATAGTAGAATCTATAATACTTAATTGGAAAACATAAATTAGGTTTAATAGATGGATTATAAGGTTAGAAAATAGGCCTCAGATCCGTACGTGACTTTTAGCACGAAGCTAGAAGAACAAGTTTCGTTGCGTTCATACTTTTAATAGGGTACAGCAAATAAGACACAAGTATAAGAGTCACCTGATGCCCACCTCCCGTTTTGTCCAATCATGTCATTAAAAACAAATTATTTTTCATATAACACTATATATATATACACACACACATATATACTGTATATATAATGATAAGATCTGATATTGTACAACAGACAAAATTAAGTTAGTCAAGTAATATAAAATAATTAGGAAATTAAAAAAACTACTAAAATAACGTACTAATAACTGCGTCTTAGGTTTTAGGTTCAATAATAAACAAAGGACAGATCATGTGTAAAGCGCCAATGGAAAAATGAAGTGAGAGATAACGAACTCACGAAAACAGCGGAGAGTCAGTTAGTCAAGAAGAGTCGGCAATAGAAGATGAGTCGGTGATTGATTCAGAGTCGTCGGAAGTAGTTTGTCTATCTTAAGATAATTTTTACCTCTTTTTTTATCCTTATTTCATTTTCTCCATTCGAACCCGTGGAAATAGGGCATATATTAAAAATGAGCTTAGTTTAGTAAATTCATTATTTCCCTGCCCCCTAGGCCAACGAAAGAGTGAATTCTATCCACGGCCCTAGGCCTTTATTCATACTGCTCTAGGCCTATCACGTTTTTGTAGGCAACTTGATTTTCGGTGAAGGCTTAACCTTGTTGTTAATTGTATAACGTAAATGTAAATTTAATATAACCTGTGTAAGAATCAGGCATGGGGACGAGGCCTGGCCTAAGGCCTCGAGGCCGAGGCCTTCAGAAATCCACGATGCCGAGGACATACATTTTTCAAAGGCTTCGAGGCCGAGGCTGAGGCCTTTTTAAGGAGGCCTCACGAAGCCTAAGATTGTTAGGCTGAAGGTATTTGCACACAGACGTGTGATATTCGGATGCAAATAACGAATGCGGTATTTGCACCTCTGGGTGCAGATACTCACTTCGAAATCTTTTACGAATAAGCTCCTCCATGCTTTGGGAAGGCTTAACAATCTAGTCTAGTCTAGGCCTAAAGCTCTTCCAAAGGTAACCTACCGTAGCCTCACACTAGCCTGTATCTCTTCTTTTTTTGAAATCCATAAGGAAACTCAAGATTCTACTCAAAATTAATAAACAAAGACATAGCTCACTTCACTTACCTAATAAAAGGGAATTATTAAGCATTAAGCACGTTCATCTATCACACGTGGCCACACCACAACACCGACACGCTGTGTTTTTACACTTGCCGGGCGGGTCACACAGTCAGGCACAGTTGCCAGAACAAGATTTCTTGGGCACCATACATTAGCCCAATAATTTTTTATTTCTCATTTCATTCAGTTCTTATTTCTCATTTTAATATACCCGCAATATTTCAAGTATTTATGATAATATGGAAAATTATGATGTGAAGATGATCTAGCAAAATATTTCAAGATTGTACTAACTCATTGAGTGTTGATCGTATAATTTCTGAATGGCTACAATTATAATTTATTAGCGACTCTAGCGAGCATTGCAAACAGAGCTACATTTGGAGATGCCTTTTTTTAAAGTTTTGCATTTTTATGTATCTTGACAAAAAGAAATTGTGGTCTTAAAGTCCACCAAAGATCTTTAATGTAATTGTAGCTTGTACTGTATGTGAAAGATGTTTCTGATGTACGGTAGGCCTATAGGTATGAAGTTTATATCATGCCATTATTATATAATTATATATACGATAATAATATGATAACGATAATATTAAGAATATATTTGCACTTGATATTTCAACATGTTATATATGCAAAGGTGGGCAGGACCGAGTTCCAAAAGGACCGAACTCCAGGAACTCGGTCCTTTTTAAGGACCGTGAGCGGGAAAGTCGGTCCTTTTCTAAGTGAGGACCGAAATGAGGAGCGACGGTCCATTTTTAAGCAATTCCGGACGGTCTTTTTTAGTGATTTTAGTGTGTTTAGTGATTATTTGAATTTCTAAAGAAGATGGATCGTTTCCTCCAGAAGACTCAGAAAGAGACTGAGACTGAACTGAAACTTGTTTCAACACCTGGAGGAGACGAAGAATCTACTGATGTTAGTGCTTCAACTTCAAGTCAAGCAACTGGAGCTCCTAGCGGAAGAACTGAACCCGGCAATTCCTGGCCGTACCTGGACAAATACTTTGAATACCTGGGCCCCAAGGGTGAGCAGAACCTGGAGTACAAGTGCTTGCTGTGGCTGCCGAACAAGAACATCCTCTCGACAAGCAACAAGAGCCAAAACAACCTCAATCGACATGTCTCCAGGCGCCACCCTCACGTCCAGAACCAGTTCGACCAGTGCATCAAGGACGGGGGTGGAGCTCCAGAAAAAGAAGAAGCGGCGAGGAGACCCTCAGGAGCGCCCCGACGACAAGAGGCAGAGGACCATGGTTCAGCCGACTATACGGGAGGCCATGGCTGGACCGTCCAGAGTCACCAAGGCTCTCTTTGAAGAGAAGGTCAGTAAATTCAATTAAAAATCTTACAACTTTGTCTAGAAGTATTTATAATCATTAAATTACACTCAAATGTCAGTCAGTTATGATGAAACGTAACAAATTTTTATTTCTTTTTAATTAGTTGATCACCTTATTTGTGGGCAACATGTTGCCTCTCGACGTCGTCGACTCCGATTCGTGGAAGGACTTTGTTAGCACCTGTGTCCTTGGCCAACACTCCATGTCTAGGAGGACGCTTACCAGGCGTATTGAAGACAGGTATTTTTTGTTTGGCTATTTAAATTCATCTTGATAACAGTATTTTCTTTTCTTTTTCTTTTAGTGATGAGCGATGACATTATAATTTTTTACTTTACTTTTGTCTTTTAATAAACTTTTTAAGGTTTGACGAGAAGAGGCAGCACCTGAGGGACGTCCTCAACTCTGTACAGTCGGTCTCTACTGGTATTAGCTGTCAGGGATGGGATCAAACGTCGGTTTGGTCCCCATTTTGAGGATATGGACTTCCTCCTGGCAGCTGCGCTACACCCCAAGTTCAAATTGGGCTGGGTGAGGCTGGTGGAGGACGACGTCATGTATGACGTCGAGGAGATCAAGGCCAAGGTGAAGAAGCAGATGATGTCTATGGTGGAGAGGATTCTGGCAAGAGCGGACTCAGGCAAGGACACCAGCAGCAGCGAGGGTGAGAATGACCAGGACAATGACGACTTCTTTGAGGCTCTCTACGAGGGCGGGGAGAAGACGAAGGAGACCGGGACCAAGTTGGTGGAGACATTTCTCAGCGAGAGGCCTGTGAAACCCTTCATCTTCAACAAGGACTCGTTCCCCAGCCCTGCGTTGAAGGACTTGTTCATCAAGTTTAACACGCCTATCCCATCCAGTGCCGCCGTGGAGAGGCTCTTCTCTTTGGGGAAGGACGTCCTCAAGCCGAAAAGGTCAGGGCTCAGTGACAGCCATTTTGAAATGCTAGTCTTCTTGAAGGTAAACTCAAGCATTTAACTTAATAACTTTTTTTCATCATTTATGTATTGTATTAATTATAATTTACGTTAATAAAATTAAAGATTTCCCGTGTCTTTAATTTCATTTTTCATTTTAATCAAATTTTTCACTTACCGTATATTATATATAAGGACCGAGGACCGAGTCGTTCCTAGGTCCTATCTTCAGAAAGGACCGTGACCGGGACCGTCGGTCCAGTTTGAGGCAAGGACCGGGACCGTCGGTCCAGTTTGAGGCCCGGGTGCCCACCTTTGTATATATGTAATTTGATTCAAGAGTATATTTGCACCTGATATTATCCATTATCAGACATTTTTAAAGTTATATGTATAATACTTTATATTATTAAAATAAATGAAAAAGACCGAAAAAATTATTTGCAAACAATATAACAATTTACATCTCAGTTATAATGCCGATATTAGCAAAATTATTGTTTACATCCGATATTATATATTTATTTAAAATCATATCATATTATTTAGAAGTTTATATGTTACAATTTACGACGGGCAAAAAACAAAATTATCGACGACAGTAGCTAGTTATCAGTATACCAGGTGGTATTCTTCTCTAGTTTGGCCTATTTTTTGTTATAGAAATAGATACATTACAATAGTTTATACACATAAATAACACAAACACATTACGTATATGAGCTCAGTTCAACTGATAACCAACTGATAGATTGCTTTCCCACACTAGGTTTGCTAAATTAAGTCAATTGGTCTACTGCTGACTGACTGAATAATATTTATATACTGCGACATATGAGGGGTCGCGCGTCTTAAGGTACCTTAGCGCCACCATAGGCGAAAACGTGTTTTTGATGGATATCACTATTTTCACCCTTCCTCTATCGCGTGGTTTGGATCATAATGACCTTACGACACTAGAAGTATGGCTGAAAACCTTTTGAAGCGAACTACTTTTTTCACATCTATCGCCAGCCAAATGTTCACCCAAAGTTCGGCATAATAAGAAAATCAAAACATTAAAAAAATATATATAAAATATAAAATATGAAAATCTATTCCAAAAACTCATCATCTTCATTAGCGTACATAGAACTCTAATTTAGCAAAAAATGAACGTTCTAGCTCAATTAATAACAGAGATACTATTGCCAGAATATTGCTGAACTTTGGAGGCGATTTCTGACGAATTTTATTTTTGGCGCTTAGGTACCTTAAGACGCGGGACCCCTCAATATAATATTTATGTACCTAACGTCACAGAGACCTGTCACTAATCCGTTGGTCACCTAACTGAATAGTATTTATCAAAGACTGCCCCCTGACTAGTCACCTGTCTGAATAATATTTATAAAGTATGCCGCCACATACGGTCACCTATCAGGTCATGGTCCTCACCTGAAGAATATCCACCCGAAACGCGCTCACCTGAAGAATCTCCACCCCAACGTTACCGGGGGTTGAAAATTACAGAACAAAAATCAGGATTCCCTAAGGCCTTTCGACATTTCAGCTGGCCTCAAGGCCGAGGCCAAGGCCACTTTTGAGGTCCGAGGGCGAGGCCGAGGCCTGCAAAATATACCTGAGGCCGGCCTCGAGGCCGAGGCCAGGCTTCAGCCCCATGTCTGGTAAGAATATAAGATTAAAAGTATAAAAACAACAGTGTTTCATAATAAAACTAAATTTATGTTTGTGGTTTAAAGGTAAATTCTGGGATTCTGAAAATATAATGATAAACAATATTAGCTTATTGAAGTCAAGTGAGAAACTAATACGAAGAAAGACACAATGGGTTCACGCTACCCCGTAAATTATAACATCCAAGTTGTGCGCAATAATATCGGTGCGAATGTAAATTGTGTCGTTAGCATCCACCCACAAATGGGTCATTGGACGAGTCACCGGAACAGCCACTACGGATCGATTACATTGTGGTGAACACCCCGGGGGAGGAACACGAACCCAACAACTGACCATGCCAAAACTGGAATACTGTTCAGTCTTAACGTCTTTACTTACTCTAGTTCAGTTTGAACAGTTGTTTAAGATTTTTAGAATAGAATATTTGGAATGAAGTCACTATATCGAGACATTTACTTTTTCTCGAACAGTTGGTAGAAGCTTGAGTATTTGAAAGGTTTGTGGGTTTGTTACAATCTGGAAGGCAGGGTCTGAACGTCTACAGTTTAGGTTTCAACAAGAAGTCTATCTCATAGATGTTTGCGGAAAGGACATAAATGCACCTGTACGCAGGGAGTACGTCGTCAGCGTCTCCTAAAAACAGTCGGAGAAAGGACATGAAGTTGGTACACAGACAGTACGCAGGCGCGGATACAATTGGGGGAGGGAACACGGGGTTTTAGGATTTGTCATACCAGTGTCATGTAAATATTGCCAGCCCAATATTATATAATATTATACAGTAATATTAAAAATTATTAATTATTAGAATACGAGGTGTCACTCAGGTTAAAGCTAAACGAGTTAAGCCCTGATCCCCAGCCTCCGCGCCTCGTTAAACTTCTCTTGAGAAACACAAAACTAAGTTAGTGTGTGTGTGTGTGTGTGTGTGTGTTTTAAAGTATCTGGTGTCGTTAGACATTGGAGAAAATTCAATCAGTGCATCTAATCTACCACATGCAGTGTAAGGAGAAAGAACCTTCTTTCGAGCTTTTTAAATATGCCTTCATAATTTCAATTTTAAACACTAAAAATGTTTGTCATCTGTTGTCACTTTTTAATTTTTGTAAACGATCAATCTTCAGGGCTTTTTTTTAATTATTACGGCTTATACGTATTATAATTAGTTATCTAATATGGCAAAGTGTTTTAAGTTTTATATGAAAAAGTTTGTCGAATAGATTAAGGCTGAAATGATAAACGCACTGAGGTTTGGTTATTAGATAATGTACATATGTTTTGCTTATTAGATAATATCTATATATATAATAGGCTACTGGGATCACCTGAAGATCAGGGCCCCCAGCTTTCGTTAGTTAGTCTTATAAGGCTAACTAACGAAAATATCACGACTTAACCTAACCAATCGTTAGGTCAACTGTACGCCCTTGACGATTGGTTAGGTTAAGTCGTAATATTTTCGTTAGTTAACCTTATAAGGTTAACTAACGAAGGCTGGGGGCCCTGATCTTCAGGTGGTCCGGCTACTGCTGTCTGTCTGTCCCACCCAAAACACGGAAACAGCTTTTTAGGTAGAAAAAAAATGTTAAGTAAAAGTTGCTTAATTAAAATTAATCGAAACCTACAGGAAAATTATAATCTCTATATATAAAGCGGAAATCGGATAATGTTTGGGAGCTATTGAAGAATAGGGACCCCAGCCTTCTTTAGTTAGCTTCATAAGGCTAACTAACGACAATATCATGACCTAACCTAACCAATCGTCGAGGGCGTACAGTTAACCTAACGATTGGTTAGGTGAGGTCGTGATATTTTCGTTAGTTAGCCTTATAAGCCTAACTAAAGAAGGCTGGGGTCCCTATTCTTCAATAGCTCCAATGTTTGTTTGTGTTTGTGCTCATTCCGGGAAATATTAAAATAAAATAAAATTGTCCCTGTTGATTGTTTAAGAGTGGTATTTTTACTATGGGCTTCTAGTCAGGGGGCTTAATCATATAATTGTTCAAATCATTCCAAAAGTGCCATTTTTGGACCACAGGTAGCTATGACCATACTAATTTGAATGTTTGCGGGAGCCAAGCTGGGCTCCCACTGTGGCGGCCATATTGGCCAAATCAAAATGGCCGCTGTCCAAAATGACATCCACTTGAGTACCAATACTAGTACAGGTTACATAGTTAACTTGATAAAAAATAAGAGTCAGCATCAACATCTTTTGCTATTAAACTTTAGTATATACGCAAGTACAATCTTCTTTATTCCTTTTACTCACAGTACTGCATCTCATGATAATGTCTATCCAATAGATGGCTGTTCACTGATTAATAGTCGTCATTGTTCAGGCAGCCACCCTCACACTTGCAGTGTCGTACATCGAATTCCAGCACTACTGCATTTGCAATTCCCTCTGCAGGCTTTAGTGCATCCGCAATGAAGGAGAAGAGCACATGCCTTACTGGCATCAGCGAGAGTTGTCCAGAAAGGGAGCCATTGGTTGCTGCGCTTGTCATATTCCCATCCCCATTTATCAAAAGCAGGGAGTGTCTGATGGCATGTGGTTGACTGCTTCCACACAAAACTTGCCTGCAACAATGACCTCTTGATATGCTGGAAGAGGGCAGCTTGGGTAGGTGGTATGCTGTCCAATGATCGACTGCCACTAGAAAACAGATGGTGCCTGGCTACGTTACAGATGCTTGTCCACATGTTTTACTGTACATGAGCACAACAAACCTCTCAATGTGTGTCATTTCAGGAGATACTAGACTGAAGGACTCGGGGTCTTCAGTCAATTTGATCATGGTTTCAGTTAAGTTTGGTGTATTATTCCATGCAGTCCATGCTGTCTTCTTCCCACATCCAAGAAACTGAGACGTAGTGTCGCAGCCTGTTAGTGCATGGAACAGAGGTAGAGCCAGCGACTTTGATGGACCAAGCTGTGATTGAATGCTGTGCACTGGGATGTCTCGGTAATATTTGCCACTACCAAAACCAATCCAGAGTTCTGTTAGGTCAAGCTGTTGAAAGAAAGCAATGGCAAGAACGACTATGTCACTGTCAACAGTGCGGATGAATGCTTTCTTGTGACCCTGAGATGATGCGTGAGCAAGATGCAGAATGATCCGCGTATCTGCCTCTGTGTGGTTGCATGGTTGGAGCCCTGATATATCAAATGCTTTATTGGGGAGCACAGTTTCTAATTCAGTGCTGAGGAGGAGTTTTCGACCCATGTCAATCTTGATCAGCTGTTTACTGATAAAGACGAACAGTTCCTTCTTGTTTTCCACATTTTTAAATATGACTGCCAGTCTCGTTTGGGAATGGGTGTGGTACCATCACTATCTGGATCAAGTCGAGTACGTGCTCCTGAACCACGCCGCTGCTGTGCAAGTGATTTCAGACTGTCTTCAGGATAGGTATCCCACACGGCATCGACGCGCTCAACTGTGTCAGTCATCTGTGCTTTAATGAAAGGTATGATGTGTAGAGATACATATTCAGCAAATGTTGATGCTCTACTTGGACGCACAATGTGGACGATGGCGGCCATGTCATACAACTGAACTGTCACTTGTTTAGCAGGATTGGCAGATCCAGTTGGTGCATTGACACATGCAAGAATGTCTGATTTATTTCCAGCTCTGAGTGAACCTCGGTCTGAGAGTGAAGGGGGCTCTCGCTGATTCTCGTATGTGAAAAATTCTGTCATATCCGCATCTGGACGTGATTGTAGAGACAGGAATAGCTGAGTAATGAGCACTGTGTTTTGCTTCTGTACCCCCCACTTTGCTACTCTTGCGTGGGTCTGGCCGATTGCTGAATGTGTACACATTGTTTTTCTTTATAGTGTTTGATATAGGAACTGTCCCTTTGTCCAGCCTAGTCTTTACATACTCCTCATGAAGGGCTTGGCCAACTTCCTGTATCTGTGACAGTGATGCTGCTACTTCATTCTCCATAACATCGTGTGTGTCAAGGGCTACAAGCTCCTGATTTGTGGCCAGGAAGGGGTTGTCCAGTTCAGACACCACCTTTGTGAATGACTTGACATCCTTCAAAAACCTAGACTGTAGCCCAGGTGCTGTTTCGTAGTGGCCAGTTGGTCCTTCTGTAAGTTTCTGAGCATTCTCAAACTCTTCTATCATTCTGACACATTCAGGACCTGCCAACATGTACAATGCTAATGCTTCTGTTTTGTCATAGAGGTCAGATGCTCCACCACAGCCCTGCAGTACTTTGTTCATCTGCTCATGAGATTGATCTTTCGCGATGAGGCTGAATGTACGAGCAGACTTTTGGACTGTAAAGTTCCCTTTGAGGTGGACAAAATGTCAGTAAAAATCCAATGTAAAAGTTAATATAGCTGTTACAACCACAAATCTAAGTGCAATAATTATGTATCATGATTCAATTGACATAAAATGTACATTTCTTATAAAATAATATCAAATGTGGATATATACGACCTGACGTATATCTTGAATTAAAAAACAAATATCAGAACTGGATTCTCTATACTCAAAAACATACAAAAAGTGTCATTATTTGCTGTTCTACTATGATTGGTTGTTATTTTATCGCCAAGTGTCAGACCAGATGGCGGCCATCTTCGATTCGTCCATAATGGCCGCCACAGGGAGAGCCCATGTTGGCTCCCGCAGAAACAATGAATGCTTATGGTCATATCTACCCCTGGTAAAAAAATGGTACTTTTGGAACAAAGGGAACAATCGGGGTGATTTTTTGGATTAAGCCCCCTGACTATTCTGCGAGGGTCACGTACGCGAGTAAATACATCTGAGGTCTATTTCCTAACTTTATAATCATCTATTAAATCTAACATGTTTTCCAATTAAGTATTATAGATTCTTATTATTTTCTATTTATTAATAAATCCCAATTTTTCAATCCCAGCACCCTTATAAAGTTTGCATATATGGTGTTAACCGAAGGTTTTGTAAACTATAAAGACGCATGCATAGGTGAGGAACATGCTGAACAGGTTATAGATGCGCAGATATGTGTGAGTGTTTATGTTTGAAGAATTATTTATTGCTAACAACCGCCGAACAATTCCGATCGCCCTAGAACGCAAGCATTGAATATTGCAAGTCCGACTTCATGTTCATTGTACATCTCGAAGAACTTTATTTCTATATGAAATCAAGTTGTTGCGACGACTTAGAAGATTTCTTCCCATACCGTTGTGAAATGTAATCAGCTTTTTGTTAAAGAACATGAAAATAAAATAAAAGCCTTTGTTGAATATACATTCACTTTTCATAACAATGTAATAATACGTAATTGTGTACTTTGATGCGCTGTGTGCATTGGTTAAGTCGAATGACCTTAATAACCAAAACTATAACATAGGTTTGAAGGTAGAGTTAAATAAAATAAAGCGTTTATTTATTGAGTAGAAGGTCTCATAAGTAAAATGGTTCTGTAAACCTTGAGCAGTGATCTGTTATTAAACAGAATAATATTTGCATTTCTAAAATTAAGATGAAAATTTAGTTTATTGAGAAAATACTGAGAAGTGTATGTGTGTGTGTGTGTGTGTGTGTGTGCGTGTGTTTTTGTATATATATATATATATAAGTTGTAAGTAAAGGGAAAATCCATCTGCTTTTACTATTCTTAATAAATGCTGGTTAGTGAGCGTGTCTGATCATCTGCGTAAACACCCGTTCAGAGGCCCTGCAGAAGTAAAACAGAAAGCAGAATTTGTGCATGTGTAAGTGAGTGTTTCTCTGGTTGTGGTAACTCGAAAATGATGAGAAATGACTGATTGTCTGGGGTGTGAGTGTCGTGATGGGTATATGGATACTAGGGCATGGTTAATTTATAATTTTTTGAAAAAAGTGATGAATGACAAAATTTTCTAATTAATCAATGATTAACTGATTGAAAAATGATTAAAAATTAAATACTTTTGAAACGAGTAAGAAAGAGCTTTATTGTTTCTGTGGCGTGAGATAAGACGGGCGGATTAAACAGTTTATACATGCAAAAAGGTGCCAAATTCAAATGATACATTACAAAATTTAAGGTAAAGTGATGTTGAAATTATGAGGAAAATTAATTATTTCCCATCATTTTCTAAAAATATTTTTTTGATTAATTAATGATTAAATTCGAAACAATGTTTAACTGATTAACTGATTAATCAGAACCATGCCTTAAATTGGATACTTCGCCAGATGGATAGACAGGCCTTTGTTTAGATGTACATATGTACAGCTGGATAACTGGATAGATGGATAGCTGAATAGATAGCTATCAGGAATGGGAAACTGAATCGAACTGGAATCGATAAAATGATAAAACCGATATTATTTTATGAACTGAAATCGAAAAAAACTCGAACTGAAAAAAATTTTGACAACTAAAATCGAAATTCGAACTGAAATTGAAAAAAAATAAAAAACTGAAATCTGAATTCGAGTAGATTAAAAATAATGGTTTTGCGTTTCATTTTTGAGGAGTATTTGGATTGAAAAAAAATATAAATAACGTGAATTGTTTTCCTTTTTTGGCGACTTAACATTTGTATGGATTTAAAATATCCATTTATCATTTAATTCGATGTGGAACGGCTTTTTTCTCTTTTCAGATTGATTTTAAGTCCTCCAAGAAACAATTTGTTGCCCGAAAACATTGACAATATTTTAATTGTTCGCTCTAATTTTAATCATACAAAAGTAAAGATAGTTACTAAAGCAAATTCTCTCTTTGAAAAACAGAAATCGAATGCAAATACATATATAAAATTAAATCTGAATTTGTCAATAGGGTGCCCCCAAAAAAATAATATAAATATTACAAAGAAATTTTTAAAGAAATCTGAAAAAAAACTGGAATCGAAATTTAAATTGAATCGAACCAAAAAATATAAAACTTGAATCGAAAAATACTCAAATCGAAAAAAAATTAAAAACTTAAATCGAAACTAAAATCGATATTTTTGCAAACTTAAACTGAAATCGAAAACTGGATTTAAAAATTTAGCAGTTTCCCATCCCTCATAGCTATGTAGATTGATGAATGGATAGCTATGTAGATTAACGAATGGATGAATGGATAGCTGATTGTATGTACAACTGGTGGCTCGCCGAATCGAAATATATGGATCACTTTAACATATTGCTTCCCAGGAATCTCTCTTTAACATATTGCTTCCCAGTGTATATCACCTTAACATATTGCTTCCCAGTGTATATCACCTTAACATATTGCTTCCCAGTGTATATCACCTTAACATATTGCTTCCCAATATTTAGGATAAGGAGTACGATAAAAAATGTTCGCTTTAATAAAGTAAAGGCATAAAAAGTAAATCATAACATGTTAAAATATTAGATTGAAAGTAAATTTATTAGAATTGTTGTCCTATATGGTCACATAAAGTAAAAACTGGATTTCGGAAGAATTGGTCACGCCACATCATTTGCTACAAGTACGAGTTCAGTAGCTCCTTTTTGCATCCTTTCATTTTCTTTATATGGTATTTATGTTTGTTCCAGTAAGATTCAATAGTCTGGTTATGAACTCCAGTTTCACGATTTTTAGGTATTTAAAATCATTTAAAATTAAATATAATTATATATATACATATATAAAAAGTGTAGAATTAATAAAACATTTCGAATTGAATGTTCGTTCTCCCTCCTCATCTTGCACGGAATGTTCTCCTATACAAGCGTCGTTCTTTACGTTAATTATACTGTGTTTTCTTTGCAGTTGAAATGTATATATATGTGTGGCATGCGGGAGGTGCCCCCCCTCGGAGCATTGGTTTCTGCGGGTATGTAGGAGAATTACGACTTCTGATCGAGTGAGGACCATGGTGTATTGGTTATCATATCTGACCGGCAATCGGAAGATCCCGGGTTCGATTCCCGGGTGGTTACCTCATTTTTTTCATTTGTTCGTTCTCCCTCCTCATCTTGCGCGGAATGTTCTCCTATACAAGCGTCGTTCTTTACGTTAATTATACTGCGTGTTCTTTGCAGTTGAAATGTATATATATATATGTGCGGCATGCGAGAGGTGCTCCCCTCGGGGCATTGGTTTCTGCGCGTATGTAGGAGAATTACGACTTCTGATCGAGTGAGGACCATGGTGCAGTGGTTATCATATCTGACCGGCAATCGGAAGATCCCGGGTTAGATTCCCGGGTGGTTACCTCATTTTTTCATTTGTTCGTTCTCCCTCCTCATCTTGCGCGGAATGTTCTCCTATACAAGCGTCGTTCTTTACGTTAAATGACCAATATATTTACGATAATTTTTTGCGGTGCCCAGGCTACCATCAGCATTCTGTCATATCGGCGCTCAAGTTCCCATGAGCATTTTAAGGGTTAATTATACTGCGTGTTCTTTGCAGTTGAAATGTATATATACTGTATATATATGTGCAGCATGCGGGAGGTGCCCCCCCTCGGGGCATTGGTTTCTGCGCGTATGTAGGAGAATTACGACTTCTGATCGAGTGAGGACCATGGTGTAGTGGTTATGATATCTGACCGGCAATCGGAAAAGATCCAGGGTTCGATTCCCGGGTGGTTACCTCATTTTTTCATTTGTTCGTTCTCCCTCCTCATCTTGCGCGGAATGTTCTCCTATACAGACGTCGTTCTTTACGTTAATTATACTGCGTGTTCTTTGCAGTTGAAATGTATATATATGTGCGGCATGCGGGAGGTGCCCCCATCGGGGCATTGGTTTCTGCGCGTATGTAGGAGAATTACGACTTCTGATCGAGTGAGGACCATGGTGTATTGGTTATCATATCTGACCGGCAATCGGAAGATCCCGGGTTCGATTCCCGGGTGGTTACCTCATTTTTTTCATTTGTTCGTTCTCCCTCCTCATCTTGCGCGGAATGCTCTCCTATACAAGCGTCGTTCTTTACGTTAATTATACTGCGTGTTCTTTGCAGTTGAAATGTATATATATGTGCGGCATGCGAGAGGTGCCCCCCTCGGGGCATTGGTTTCTGCGCGTATGTAGGAGAATTACGACTTCTGATCGAGTGAGGACCATGGTGTAGTGGTTATCATATCTGACCGGCAATCGGAAGATCCCGGGTTCGATTCCCGGGTGGTTATCTCATTTTTTTCATTTGTTCGTTCTCCCTCCTCATCTTGCGCGGAATGTTCTCCTATACAAGCGTCGTTCTTTACGTTAATTATACTGCGTATTCTTTGCAGTTGAAATATATATATATATATATATTCCCGGTTAGGTCAACTGAATGTCCGGTTGGGTCAACTGTACGCCCTTGACGATTGGTTAGGTTAAGTCGTGATATTCTCGTTAGTTTTGACAGTAAACTAACGAAAATAACGAAAATGCTTTGGGAAGCAATATGTTAAAGTGATCCTTAAAATATTTTCGGTTACATATCCTTTTAATGACATTTTAATTGAAGTTATATAAGAACATAATTAAAAATAAACTAATATACTTAATATTATATGATCTTCCTGATGAATTTTAATTAAAGTTAAATAAAAACAAGTAAAAATATGAAGGTGCTACTATAGTATGCGGTCTACCTACGATTTGGCGGTCTACCTTTTAATTATAGCTTCTTATTTTGTTTACTAATTGCTTGGTTACATCCCAATGTCAATCGCCCTTGACGATTGGCTAGATTTAGTTATGATATTTTCGTTAGTTTTAACGAAAATATTATGACTAAACTTAACCAATCGTAGATAGACCGCATACTATAGTAGCCCCAATATGAATTCTTAATTATTAACCAGAAAATATGACGTTAACACTAGTAACATTAGAAATGTGTGAAGAATGATTATACAGTTTACGTGGTTCCGAATCACAAGTCAGTCATAGCGCTTGATCATCGCATCCACTTATTGAGGAGGAACACAGTCGTTTATCATTGTTCATTTTACGAGGTACGACATTTGGAGTGTGTGTGTGTGTGTGTGTGTGTGTGTGTGTGTGTGTGTGTGTGTTTCTCGATTAACTTTCATCGTAACAACAAGAAGGATCATACGGGGCAGGGAACCTAAATACAAATATTATGTATTACCCGTATCATTGGTCATTACATTACCGGTTTACTTTCAGAAAAATGTGCTACACGTTAAGAACTGTCCAGCAAGTGCCTGATAAAATGAGTTACAGCCAGTTTCGAACGTTATAGAAAGCTGGATACAGCCTATGATTAAACGGGGACCCGAAAATCGAGTTGCAATTTGTGAAATTCCCAAACAGGAGTCAGAAAACTAAGTTACAGAATATAGTTTGTTTCAGTCAGAACTTGGAAAACTGGCTCTATAGCACATGAAATGGCCAATCAAGAACTAAAACTGCGAGTTACAGTTTATGAATTGATCAGTCAGGTATCAGAAAACTGAGTTACAGATGAATACTGTAATACTGAAGTTCGTAACAAATTCTATGCTTCACTCAAGAAATTTTCTAATCGATTGTAAAGCGTTGTTGAATAAAAGTCACAAGTGGACAAAAAATAGATAAAATACAAATAATGGAAGACAAATGTAAAACACGATTGCTCTTTGTGAGAAAAGTTTTAAGTGAGTGACATAAATGGTTGAAAAGATGTTGAACTTCATAATGTCTGTCCGAGTTACTTGCCCTGCGCATGGTTATTTTGGCTGTTTATGTTTTCTAAATGATGGCTCTGCAAACAGTAATGGTGATAGATAAAATGTGTGTTTGGGAGAAATGTGAGTGAAGATGTGCTATAATATGTTGTTTATGACAAACTGTATGTTGAATCATCCCATTTGAATCGTGAAATGTTGATATGAATTAACGTGTATGTCTGTTTTTGCTTGTGGTAACTTAGCTGATATGTATTCTTTCATGAAAAAATGAATCTCTATATAAGATAAAAAGTGTACCTTATCATGAGCAATAGTGAAATTCATATAAATTTCCGCGCACCACTCAAGAAATTCCAAACCGTTTGTAAAAAGATGAATAAAAGTCATTCGTGAGTTAAAAAGTAGAGAAAACAATATAATTTAATAGAAAAAATGAGTAAAATATAGTTTCTGTTTAATTGAATGTTTTGTGTCATAATTATTTGATAGTTGAATGAATACAAAATGCTTGTACAAGTGACTTGCTCAGTGAATGGAAGTTTTGAAGTTTTAAAAAGAATCCTACTAAAAGAAATAATAGTTATAAATAGGTTTCGGAGTTTTGCATATGCGCATATGCAAATGCATATTTTAAACATTTTTGAGCGAAAGTGCATATTTCTAAGTTTTTGTTTAAAATGCATATTTTGGGAAATAATCATGAAATTATTAGTTTTTGTTCTACTGTCATGATAATAATTTAATAAAACACGTGGCTTGAGCAAAGCATTGTATAACTAAAGCCTGTAAGTTAATCCGTTGGAATGTCCGAATGGTCGGTAAGGGCAGCGATGGTGGGGAGATTATCCGTTGGAATGTACCCACATCAGTAAGTTAGTCAGTAGCGTGTAGCATCATGAGCGATCTGGAGGCACATTTCAGGTTTTGTACAATCAACCTTGCTGATTTCAGAAAAGAAATCAAAAATTTTCTGCAACAAGCAGAACACCTCCTTTTTCGCATGTAAAAAATACAAAATTCTTGTTAATTACATTTGGCAACACTGACTGACGTGGTACTTCTGGCAGCTTTCTAATTATTCTATGTATATAAATATCCATAGGTATATATACACCCTAAGACATATAACAAACTTATAAACAATGTAAAACACAACAAAACAAAGAAATGTGTATAATGTATATATCACAAAACGCACCTTTCGCTAGTACCTTGGGGTTTTTGAACACCCCATCCACAGAAAAAACACTTGTTTCTCTCAAGCGAGCTAGCGTAGAACTAAGAAATTCCAGGGGATGACTCACTGATAATACATATGTGTGTGCAGTATATTTTTATATATATATTGGTAAACTTATTGTTTACCAATAAACCAAGCCTTATATATATATACTCATAATCATATATATTTTTTATTTATACGTTTGTGTTTTTGTTTCAGTGTTCCTGTGTGATACTTGTTGAGTTTTGCTGGTACAATGAGCACGCAAAGAACACGGGGATCTGCCAGCCACATTGTCTTTGGTTCTCCACTATCAGAGCTTCCTCTGTCTGAACTTCCAACCCGTATACAAGTTGCAAGGCATTTCCTCTTCTTGAAGGAGAACAAGTACACCAGCAACAGGGAGATTCTTCCGGAGGTATGCCAAACACTCATTGACCTTTGGAATCGTGCTAACATTCCATCACAGCCAATCAAGAATGTGAAGACCAAGCTGCTCCGATTGATGGAAAAAGGCTCACAAGCATCGAAGCAAGGCAAGCAGGCCACAAAAACCAAGAAGTTCGAGGAAAGCCTGAATCAATTGTTTGACATAGCTGTCTGCCAATGCGATGATCTGTCTGCATGCCACTGTGAAAAAGAAATGAAAGTTCCACGACGAGAGCATGCCTTTCTGATCGACCAGAGAACCACGCGGATCATGCAGATCAGTCGGGTGGATGCGAATGTGACTTAGATGATGGAGAGAAGGAAGTCAAGAGAGGATCGGATGCAAGAAAGACAAGAAGAAGAGAATAGAAGAAAAACGGAACGGCAAGAGGTAGCATCCTCTGCAGATGTGGTCGAATCAGCTCAAGCAGAAGCAGACTCCAGTGGTGAAAGTGTTGGTGATGAGTGGATGGGTGATAGTGCACAGGAGGACAGGAACATCACACTGATTCCCACTGTTGCTTTGGAAGCTGACCGGTATGGTGTATCGAACAGAGCTGCTGCATCTATCAGCACTGCAACATTGGTTGACTATGGCATCATTAGTTCTGATGATCAGATAAACGTAATTGACCACCACAAAGTATGGAGAGCACGGCAGAAGGTACTGAGGGATCTGAAGGAAGCAGTAACTTACCACGATATGGAAGTCACTGCTTTATTTTTTGATAGGCGGACAGACGTGACATTTGTCAAAGAGAAAAAGGGGAACAAATGGTACAGTACAAAGAAAGTTGAGGCCCACTATGTGCTGGTCGGAGAGCCTGGAACCTTCTATCTAAGCCATCTGACACTGGAACGAGGAACTGGCACTGTCATTGCGGATGGACTTCAAAATGCGATTGAAGAAATGGGTATTGCAGACAAGATAATTGCAGTGGGAGCCGACAGCACAGCCACAAACACAGAGCACAGAAGTGGGGCAATACACCTGCTAGAGTGCCGCCTGGGTCGCCCTTTGCACTGGTTCATCTGTAGTTTGCATTTAAATGAACTTCCACTGCGCCACTTGTGCAAGGAATTCATCGGCCCAACAGAATCTGGAACTCGATAGAAAGGACCAATTGGCAAAGCTTTGGCCACATGTGAAAGTTTGCCACTTTCCTCTAGAGGAATTCAATGTATTGCTGATGGCCACACTCTCCCGGACGTTGACCTTACTGAATTGAGTCGTGACCAAGCCTACCTCTACAGAATGATGAAAGCGATAAGGACTGGTGTCATTAATGAAGATCTTCTACGAGAGAAGCCTGGACCAATCTCCCATACAAGATGGGTTACAACTGTCAGCAGAATTTGTCGGCTATATGTAGCGATGGCGCAGCCAAGTGATGAACTGTATTCACTCACACAGTTTGTCGTGTGCCACTATAGACCCATGTGGTTTAGCATCAAGTGCCATCCAAGGTGCACAGATGGCCCAAAACATTTCCTGGAGCAAATCAAGCTGCTACGATTACTGCCACCAACTAGCAAGACTGTCACATGGCCTGTGATCCAAAGAAATGCATATTGGGCTCACCCTGAAAATGTTTTACTGGCAATGCTTGCAGATGCAGATCAAGCAAACCGGAAATTGGCCATCGATGTAATCAAGACCATTCGACGAGCTCCCAAACCTGCTCAACAGCAAGTCAGAGAATTTCGGCCACCAAAGATCAAAGTGCTCAGAATTTGAAAGATTACTTCCACCAGTGGAGGAGTGCACAATGGAACCACCACTCACGAAGCAGTTCTCTGTCGAACAACTCGATAAGATCACTGAAGAGCCCCTTGTTGTCCGGATACCATGTCACTCCCAAGGTGTAGAACGCTGTGTTAGGATGGTAACTGAAGCGTCTGGGGCAGTGTATGGAAAGGATTCAAGAGATGGTTACATTAGCACAGTACTTAAATCCCGTGACTTTATGCCGTCATTCAAAACTAAACAAGATTTTAATGTATCATTTACTAAATAAAACTATCTAGTCTACCTACCTACCTACCTACAGTGTATATGTTTATTCCAAAAATAAATTTTTCTATTTTTCCTGAAAAGCAGTACATTGTAAGGGGTCAAATGATAGCGCAAACCCTAGGAAAGCAAGTGTCCAAAAGTTATGGGTAACTAGCAATTTTCACGATTTTCACATGCGAAAAAGGTGTTGCACTTGTCACAAAATTTTTTGTTTTCATTTTTGAATTTAGGGAGGTCAATTGTACAAAACCTGAAATGTGCCTCTTGATCTGTTACACTTTGCCCAATGACGCTACACGCTATTAGTCAGGTCAGTACGGCAGTTATAGCTTGTCTTTCGTCAGGTGAAGTTTGTAGCTGCATTTTATGTTATTCAAAATGCCGAAGGAAAAGAGGCGTCTCGTACGATTTTGAACACATTTGTGCACGATTACAAAGATCTCACTACTGATAGAGAAATTTTATTTTGTAAAAACTGTAAAGTTTCAGTTTCTGTATCTAAAACAGGAAAGCATGTGAAAAATAAAATTTATTTAAAGGCTTCGTCTCAGCTGATATATCATTAGCTAAGTTAAAGAATAAGTTGCTCACTGAATTCCTGGAGAAATATACAAATCGGACAATGCCAGATGAATCGACAATCAGAAAAAATTATATTCCAGAGCTCTACAAAGTGACTTTAAATAAATCGAGAGAGAAAGTGGAAAACAGTTTAATCTGGGTATCAATGGATGAAACAACAGACAGAACAAAGCTGTGTAGTGAACTTTGTGTTCGGTGATTTAGGGTTGGAAGAGGAAAGGGACAAATCATATTTACTGACTGAAAGTTTTGGATAAAGTGAACCATTCAACAGTTGCTGCACTTTTCAAAGATTCCTGAAAATATTTTGTGGCCATCGGGCACTTTCTGTGATCGTGTACTTGTCTGTAGAGACGCAGCCACATATATGGACAAATCTGTGGAAGGACTACAAATACTTAATCCCAAAAATGATTCACGTGACTAGTTTAGCTCATGCTCTGTGTCGGGTAGCTGAATTCGCTCGTGCCTTCTTTTCGGATGTGAATCAACTCATTGCTACTGTGAAAAACATATTTATTAAGGCGTCGAACCGCAAGAAGTAGTTCCGAGAGGCTTCTGCTAACGTGTCGTTGTGTTATATATATATATATATATATTATATTTGTGTTATTTTGTTTAGAAGAGGGCTTTTCCCAGATTTTCATGTATCTAACTGCATTTTTTGCTTTATTTTTCTAGTGAATTTCTTTTCAAAATATATATTGTTTTATCTTCAAACTAATAAATGTCATGCATATATTTCATCTTTCAATCCTAAAATGCTTTAAAAATCATAACATTTAACTCGAAAGGTGATTAATTGATTATTTAAAAGAGGATATTTGGACGCCGTTCAAAAATTACGTAATGCTATTTCTGCTAAAACCTGACACCCCCACCCCCCTGTAATGTTCCGTAACGTGTGGGGTGCATTATTAGTAAAGCAATGAATGTCGTGTGTATTTCATAAATATATTTTACGTTTTCTTTACGGTACCTGCATTACAAAGCCTTGTGTACTTGCTTCCCTCCAGCCAATTTGTCAAAAATGACGCACTTAACACATGAATGATTATTCAGTAACTGAATTTTAAATCTTATTGCGCAAGCGCTCCAGGCAGTCTTAGAAGAGTTGCCAATTACCACTCCCAAAATTCTCAAATTTCTTGCTTACGCGAGGGCATTCTGAATTCAGGCTGGTGCAGCATTATAACCATTGATTTTTTATTTGCCTTGATGAGTGTCCATCTGCTATCGTCAGAGTCACACTGTGCCAGGGTTTCAGCACCCTGGTCTTAGGGGGTGTCTGGTCTAGCGTTACAGAACGATGTTCCTGGGGGATCTGGGGTATCAAGTTTTAGCAAAAATAGCGTTACGTAATTTTTGAACCTCCCCTTAAGTGCATATTTCGAGCATTTTGGTTGCATATTTAGCAATTTTTAAATGCATACAAATCCGAAACCTAGTTATAAATAATGGTTAGCTTGGATCGCGTTAGACTAACAGTCTGTAGGTTAGGCGTAGTGAGAACAAATGTACATCTGTTGTAAAACGGTAAAGCGATAGGATAGTTAAAGAAAATAGGCTGTTTGCAGTTAAGCTACATAAACGCTATGATAGATAAGATAGGTGTATTAGGGTAGAGTAGTTGGTGCGATCAATTATGTACCAGAAAATTGATGTGCAGACTGGGAAATGATCAGTCAACGCCCTAAAAACTAAACTTCACCTTATGAGTTAATAACCCAATTACTGAAAAATGCACTACAGAATATATATATATATATATATATATATATATATATATATATGGATGAAGGTACTTTTCTGTTATCTGCCCCCATGCAAAATTGAATGCCCGGTTAGGTCAACTGTACGCCCTTGACGACTGGTTAGGTTAAGTTGTGATATTTTCGTTAATTTTAACGAAAATATCACGACTTAATCTAACCACTCGTCAAGGGCGTACAGTTAACCTAACCGGGCTTTCAATAATTTTCACGTAGGTTTCGATTAATTTAAAGCAACTTTTACCAAAACTGTGTTAGTTATAGCTACTGCATATATATATATATATATATATATCTATATATATATAAATAAATAAATATATATATATATATATATATATATATATATATATATATATATATATTATATATATATGCAAACCACAAGGAAAAAAAGAAATATGATTTCAAAGCCTTTCGTGTATTTAGAAGTACACCTCGTCAGGGAATGAAGGGCGAAGGCGAGATGACGAAAATATATACATATGTACAATGGGACAGAAAAATAAAAAGCTTAGCATATGATCAACAAGAGTTGATTAAAGGCAAAAGGCATTTTAACAGGATATTGTAAATTTTATACATTCCCGCACTGATTTTTTTCCTTGTAGGTTTGCGTCATTCATTCATTTCATGTGTTTAGTTGTGAAATTCACCCCCATATATATATATATATTATATGAAAATTATTTCACGAAGGTAACACGTGAAAAATATTTATGATGAATAAAACCACGAAGGAAAGGAAACACAAAATGGTGCTCAAGCGCTTGAGCACCATTTTGTGTTTCCTTTCCTTCGTGGTTTTATTCATCATATATATATATATATATATATATATTATATATAAGAAAACAACCACAGGGAAAAAGGAAAAAGAAACACGAAATCCGAGCGCTTTCGTGATATATTCACATCTTCAGGGACAAGAAAGAAAGAAATCATGCCCCGTTAGGTGATCAACTCTACGCCATTTACGATTGGTTAGGTTAAGTCGTGATATTTCGTTAAATATCACATTTAATAAATGTTAAACTTGTTAATTTTTTAAAAATAATTTCGATCCGTATATGTATATATAACCTTTGGTTAGCTTCCGCCCGAATTGTTCATTCTGACGAAGGTCAAGCTTTTCACTCCACCTTAGACCTACAGTTTAACGTGGAATCCGAACCACGCCCCATCAGCAGCCCAGCGTCTTAACCACTAGGCAACCTAGGGTACCCATTTATCTACCAACCACTTTCTCTATTGTGTGGAAGGATGAACAGCTGGGTTTTGCTGCGCGCCGGCTGCCGATATATATATATATATATATATATACACGGTGAACCAAAAGTAGGTGGACAGTAGGTTGAATACGGTTTGTGTTATATTATATTATAACTATGGTGTTCATTATAACTATGGTGTTTGTGTTATATTATATTAAATATTATAACTAAATTTATTTAAATTTTATTTTGTATTATAGTATACAAAAAAATTAAATATGTATTCTCAAAATAAACGTTATCATTTACTGTCCACCTACTTTTGGTTCACCCTATATATATATATATATATATATATATACACACACACACACACACACAGTATACTATATATTAGTGGTGGACCGGATATCTGCATCCGCACTTCTGACTGCGGATGTTATGCGGATATAACCTCTAATAAATTATGCAATTTACAATTAAATTAGCTTATAAAGTAGCTTATAAGGCCCAGTCATGCACATTTCATGTAAAGTATTAATTATTAATGAACAAACAAATATATAAACCTCAAAATATAAATACCTGGTAACAGAAAATTGAATGAAACTTGTTTCATTGAATTTTCTGTGGCTGAAATTCTTGAGAAAGTTATTATTTTTATCATAATGAAAACATTAATATTAATTTTAATTCTTATGCATTGCCTGCCGTAATAGTAATATTACGAAATTTGAAAAATTATGTCATATATTCATAATTCTATATTATATTGATACATTAACTAAATATCCGCATCCGCATCCGCGGATATCGAAATTAAAAATCCGCATCCACAGATGTTGAAAAACTGACATCCGGTCCACCACTAATATATATATATATATATACACATATATATATACTGTATATACAGGGTGATCAAAAAGTCGATGTGCACCTATATTACTCTGAGAGACAAAAGTGCATACATAAAAGAAGTTAGATATTTTAATAAAAAATTATACGATATCGTGCAATATTACAGTAACACAAATTGCACGATATCGTATAATTTTTTATTAAAATATCTAACTTCTTGTAGGAATGCACTTTTGTCTCTCAGAGTAATATAGGTGCACATCGACTTTTTGATTACCCTGTACAGTTGAAATAGAAAAAGATTCTTCGATCCCTTTTTTAGATGTTTTAATATATAGGTCTGGAAAAAAGTTTAAGTACAATGTTTACAGAAAACCCACTAATAATTGTTCCTATATACATTATTATTCTGATCACCACATTAATGTAAAACGATCCGCTCTTTCTACTTTGTTTCTAAGAGGCCTACGAATTTGTAGCCCTGAGTTTATTGACGATGAAATTAGTATAATATACAAAATTGCTTTTGATTTAAAATACCCAAAGAACTGCATAGATAAGTCCTTAAAAATGGCAAGGAAAACCTTCTACGAAGTAAAGGATAAGATTCCTTATAACACAAAAAATGTTTTAGTGTTACCATTCAGAGAAAATTTCCTCGAGCTCCCCAATCTGCTGAGGACTTTTAACGTAAATATTGCGTTAAAAAATTTAGATGTCATTAAGAATTCATTGATTAAGAACTCCCCTTTAAGTGAACATGGTTGTGTATATAAAATCTTTTGCACAATATGTAATAAATTTTACATTGGCAAACTGGTAAGACTCTTGAGTTACGTATTAAACAGCATCAATACAGTATAAGAAGTGGCCAGGAATCTAACGCCATTTTCATTCACGTAAGAGATTCTAATCACCCCATTGATTGGAAAAATGCTTCCAAATTAAGGTTTAGTAAATCTATTGTTAGCAGAAATATATTGGAATCAAGTGTGATCAAGAATAATGCGGATTTGGTCTTTAATATTAGCCCTGGGTTGTACAAATTAGATCCGTACATTGTCAGTAAGTTGGCGATGGGCCTACTGTTTTCTTAATTGCATTTTTTGCCTCTTAATGGTTTGCCCTGGTTAAATAAATAAATATTATTGTAAGAACTGTTAACATTCTTATGTGTCTATTTTAATTGTAATATTTCTTTCGTGTATAATCTTTGGTTGCTGGGTGGTTTATTGGATATTTGAAGTGGGTTGCTGTTGTGATAACAATTTTTTTCCAGATTGTTTGTTGAAATTTTGTAATAATCTGTAAGACGATGGCAACTTTCCCTTTGTTTTCATTAATTACGGGCATTTTAATTTTTCCTATTTCAATTAAATATTAGGGTTAATAACCATTATAATAATTTTTTTAGGTTTTCTGTACTGGGTTTTGTCTAATTTCATCTGTATAGTAATTAATCAGCCTACAGATTATGTTTTCTATTTGTTATCTATGTCATCTATTTGTTTTTCATTAAATTCTTGCCTATTAATTCCCTGTTTTAATTAAATATTAGGGTTAATAACCATTATAATAATTTTTGTTCGCTGTATTGGTTTTCTTTTTGTCTAATTTCATCTATACAGTATATATTTTTTATTCAGTTATTTAGCTGCCTACAGATTATGTTATCAATTTGGGGAAAAAAATCTTTAGAGGGCTTTAAGGCCTTTAATTTGAGGTGCCAATTGTGAATTTTTTTTGCTTGTCTATTTAACTCAAATACTTTGTAATCTCCGTCTATTTTCTGTTCCTCCTTGATAATGTGAATATATCACGAAAGCGCTCGGACTTTGTGTTTCCTTTTCCTTGTGGTTGTTTGCTTATATATATATATATATATATTAGGGTGGGGTGAAAAATTTGTCAACTATTGCTTTACTGGTAATAAGGTGGATTGAAGGGTGATAAAAAAGAATATGAGAATTACAAAATTTTCAATTCATCCTAAGCACCCCATTTTCCCCCCCCCCAAAAATGGCCGCCAGCCAGTCATTATACGCTTCATAACTCGAAAAGTATTCTTTTTACAAAAAAGTTTTCAAAAATTTTTTATTTCACATTTTCTACCTCATATAAATGTTTTAGATGTTTAATGAAAATTTTATTTTTCAGGTTTTTGTTGGATTTGGAATTGGTAATTTCTGATAATTAGTAACAAATATGGCTTCTGCTTCAAACATTAGAGCTACAAGGAGTCAATCAAAACCACATTTTATATTTGGAACCGCACAAGAGTTTTCTCTTACAACATTACCAACAAATAAACAGGTGGGCCAATACCATGTTCTTTTAAAAGAAGCCACTTCAGTGACTTCACATAACTGATATTTTCAACAAAATTACTGAAGATATACTCTGCATTTGGAGAAAAGCTTCAATTCCTGCAATAGCTGACAAATCAGTTTATATCAAATTAAAGCGGTTTATCGGCAAAGCAAACGATCTTAGTAGATCAAAAAGTAGTGTCAAAATGAGAGAAAATCAGTGCCTGTAAATGCTCTTTTATCTCCCATCAAGACTTTGGCTGTCCTGAGAGCTACGAAGATGTTCACATAAGATGCACCTGTCGAAGAGAACTGAAGGTACCAAAAGAAGAGCTTCTGTTTTTACAGGATCAGCGATCGACGCGTACAATGAAAATAGGGGGCGTTGATAAAGTCGTGACAAAAAGAATTCAAAAAATGCAGTCTAGGAAATTGCGGACAGAAGAAGGAATGGTTAAAAGAAGAAGAGAAATGAAGGACTCTCATATTTTAACCGAAATAGAGTGTTTTCCAGATGTAGAGAGTACTTCCACACAATATGAATTAGACCCACATCAGAGTGAATCAGACTATGAGTCAGTTGCCATACAAGGTCAAATGAGACTTCCATTGCCTACTGTAGCGATGGAAGCCGATAGATTTGGAATTTCAGATCGAGCAGCAGCTGCTTTGGCTTCAGCTGCTTTAGTTGATTATGGAGCAATAACTAAAGAAGATAGTACGCTTTTGATTGACAAGAACAAAATCCGACGGAAAAGAAAGAAAATGCGAAAAAGTTTGGTGATGGAGAGTAAAGCTAATCCTGCTGTCATATCTGCTATATTTTTTGACGGAAGAAAGAACAAGACTTTGGTGAAGGTGAAGAAATGAAACAAATGGTACAGAGACTCCATTAGAGAGGAACACTATGTTTTGGAGTCTGAGCCAGGAAATGAATATTTAACCCATGTAGTTCCTTCTTCTGGTAAAGCTCAATATATAGCTGATAGTTTGTTCTCCTTCTTTCAAGAGTCAGCTATTAATGAGAGCATTCGTCTCATACGATGTGACAGTACAAATACCAACACAGGTGCCAAGGGTGGGATCATCCACCTCATAGAAGAAAAACTAAAGAAACCGTTACAATGGAGCATTTGTATGCTGCATACAAATGAACTTCCCCTTCGACACTTATTTGAACATTTTGATGGTAAAACAAAAGGTCCAACATGTTTCACTGGAAAAATAGGAGTAGCACTGAAAGAATGTGAAAAAATGCCTGCAGTCAATTTCAAACCAATTAGAGAAGGCATTGATTTACAGTAACACACATATCAGAAGAGGTTATCGATGATCTTAGCCAAGATAAACAGTATTTGTACAAAATTATTGTGGCTATAAGAAGTGGGAATGTCCCAAAAGATTTGGAAAATACAAGACCCAGACCACTGAACCATTCTCGATGGCTGACATTAGCAAATCGTGTCTGCCGCCAATACATTGCAGAGAAAACTCCTTCATTGGCTCTTTATTCAATAATTTTCTTCATTGTTACAAATTACGGACCAAGCTGGTTCGATATCAAGAGTAGACCATATATATGGAATGGACCACATCACATATTTGGAGCAATTAAAAGATTTCATCTTCTTCCAAAGGATGTTCAGAATGTAGTGAAGACTTACTTTGCTAGAAACGCATATTTTGCTCATTGCGAAAATGTTCTGATAGCAATGTTATCACATACATCAGAACAAAAACGAAAGAGAGCAGTTGATTTCATCATGAACATTAGAACAAAGACGGAATATGTGTCCAAAATCAGAGAATTTAAGGTTCCTGAGATAAATTTCAACGCAAACGCATGGGATATTGTTTACTGGTTAAAAGAAATGCTGACTGAACCTCCCCTCACTATGGCGTTCACAAATATTGAACTCAATGCACTTAGAGTTAAAAAACTGTGCCTACCCAATTATCCACTTCATTCACAAAGTGTCGAGAGGGCAATAAAACTTGTCACCGATGCGGCCTCATCTGTATCTTCCCAAGAATCCCGTGATGGATTTATAAGAGCAAGAATTAGGTCTCGTTCATTGCTGCCATGTATGGAAGCCAAGAAAGAAATGACTTAACTTTTTGACAATTAGCTTTTAATGAGACTGAAATAATTCACCAAAATTTCATAAAAGCAAACACTTCACGATTTTTGAAAAGGGATCTTTTTAGAAATGTATTGATTATATGTTTCGGCAATTGTGGTAATAAAATGTCAATAATTTCTCTCGTTGATTAGTGTTGTTGTAGATTATAGTTTGAATATTGAAAATTATATAAGGTTATTAACATTATCAAAGTAATATACTTTGGTCATCAAAGAATGTTTCATTTATTTAGAAAACAGTGATTTATTTGTGATATCATTTACCGAGGTAAATTTTGATAAAATTTAAAATTGAGAAAATAATTTATAAAAGGGCACTTTCTAATGTATTTTTTATTTTGAATAATTTTTATTCTATAGTGTCTTTTAATTGGATGCATATTTTTCAAGTTATAAGCATTTATATGTTTGACTAGCGGCCATTTTGTTTTTCTCAAAAATGCGCTAGTAGGGCAGAATTGATTTTTCTTTTATATCACTTTATATCATCTATAGAACCCAATACAGCAAATTATAGGTGAAGCAAATAAATATTCCACAAAGAATTGCGTTTCACCCCACCCTATATATATATAATGTAAAGAACGACGCTTGTGTAGAAGAACGTTCCGCACAAGATGAGGAGGGAGAACGAACAAGTGAAAAATGAGGTATCCCGGGAACGAACCGGGATCACCCGATTACCGGTCAGATATGCTATCCACTACACCAAGGACCTCGATCAATCAGAAGTCGTAATTCTCCTACATACGAGCAGAAACCAATGCCCTGAGGGGGCACCTTCGCATGCCGTACATATATACAATATGTATATATGCACGGTCCTTGGTGTAGTGGATAGCATATCTGACCGGCAATCGGATGATCCCGGGTTCGATTCCCGGGAGGTACCTCATTTTTCATTTGTTCGTTCTCCCTCCTCATCTTGTGCGGAACGCTCTTCTACACAAGCGTCGTTCTTTACATTAATTATACTGTGTGTTGGTGTATTGTTTGCAGTTAAAATATAATATATATATATATATATATATATATATATATATATATATATATATATGTGTGTGTGTGTGTGTGTGTGTGTAATAACCGGCTCTCTCCGAGTTCGGGCAACGTCAGGATGTTACTAGAGAGAGGGTTATTACTTTAGCACTCCTGGATGCAGAAATAGTTTACTCTTCGTATTCCCACAATCGAGGAGTACTGTGTGGGCTCGTGTTTTTTTTTATCCCAGTTATCAAAGTCCAAAGAGTAGAAAATAAACACAGCGGCTTACACGATTTTTAATTTGAATATAGGCGAGATAAATATAATTGATTAGCGTGAATCAAATGTTTTTTTTATATAGAACAAAGGTTAATATTAATAACAAAAATAATGAAAGTTTCATAATGATAATAGGTTTACTTTTTCTGCATTGTAAGATATGATATAAGCCAGAGACCCCTCTAAGACACCCTCTTGTCCGTTCTGAGTCTCCAAGCTTATATGAATCAATTGCAAGCGATTGATCTCTCTAAACAGTCAGACTTTAAATTGATACACAACCTTCCAATTTCCAAAAGCAATTCCCGTTAACGGACCGAAACCCTTCGGCCTGGAGACCCTCTCCAGGGATCTGCCTTAAGGGCGCTGATCCCCTTCTTATATAGTCAAAGGAACGGAACTTGGCTACGCCATCACGCAAGCGGTTGACGTCACCTAAGAGCATTGTTTTCCCCAAGTGAAATCAAATAAACCGTCTGCGTCACTGTGCGTGACTTCCGTTCGGAAGGAAACGAGTCATACATAGCTTGGGAATTACTGAATGAATGAAATCACCTGAATATAATAGTCATCGGGGCGCGACTTTACTTCGATTATAAATTATAACATGTATAATATATATATATATATATATATATATATATATATATATATATATATATAGAGAGAGAGAGAGAGAGAGAGAGAGAGAGAGAGAGAGAGAGAGAGCCAAAAAAGTTGAACCAACTTAAATTTATTTTTGATGAAGAGAAGAACTGACAGAAATTACTATAACATCATTGATATAATTTGATTACTGATAATGAAATTAACACTTGTCAACATTGGCGAACTTCCTCAGGAACATTTGGTGTAATTATTATTTGTTCTATTAATTTTAATGTGTCATAGTTTTTCAATTTTTGCAGTTTCTTGGAAAGTTTTTTAAACTACAAAGTGGCATGAATTTTAATACATCAATGGCACACAATTTATCAGAAGGAGCATACATGTTTCATTTGACTTTATCTGCCAAAGTTTGTTCTCTCTCTATCTCTCTCTTCCCTTCCTCAATCTCTTCAGCCTTTTCTTACTCTCTCCTTTCCTTCATACTTCTACTTAAGTTAATTTTGTGAGTTACTTTTTGAATTTTTGAAAATAATAGACTGTTAAATAAAGTGGTATTCTTTAGTACAAAATTAGAAGCGATGTGTGTTAATTGAAGTTGTTGAATTTATTAATTTTTGGTCAGATTTTAATTCGCAGGATTTATTTATTCAGGATAGCGTACACCAAATTGAAATAGGTAATGCTCGACTGTGTAGCTTAGTTGGTAAAAAAATAAGTAGAATATACATAAAATGTAGAGCTATTTCGTCTTGTCTTTCTCAATCAGTAAATAGGACTCGTTGACCGCATGGAAATTTAACGCAAATAGAAGCATGAACAGTAAAATAGAGAATAGCTTAAAAGCATTGTATTTTTAATGCTAGGAGGGTGCGTAATAAGTTTAACGAATTAAAAGCTTTAGTTCATGTTGGGCATTATGACACTGCGATAACTGAATCGTGATTTAAGAGTACAGAGATTTTATAAAGAGTATCATATTAAAGGCTACACACGATTTAATAAAATGGTAGAGAAGGAGGTGGGGTTAATTTTTTGGTGCTCTTCCAATATGTGCTCTACCGCGAAACTGTGATCTACCATATTCCAATACGTGCTCTACTGTGAAACTAGCCTTATAAGGCTAACTAACGAAAATATCATGACTTAACCTAACCAATCGTTAGGTCAACTATACGCCCTTGACGATTGGTTAGGTTAAGTCGTGATATTTTCGTTAGTTAGCCTTATAAGGCTAACTAACGTACCTGCTGCTAATCCGAATAATCTAAGGTAGATCACGTATTGGAATGTAAATTTTAAGGTAGAGCACATATTGGAAGAGCACCAATTTTTTTTTAACTGTCGGGTATTATTACCACTTCAAAAGATGGTTAACATTAGCGATCAGTTAGATATAATTAGATCAGATACAATTATTTTAGAAATTAGCGCCCACAACCTAGTCTTTACTTTTAAGGTTGTATATGGACAAGCTTCACAAGGAGTAGCATTGGACATCGAATCGTATAACTTTTTAAGTAGAATAGTCACTTACAAGGAATCAGTTATAGTCGGGGACTTAAACTGCTCAAACATTAATATTAATACCTTAAATAACCAGTGCCGCGGCAAGTATTCTGAAACTAGAGAAGTAAAGGTGAAGTAAAGAACTTAGGATCACCTGAAGATCAGGGCCCCCAGCCTTCTTTAGTTAGCCTTATAATGCTAACTAACGAAAATATCACGACCTAACCTAATCAATCGTTAGGTCAACTGTTCGCCCTTGACGATTGGTTAGGTTAGGTCGTGATATTTTCGTTAGTTAGCCTTATAAAGCTAACTAAAGAAGGCTGGGGGCCCTGATCTTCAGGTGATCCACAACTTATTAGAAAAAGTAAGCGCAACTATGAGCTATATATAGTGAACCAAATTAAATTGAATCCAAAGGAATTCTATAATTATGTTAGGAATGAAAAAAATAGCTTCGCAGACTATTGGTCCACTCATAGACGAAAACAACGAAAAAATTTACGATGACTTACAAATGACGGAAGTTTTAAATAAATTCTTCTCTTCCGTCTTCACTAACGAAAATATGAACAACATTCTTGTCCCTGTAATCATGCTCAGAGATGATCAGTTAAAGCTTCCCGATTTAACCATTAATGTAAACGAAGTACTCTCGGCCATAGGTAAAATTAATTCCAATAAAACTCAAGGTCCAGATAAGCATTACCCTCGGGTAAGTAGGATATGAGCAAAAATACAATTACATGCAACATTGTATGAAGCATTGCAACATTGCGTGCAACATTTGCAACATTGTAGAAAAAGATGCGCAGGGGTTTGTAAATGTCGTTAGGGGGTTAGGGGGGCTCCAAACCTTAAAATAAAGGGAATAGAGCCTATTCCAACATTTGCAACACTTTTCAACATCGATGGAAAACATGAACAGGGGCTAGGAATGGGTGGTAGAGGGGTAGGGGGGATGCCAAACTATAAAATTAAGTGAATACAGAAATATGAATTGTATGTATGCATACTTCTTACTGCTTGAGCATCTTGGAGCACACTGGAGCGTTTCCTAGCCATTCTGGACCCAGCTATTCTGGTCCAGCCATTCTAGACCCAGCTATTCGGTACAGCCAAACGTGTTAGTTTAGTGGCATATATATATATATATATATATATATATATATATATATATATATATAGTATATATTGTGTAATTGGAGCCTCACCTCTTCTGAACTTTTTCTTATTTTCATAGGTTTCTGTACTTTTTCCCATGCATTTTGACCTGAAAAGGCCGAAAATCACAACCATTTTGACCTAGGTTGTTGGGAAGCATTGCCGCATGGAGCTTTAAGTTTTCTGCCTTGAAATCGGCCAAAAGCACCAGTTCCGGGGTCCCTTGAATCATGTTTTGCACTATAACTTTTTATCTAAACAAGATAGAGCAACAAAATAGGCACCAAATTAAAGTGTTTTTAATCCTCTTTCTAACTTATACAATTATGATAGTCTTGGAACAAGAAATGGCACATTGGTACATACAAAGATTTCAGAAATATCACAAAATTCGTTTTATCACACTCAAGGCAGACAAGGCGCCTTATTCATGACACAAATTTGAGATTAACATTTTGTCACAAGTCTAATCGATCAAGAAGTGAAAGCATTACATGATGATTAATTTCATAATGACATTTACACAGTCAGTTGTTGAGAGTTTGTTTCTTGAAGCTGTCAAAGCGGCGTCTGTTGAACTCCACAGCTTGAAGGAGATAGTCCCTTTGCTTGGCATCTGTTGTTATGACATTTGCAAAGTCGCTCATCATCTTGACACCATGTTCAGCAATGTCATTCACCGCTTTCAGATTCTTAACATAGTCCAACGCTTTTCTGTAGTCCTCATTCTGTGGCCAAGACGTGACAGGTTCCAGAAGCCACTCGGATCCAATGTTCAGTGTGTCCAGCAGGAAATGTGATTCTGGGCCAATGAGATCAACCAGGGTGGTCTTAGCTGTGACTCTCTGGAATAGAGGCTTTCCTGTTCTGAAGCTGTCTGGCTTCTCAGTGGCATGTAACTGGGCAGCAATGTCGTGCTTCAATGTGTCACTCAATCTACTGCTGAACAGGGCAAATGGCACGACTTCCTGCGTCAGGTACCATTTGTGGTTTTCCATCTTATTAAGTACTGCATCAGCAAGCTCTGGGTCAGTTTTCTTGTACTTCAACATGTCCTGGATTAGACTTAGATCATTCACGGGAGCATCTGCAGCAGACATTGACATCATCCATACAGGAGTGTAGAACAGCGCAAGGAAGGTGTTGAGTCTTTCCAGCTTTGATACAGTGTCTTCGTCGTACTCAAGTTGATCTGCAAACATCAGCATTTTCATGGAGTACAGGTTTCTGGCCATCCATCTGGCCTGATGAATGGCGCCTGGTCGACTCCAGTGAATACCTCGAGGAGGCGTTCCTCCAAGAACAATGACTGTCAGTTCAGCCATTTCCCTGTAGTCGGCTCTTGGAAGCCTTTCTGCTGTTAGAATGTCTTGGAGTATTTCTTCACTGTTCTTCTTCTTTTCCTTCAGCCATTTGCTGTTGATAGCCAGCATCTTTGGGTTTTCCTTGGACAAGTCCGTCCAAACATCCTTCAGATGCTCAAACCACGGATTATCTGGCCCCTTCACCTTCCCAAACAGCTTCTCCCAAACTGCTCCTACTAGGATTTCCAGGATGTGATGTCGACAGGCCAGATAAAACACCTTTTTGTTCAGCATTTTCTCTAGCAGTTTGGCAGCTCCTCTGTGAACTCCACTGTTACTGGATGTAGTGTTAAAAATAAGGGCAGTAACATTATCCGTAAGTTCCCATGTCTCCAGTAAATCCATTGAAGCCTCAGCCTGAGCTGTGCCAGAAGAATTGTCGATGACAGGTACTCCCAATAACTTTCCTTCAGTGTATGAAGGTGGACCAGACATTAGCACAGCTAAAGTCTCTGAGGTACTTCCAGGTTCACTGCCCAAGACATCTTTGAGCAACTTTCCATCCCAGTGTAAGGCAGCGTACTGTGGGGGGTTTTCACAAAACTTGGACATGTGACTCTGGCTGATATTATACCTGGACAGCATTCTGTTGCGACGTGTTGTTGAGGTTGAGATGACGAAGTTATCCAGATCAGCCCCTCCAGCTTTCAAGGTGGCAGAAACCATGGCAGTAACTTGATTGTCTGATAAACCAAGACGATCAGCTGTATTGCAGATGACATCACATTCCATGACCTTCCTTGGAAACGTCAAAGTCACACTAGTCACAGTGTCTTGATGGTGAGAACATCCAGGACGAGGCTGATGGTAATCCATGTCCTCTGTGTTAGCGTCGTTGTCAGTTGAGTCACCCCAGGTAATGTCATCCACATGAACAACTGCCTCTTGTTCTGCTGCAGCTGTAAAATAGTACATGTTAAGACAGTAATTGTTAAGTACATGCTAAATGTTAAGACAGTAATTGTTAAGTACATGCTAAATATCGCAATGGAGTAAAACTTAAAACTTTTTGTAACGTTCAAAGTAATTAGTTTTACCTTGTTCTTGTCTATGCTGCAGTCTTTCATTCCTCGCTGCTTGCTGCAGGGATCTTGTCTCAAAAATCTTGTCATGACCAGACATATGACCTTTCCTCTCAGTCTTTTGGTCTTCGTAGAACCTGATATCCTCATCTTTCTTCTCTCTGGATAACAGTCTGCTGTTCTGTATTTCCTGGATTGCATCTGGAGCTCCTATATCGAACAGGCTGTCTAATTCCAGCACAAATGCTCCTCTTTTTCCTCCAGGGTTACTTGCTCTTCCTTTGCTTTTCACCAGAGCACGATGTTTCTCATGTAGTTTCATGAAGAGCTTCATTGCGTTGTACTTGGTCATTGTCTTGATCCTAGCCATCTGCCAGAATGGGATGATAGATTCAACTGTTTCATATGCAAGGTCTTGAACCATGGGCCTCCCTGCATTTTCCGGTAAATTCTGAAGATTAAGGAAATACTGGAACGCCTGTCTGTTGGTGGGAAGCTGGGAACCACTGATAAAAGCTGAAGGGTATCCAACCAGGAAAGTTTCAGTGAGAGATCTGGTAGATGGCCCAGTTGACACCTGCCTGTGGACAGTACGTGGAGGTTCTGAGATATCAACTGTGCGCCCACGGAGCTCCCTCAGCTCCTTGCTTAATGCCATTGTGAAGTTGTAACTTGTAGATGGTTTTCTAGATTCTGATTGAGTTTCTGTTGCTTCCTGAAAAATGATAGATAATTATTATTATTATTATTATTAATTATTATTTATTTATTATTATTATTATTATTATTTTATTAATTTTATGCTCTTTCATTTGATACCTAATTGTTGCTCTATCTTGTTTAGATCAAAAGTTAAAGTGCAAAACATAATTCAAGGGACCCCGGAATTGGCGCTTTGGCCGATTTCAAGGCAGAAAATTTAAAGCTCCATGCGGCAATGCTTCCCAACATCCTAGGTCAAAATAGTTGTGATTTTCGGCTTTCTCAGGTCAAAAAGCATGGGAAAATGTACAGAAACCTATGAAAATAAGAAAAAGTTGATTTTTGAACAGGCCTAAATTTGGGGCTGCCAATGGAAACGGAAGAGCTGCTGTGAGGTTGTACCGACAGCGCTTCCCAAACAGACGTGTGCCAAACCACCAAACGTTTGCGCATTTGCATCGGCGACTGCGAGAAACTGGAACATTCCATGCAAATATGCATGGCACTGGTCGGGAGAGAAACGTGCGCACTCCTGACATGGAAGAAGAAATCCTACGGCGATTTGAGGACAATCCAAGCGCAAGCACGCGAGGTGTTGCACGTATCCTTGGTGTGAACCACGACCTGGTCTGGAGAGTGTTGCACGAGCAGCAGTTACATCCGTTTCATCGTCAGAGAGTCCAGGCATTACAAACCCGTGTAGCATGTGGATTTGCGTGCGCCCACACGTGAGAATTGTGCATGTTAAACACACCCTCACGTGTGAAACAGGCCTCATCTGAGAACAGCACATAATCCGGAAAATTAGGCTGCACCGCTGTCTGCTGCAGAAACCAGCTTGCGAATTCCACACGAAGAGGGTAATCCCGAGGTTGTAATGCCTGGACTTTCTGACGATGAAACGGATGTAACTGCTGCTCGTGCAACACTCTCCAGACCAGGTCGTGGTTCACACCGAGGATACGTGCAACACCTCGCGTGCTTGCGCTTGGATTGTCCTCAAATCGCCGTAGGATTTCTTCTTCCATGTCAGGAGTGCGCACGTTTCTCTCCCGACCAGTGTCATGCATGTTTGCATGGAATGTTCCAGTTTCTCGCAGTCGCCGATGCAAATGCGCAAACGTTTGATGGTTTGGCACACGTCTGTTTGGGAAGCGCTGTCGGTACAACCTCACAGCAGCTCTTCCGTTTCCATTGGCAGCCCCATACACCATATGCATGTCAGCCATCTCAGCAGTCGTGAAGCGCTCCATGTTACGCGTACTACGTCCGATTTAAGAATGCCCGCTGCAAGCGCGAGTCTAGCCCACTTCACCTTTTAGCCAATTGCAGCGGCGCCCTCTCGCGCCGAATGGTGACGTCAGCGGACATACACTTATAGACGAAAAGGGTTTGTCTTGGTGTTGCCTATCCCCCATTACAATTTGTACAGAAAGTTTTCAAACACCCTGTATATATATATATACATACACACACATTGGTTATGGGGGTGAACGCTGAAGTTTCAAAGGGTATTTCTCTTACACTTTTCATACAAAAGACTGTTTAAATTAATTAGGGCCCCCGCCCCCTAAACACCACTTTAACTATGACAGTATGAATGCATGTGAGTAGGAAGACTTTGGTAGGCACTACAATAGTTTTAACGACACCAATCCTTACAATGTAACAGATGAATGCGAGCGTTATGTGGACGATGTACGTGTAGTTAGAGTATGTTTCTATGCCTTCAAAACGATGTACAGAGCCCGGTTTAGTTGTGACCCGCTACAAGCTCCAACGAAGATTGCGTCATTGTGTTTCAGTGTATTTAAAAATAATTTTATGCCAAAAGATACACTAGCTGTCATTCCGCGTAACAGTCCGCGTGGTTATGGGTATAAGGCTATTTACTGGCTCACACACCTACAACAACAGACGGGTGTATATATAAAGCATGCCCGAAATACGGGGGAGGTGGTTAAGATGAACGGTCGCGTTTTTTGGATCGATGGGATAAGTGAGGATCCCCACACTTCCGAAAAGACAGTGTACTCATTTAATAGCTGTTGGTGGCATGGGTGTCCGCGTCCTGAATGTGCCGTTACAGAAGATGTACACAGCAGATCTCCCCCTGATAGCTTTGCATGGACCCGCACCTGTGGTCAAATTATAAGTTCCGGCTTCACTCACAAGGTTCTATGGGAGCATAAATATAATGCATGGATGGATACCGATGGACGCTACCGTGAATAAATATTCGCCATCCGTCATTCAACGGTAATAGATCCTCTCAAATGCGGGGATAGTTTGTTTGAAGGTTGCACAAACCCCTTCAAGCCATACTTCCCACCTACGGAGTGTGTGAAACTCCACTGCTTTGATTTCTGTTCTTTATACGCCCTGTAGGCGCTCCTGAAAAACTTGTAGATCCTGACATACCTATCATCGAAGACTTCTCGGCTAACTTGAACAAGAACTATTTTGGCCTCTCCTTTGTTGATGTACTTCCCCCGACCGATTTATGGATGACTTGACCGTTTATGAGGTATGAGGTTCCAGAAACTCCCCAATCTCTTTACTCCATATATAAATCCATTTCGAAGGACAAGGTTGGGGCCTCAGAATACCTGCGAGGCGTCGAGACCGAAAATGAAAAATCGGAGTATATACAACGTTACCGCGAACATGAAAGAATTCAGCTTCATCGGGAACAAGTTGTGCGAAGTTCTGGCAAGCGCCTTAGTGCAAAATTGGTATTTAATATTTTGTGGGGGAAATTCGCACAGAATACTGACATGGGGAACGTTCATCTAGCTACTTGTTACAACGAGGTGTGGGACTATGCTAACGCCAATGATAAAGAAGTCATGGAACTCACAAATGTCCGTAATACGTACATAATAAAGTACAATAGAACAGAGATGGCAACAGATATATCGCGTGTCACAAACATACCCGTAGCAAGCTTCACAACAGCTTACACGCGCATTAAGCTATAGCATCTGTTGCATTCTCTTGGACGACGAGTTCTGTACGCAGATACAGACAGTGTAATATTCACGGCAAAAGAAAGCGAGTATATGCCTCCAATTGGATAATTTCTCGGAGATCTGACTGACGAGATCAAGGACGAGTATGAAAACAATGCATACGCCGATTCTTTTGTCTCAAAAGGACCAAAAACTTACGGGGTACGTGTGAGGGTGGGAGAAGAACAAAAATTTATCGTGAAAGCTAAAGGCAGCACTCTGAAACGCGTAAACCGCCTGACTGATCGTTAATTTTAACTCGCTCAAAGATCTGGTGAGTTTAGATAATGTTGATGATGGAGATGAGGGTGTCCAACCGCCCCTACACTTGGTTGTAGGGAATCATAACTTCCTTGCAAAGAAGTTGTGGGAATGAAGAAACTTGGAGGCATTAAAATGTGTCGTAACATATACAGGAAACGTTACCAGGTGCCAGGCACCTACGATACTCTTCCCTTTGGATACCGTGGGACATGAATAGTTGTTATATATATATATACAGTACTGTGCAAAAGTCAGAGACCACTGTCGAGCTGATAACTATTAGATAATCTGTTGTATGAAAATTGGTTTTGATACTAAAATACATATTAACTAGAACCTCTGGTTCATATTAACGTATAACTAAGTTATTACTTAAGTGTATAAAGTTGTATAAGCTGGATGACCCTCTAGTCTGCATAAATTGGACTTGAGGGTTGAGTCATTATATTACTTATAACGCATGTGTTTAAAGATCTAGCGAACTATTACTGATGGATCTGCAGTAAACGCTCCTAAGCTATTGTTATATCAGTATTTACAATTAAAAGTATTAACATATTCACTTAAATTCTGCAAAACAAATTTATCCAAAACGTTTCTCATTATAATCCTAATTCATGCTGTTTTTTTTACTTTCACAGGCTTAAGAAATGACAAAAAGTACAATTTCTGATGAGATTAGATATAAAATAATCCATTTGCATGGTGAGGGACTGAGTCAAAGAAAAATAAGTGAATCTACAGGCGTTTCCAAAACTGGTGTACAAAAAATCTTGGCTCGTCACAGCTCAAATGGAACCCCAGCTGATCACCCTAGATCAGGGAGGCCCTCTAAGCTTTCTCCATCTGATCTACAATATCTAAAGATTACTTCCCTTCGAGACAGACGCAAATCCAGCACTTCACTCGCAGCAGATCTCGAAAAAAAATAGGTGTCTCAGTTGATCCCTTTACTGTATGAAGGAAACTTAACTCAGTAGGTCTTAAAAGACGTGTTGCAGCAAAAAAGCCACTTTTAAGGAATGGAAATAAAGAGAAGAGAAGAAAATGTGCTTTGGAACACAAGTATTGGACATCTGAGACATACTGAATTAAGCTTCCTTCGTACAGTATAAGGATCAACTGAGACACCTGTTGTTTTTTCGAGATCTGCTGTAAATGAAGTGCTGGATTTGTGTCTGTCTCGAAGGGAAGTAATCTTTAGATATTGTAGATCAGATGGAGAAAGCTTAGAGGGCCTCCCTGATCTAAGACAATCAGCTAGGGTCCCATTTGATCTGTGACGAGCCAAGATTTTTTGTACACCAGTTTTGGAAACGCCTGTAGATTCACTTATTTTTCTTTGACTCAGTCCCTCACCATGCAAATGGATTATTTTATATCTAATCTCATCATAAATTGTGCGTTTTGTCATTTCTTAAGCCTGTGAAAGAAAAAAACCAGCATGAATTAGGATTATAAGGAGAAACGTTTTGGATAAATTTGTTGGTGCTCTTCCAATACGTGCTCTACCGTAAAACTTACATTCCAATATGTGCTAACTAACGAAAATATCACGACCTAACCTAACCAATCGTTAGGTCAATTGTACGCCCTTGACGATTGGTTAGGTTAGGTCGTGATATTTTCGTTAGTTAGCACATATTGGAATGTAAATTTTACGGTAGAGCACGTATTGGAAGAGCACCAATTTGTTTTGCAGAATTTAAGTGAATATGTCAATACTTTTAATCGTAAATATTGATATAACAATAGCTTAGGAGCATTTACTGCAGATCCATCAGTAATAGTTCGCTAGATCTTTAAACACGCGTTATAAGTAATATAATGAATCAACCCTCAAGTCCAATTTATGCAGACTAGAGGGTCATCCAGCTAATACAACTTTATACACTTAAGTAATAACTTAGTTATACGTTAATATGAACCAGAGGTTCTAGTTAATATGTATTTTAGTATCAAAACCAATTTTCATACAACAGATTATCTAATAGTTATCAGATCGACAGTGGTCTCTGACTTTTGCACAGTACTGTATATACAGGGTGAGTCAAAAGTAGCGCCCGATTTCTGTTTTTTCGGCTGCAATTGTGCATCGATCAGGAGGGAGGGAACTTTGAAAATTGCAAGTAAAACAGCTTGGTACAGTTCCGTAATAATTTTCCCCCGAATAAATGGTTAGATAAACATGTCATTTATTTATTTCTACCTTCTTGTACACTGTAATACAAATGGCAAACAAACAATCAACTGACAGAAATCGGGCGCTACTTTTGACTCACCCTATATATTGTTACATATGGGAATATGATAAAGAAATTCATTATTTAATCAAAGGCTAATTTAGCCTATAAATAAATTGTTCATGAAAACAAAGTGAAGGAGCCAAAATGGCGGCTCTGTCTTTTTCGTTTCTGAAAGGACGTTTTGTAAATTCTTAAGTACATGAAATGAAAAACATATGCAGGTTAAATACTCATGTAATTTAGAGAAAAAGACATGACTTCAATTGTCTATTTAATTCTGAATAAGTTCGGATAAAAATACCATATATACTGTAGGTTACCCAAAAACTAGGAAAATAACTAATGTAAAAATTACATTTAAAACAAAAACAGAGCCATGAGAATTTGACTCTGTTTGAAGAGACGTTCAAAAAATGAAACGCTGAACCGAAATTATACTTTTGTATAAAACGGGAAAACTCCGTCAGAATTAGAATGTTACATTATTAACAAGTTTAATGGCATGTTAAAATTACACCTTCTGAAAGGTTAATAATTCTTAAAAACAGGATGAATCAGTTAAAGAGAATCTTATTTGAGTATGTAAGTAAATCTTACGCCTGGCAGCCTCGGGTGGCAACAGGGGTTCATAGGCCAAAAAAAGAATTTATCACATAAAAAATCAAATCGTATTAAAGCAGTGAACGAGAAAGAAATTTATATCAAATTACTCTTTACCTATTTCTGAATAACGTAGCATAAAATTATGTTAGTTAAAAGATGGTATTAATGTCTTCATTAAACTATAAAACGCGAAGCAAAAGGCGCCAAATAAGAAAAACGGAGAAAGTTGAAGCGATAGTCATAAAAGACTCCGTGTGAAAGTTGAAGTAAAAGTCACAAATTAGTTCACCCGACAATTTAACGTAAAGGAAATGTGTGGTTCATTAAGTTGAATAAGTCAAATACGTCTTCCCTATAAGAGTATAGAAAACGGACCTAACGCGTAAATCACTCTTAAAGCGAATTTGTTGGCTAAAGTAATTGAAACGCAAAATAGTCTTCCCTTAAAAAATTAACGGAAGAAAACGGAGATACTCCGTTTATTCTATTCGTGTCTGTAAATTCTCGAAAATAGTGTATCCTACATGCTCCTTTTAGAAAACGAACTGAGTTCCGTGCATTCTGTAGAAAAATAAAATACACATGTTATTATAATGCAAAGTTCTCAAGAACAGAATATTTACGACGGTCAAAAAGGAAGTAGGTAAACAATGTAACTAAGGTATGCATTATACATTATAATTGAAATGGTCAATTAATCAGATAGGATTCAAATAATTCTATGAAAATATATTATGTACTTACAGTAGTTAATACGGTCAAAAGGCCGGATAGAGAAACGATTGTTACTGTAAAGATAATTCAATCAAAACTGTAGTATGTATGCGTCCATTCATTTTTAATGGCCTTGCATATTATAATACGGCTGTATTCAGTTAAATAACTACCAATTGTAGATTAAACTTGTCTAACAGTCAAATTTAAATTGCTTAGCATTTTACTAAAGTTTATTATTATTAAGTGTCTGCCATAAATAAACCAAAATTTAAATTTTGCAATGTGAGTTGTTTAACAAGAGTTTGACGAATAAATTGTTTTTGTAAAAGGCTTTTCAATTATTCCCCTACACGAATAAACAAACTACGTTTTGATTTTTATAGTGGTGGTGAAACTCAAACAGGCTCAAATAAAAAAATAAATCAAATAAAACATGATTTAAACACCACATTATATATATATATGTATATATATATATATATATATATATATATACACAGTGTACGTGTATATATATATATATATAATGTGGTGTTTAAATCATGTTTTATTTATGATTTATTTTTTATTTGAGCCTATATATATATATATATATATATATATATATAATATATATATAGTTTGCTTTAGGGTTTATTTACTTATTGACGATTTTTTACAGTTTATTTATTTATTTATTTATTTATTATGTGTTTTAAATAAATTTATGTTTCAGTTAGCTTTTCATTTTCTACTCCTTGTGTGTGTGTGTATGTGGGTGCAAGGAAGTCTAGCCCCCGCCCGCCGTATGGTGCGCATCAATAAAACGAGCGTCAAATGACTCGCCTACTATCCCCTTTGGAAGGCACGTTTTATACTGCCATGTTCAGTTGATCGCTACAGACGATGGTGTTCAGTCGTATCTTTTGCCTGTTGAAGATTTACCGAATAAATAACGATGGCTGCCGCTGATGTTGCATGCTCTACATTCCAGAAGTGGTACTGGGTAAAATCTACAGATGTGTTGAACACTCAAAGAACTTCTAGTCAGCCGTCTTTTGAGGTAGTTAAGACCTGCCTAAACCGGGTGAAGCTCTGTGAACAGGATGCCCAAATACTTTATGGATTTTTGATGGGAGCATTACAAGTTTCTGCAATGCTAAAGACGTGATGAAATATGTTGTGAGCTTGAAGTGTGTAAAAGAGTACGTCCAGTGCGGATTGAAGAAGCCACCGCTCGCCGAAGAGAAGCAGAGACCATGGATAGTGAAGCTTATTGACGTTGGGCACTGTAATCATACACCCAACCAGAGGAAGATCAGAGGTGTTTATACAAGTCCAAAGCTATCTCTAGCTATACGTCAAGGCTACAGAATACTAAAGATTTATGAAGTGTGGAGGTTTCAGAAGCTCCCCAATCTCTTCAACAAGTATATAAACACTTTTTTGAGGGATAAAGTTGAGGCATCAGGTTACCCACGAGGCGTTGAGACCGAAGACGAAAAAACAGCCTATATTCAACGTTACCATATTCGTGAAGGTATAAAGCTTAAATGGGCCCAGATTGTACGAAACACTGGCAAGCGCTTTAGTGCAAAATTGTGTTTAAATAGTCTTTGGGGGAAATTTGCAGAGAATACTGACAAGGGAAACGTATATCTAACCTAAAGCTATAACGAGGTATGGAATTATGCAAACGCCGTCGATAAAGAAGTCATGGAGATCGTGAATGTGGGCAACACTTACATTATAGAATACAACAGAACAAACATGTTTACGATGACGTCACGTGTCACGAATGTACCTGTAGGAAGCTTCACAACAGCTTACGCCCGTTTCAAACTTTGGAGTCTGTTGCATTCTCTTCGTCGGAGGGTTCTGTACGCAGATACAGATAGCGTGATATTCACGGAGAAAGAAGGTAAATATATGCCCCTATTGGTGAATTTCTCGGTGAATTGAGTGACAAGATCATGGATGAGTATGGGGATACCGCCTACGCAGATTCTTTCGTTTCCACTGAGCCAAAAACTTACGGGATACGTGTGAGGGTGTGGGTGAGTACAAATACATCGTCAAGGCTAAAGGCATCACTCTGAATCATGTAAACCGTCAGATCGTTAACTTTAATTCGGTCAAAGAACTAATGAACTTGGAAGCTGATGAAAATGTGGGTGAGCAACCACCGCACTTGATTGTAGGGACTCCTAACTTCCAGGAGCAGAAGTTAGGTAGTGTGAGGGAGCTTAAGGGAACGAAAGTGTGTCGGAACACATAAAAGAAACGATAGTAGATGCCGGACACCTACGATACTGTTCCCTTTAGATACCTTGGTGACTGAATAATTTATATATATATACAGTAAACTTCCGAAATAACAGCACTCAAAATAACGAAATACTCGAGATAACGGCACTTTTAAAAATTGTCGTCCAGTAAAGAAAACGGCAGCGCGCATGACTTTGTTTACATCCGGCGCCATTTTGAAAGTGAACTCTGTACCGACAACACGTGGAACGCTCAGTGCTACATTTATAACGTTAAATTATAAATGAATACACCCCCTCTCGCAATGTCTCCGAAAGTTACTGAGAAGAAAACACAAAAAAGAACAACTTGGGCCGCCGCACAATCGTGCATGGACACGGTTCTCAGTTTTTTTTAACAAAATCCAAGCTTCAATATGCAAGAAGTAATGCAGGCACATATGCTTAAAAACACGATGTTAACAAAAAAACAAGCATCCGCGCAACAAGGTGACATAAGAAAATTCTTGAAGAAATCAATTGAAGAAAATGCACCCTCTACAGATGAAGCACTCGTGGTGGAGAATTTAGAATAGTTTTTTTTCAATTTTAAAATGTTCTTTTTGCTTTATTTACGTACTGTGCATTTACCAGTTAATAAAGTAGTATTCATTATCTCTCTATTTCTTATTTATCCCCCTTTATTTACGCATTAAATACATTTATAAAAAACTTCCGAGACAACGGAAAATTCGCAATAACGGCACCTTCAAATCCCCGAGGGTGCCGTTATTTTTGAAGTTTACTGTATATATATATTATAGTTTGTTTTAGAGTTTATTTACCTGTTGACGATATTTTACAGTTTATCTATTTACTTATTTATTGCATGTGTTTTTAATAAGATTATATTTCATTTAGCGTTTCATTTTCTCCTTTGTGTGTATGTGTGTATGTGTACAAGAAAATCTAAGCCCCGTCCGCTGTATTGTGAGCGTCAATAAAAAGAGCCTCACGTGACTCCGGCTACTAAACAAACTGGAGGAACACACCTACTCCCCGTCATGTTCAGTTGACCGCAGGAAGCTTTGGCGCTCAGACGTATCTTTTACCTGTTGAAGGAATCTCACTTATACAAAAAATAACGATTGCGACCACTGAAAATGCATGCTCTACATTTCTGAAATGGTACGAGGCAAAGTCAACAGATGTGGTGAATACTAAAAAATCTACTCAACCGCCTTTTGAGACATTTAAGAACAGTTTAAATCGCGTGAAACTGTGTGCGCAGGATGCTCAAATACTTTACGGCTTTTCTGATGAGAGCATTACAAGCTTCCGAATTGCAAAAGACGTGATGGAATATTAGCGTTCAAATAGCTGCTGAAGTCATTGCATCATGCAATAGCAGCACTTCTACTTTAGCATCGAAGAGACGTTTGAGGGAGGTTAGTTTAATAGAGCCAAACGTTTGAAATTGACATGAAATCACAAAAAATGGTCGCTCCAAGACTGGCAAAAGTGGCTTTCTAGTAGCAACTCGACCCATTAAACCAACCTTCACTTCAGCAGCTATTCGAACGCTAATATTCTTTCTGTTGCATTTGCTCAATAAAATCATGTATTTGTCTTCTTTTTCCCAGGTCTTCCTTTTTCGCTGTCGGCTTACTTTGTTCATTACACTCCCATTTTGCGAATGACAAGAGGGTTTTGCTCACCGGGGAGAATGAAACTCCCACTTTATTGGCTATTTGTCTTTGTAGTTCTTCATCAAGACGGTATTAATTAATCTTGAGTCTATTTTCGTATGATATTTCCTTTGTACGAACCATTATACAGAGATATCCGTAAGAGAAGGGCACAATGTTACCAAACAATGTTCAGCTGCAGGTTTCACAAGTCAAATTACATTTTTTAAGGAAAATGGGATAAAATGTATAAATATAACAAAAAAATTCTAACTGATAATATCAATATTTCTGTGAACATAAACAATTATTTTAATCAAAACGTGATGTCACCATTAAATACAATTTCTTTCAATATTGATTAATTGCTCGTAAGTCTTCATGTAACAAAACACCACATTTGAAAGCTCCTTAATTGGAGAGACATATCATTTTACTTCCTGTAACGTATAAAAAGAATTAAAAGAATTCTATTATTATTACATAATCAGCATTTTAAAAAGTGTTCCCATAATTTTGAACCCCAGTGTGTATATATACAGGGTGTCCCATAAGTCCAGCATCATAGGAGAAATTCACATTTTTCTATTTCTACAAGCCATAATTCATATTTTTCTCTTTCTACAGGCCATAATGTTTGTCAGCAAGGAAGAACGAATCCAGATAATTCTACTCATAGGAAATCGGAGTCAAAGAGAGGCCGCTGCTGAATTTAACAGACTGCATCCAGACCACGAGCCAATAACACAGTTGTGTTTGCAGACTTGTTGCAAAGTTTAAGGAAACAGGATCCGTAGAAGATAAACCACGCAGTGGACCTTCAAGGAAGTCCACTGACGATGATACAGCGACTGCTATCCTGGCTCATTTTAACAGAAGTCCCAATAAGTCTCTTCGGCGATTGTCCGCCGAGACAGGAGTGTCGAAAAGTAGCATCCATCGCATTCTTCAGGCTCACAAATGGCATCCATATAAACTTCAGATCCTACAGAAATTAAGCGAAGATGATCCCGACCGGCGGATGGAATTTTGTGAATGGGCTACGGAACAATATGCTCTGGATGCCAATTTCCCGTCCACCATTCTGTTCAGTGACGAGGCTGTTTTTTATGGAAAGGGTGAGGTAAATCGACAGAACACCCGCTACTGGTCTCAAAACAACTTTTACTGGTATACCTCTTCAAAGGAACAAGGTGCATCTCGGGTGATGGTGTGGTGTGGCATTTGGAAGGATCGCATCATAGGCCTCCTCTTTTTCGATGAACATGTCACTGGAGGCACCTACCTACGTATGCTCAAGGAAGAAGCATTTCTCAGTGTCTTGAACGAAGAGTGAAATTTCCCAACATGGTTCCAGCAAGACGGCGCTCCTGCACATTACAGCACCCAAGTAAGGGAATACCTGTACCAACAATTCCCTGGTCATTGGAAAGGACGTCGATGGCCTGTGGAATGGCCAACTAGAAGCCAGGATCGCACGCCACTAGATTTTTATCTCTGGGGCCACTTGAAAGCGCTGGTATACGCAGAGAAAATTAGCGAGTGTTGAATATTTGCGGCAGCGCATTATTGGGGCATGTAACACCATTACTCCTGACATCATTCACCGTGTGCTTGATGACTGGGTATCACGTCTGAATTTGTGTATTGAAAATAATGGTGGACATATTGAGCACGTTCTGTAAATAAAAGCTTTTGTTTTGCCTTTTTTTATTATTTTTCCTATGATGCTGGACTTATTGGACACCCTATATATATATATATATATATATATACCATCAGAATAAGAGGCCCAAAGCTTTTCAATGTCCTACCGAAAGAAGTGAGGAATCTCCAGCACACCGACTCGAATAACTTCAAGAACAAGCTGGACAAATTCCTGTGCAAAGTCTCTGACCAGTCATGCGTGGCTGGGTACGAGCGCAGAAGGAGAGCAGACAGCAATTCCCTCCTTCAACAAATCCCGCAAATGAGGTCGATCCTGAACCGTCGTTCAAACTCCCCTAAAGTAAGTATGCATACATACATACATATATATATATATATACATACACGGCGTGCCTGTATGTGTTCATAGAAAAGCCGTTCAAGCCAACGCCCATGGCTGATTGAAAGCCCTCTTTGAAGGACCGGGGGAAAGCCGTATTTTTGTTCAAGAAAATGTAGTGAGAGGATATGCCGCTCCAGTTACCCAATATATGTATATATGTCTCTAAACTAACGCGACTGGCTGTGCAACTGGCTGTGTCCCCAGGGCATGACTTGCTTCTAAGCCAACTGACTGTGATCCAAAGCCAACCAGGATGGCTAAGGATGCCACTATTATGCTTCAAGATGCTCCAGCAAATTGTTCTTCCTCTTTCTCTCCTCACCTGCTCTAATAAAGACTCATGTTTTATTACCCTTAAAATACAAACAAACATGCACACACGTTACATCCATATATATATATATATATCACAAATTAAGCTTACCTGCAAACACACAAACATACAAATGCTTACATGTTAGGTTAGGTTACCCCCTTGGAGGGTCTAACAGCTCCACCCTTCATGCGTAACCCACTCCTCCTCCCCCCCCCATTGCACTGGCACTGTTGCTATGTTGCACGGCACTGGCAAATCAATGTTGACCATGTTGCATTGCATTCTTTCTTCATTTTTGCTCATATACTACTGGGTACTTAAAGAAATGAACTGCGCAATAGTCACTCCTCTCACATATATATTTAATAAATATATTGTCACAGACTGGAGAAGATTCGCTCAATTGGAAACCTGCAAACATTTAAAATATTTAAAAAAGGGGACAAATCGCTTCCTGGAAATTATCGTCCCATCATCCTGACTTCGGTAGTTGGTAAGCTTATGGAGATGATCGTTCGGGACTAAATAGTTAATCACTTGGAAATTAATAAATTAATCAAAGATCCTCAACACGTCTTTCAACGTAATCGTTCTTGTCTTACTAATTTGCTCGATTTCTTTAATGATATTGTAAATATACATGACGAGAGTAAAACAGTACATATTATATACTTCGATTTTCACAAAGCGTTTGATAAAGTGTCACATAGAAGATTATTAGCTAAACTTCATTACCACGGAATTGATGGCAATGTTTTCAAATGGATCGAAAATTGGCTTAGTGGACGTAAACAAAGAGTGGTCATTAATGCAAAGCGTCTAACTGGAAAAGTGTAACTAGCGGCGTGCCACAGGGATCAGTTCTGGGACCAGTTCTTTTTATTATTTGTATCAATGACATCGACTTGGGAATTAAGAGTATAATTTCAAAATTTGTGGATGATACCAAACTAGGGAGGGGGACGAACAAAATCAGTAGCAGAACGTTTGCAGATTCAAGATATTAATAAATTACTCGAGTGGGCGGAAATTTGGCAAATGAACTGTAATATACTGTAGATAAATGAGGCGCTCCGGACCACAAGCTGCCAAGCGCCAAAATTAAAAAATGGAGAAAAATGCAGTTAAAGTTTGTCAACTTGCAAAATGCCATAACTTTTGAACCAATAACGATATTTGATTGAGTTCGACCATAGGTACAGGTCCACAATCTGCTCTCTGACTCACCCACGGGATAGAGGAAGAGTGGGCAAATATAGTGGTATAAATAACTCAATTCTGGCCCCACTGGCGCTTGGCAGGTTGTGGTCCGGAGCGCCTCAAATGTAAAACGTCGCATATCAGTAGAAATAATGTTTAAGAAAAGTATTTTATGCGCGACAAGACTAACAAATGTTACGGAAGAGAAAGATTTAGGTATTATTGTTGCCGACACTCTTAAACCGAGTAAGCAATGTATCGAAGCGGTCAGAAAAGCAAATAGAATCTTAAGATTTTTTGGTAGATCGTTTGAATTTAAGTCGGAGGAAAAAATGCTAACATTATATAATCCCTTAGTACGCCCCCCCCCCTGGAACACTGCGTTTAATTCTGTTCCCCATATTTACGATAGGACATATAAGAATGGAAAGAGTGCAGCGACGGGCTACTAAGATGATTCCTAGTCTAAGAAACAAATCATACGCTACCCGTTTAAAAACGTTAAATTTATTCTCACTTGTAACGAATTCGAGGAGATTTAATCCAGATTTTTAAAATGATTAAAGGTTTTAATAATGTCGACGCCAAAAAATATTTCTCCTTCAGGAATGCGGATAGGACTCGCGGTAATGGTCTAAAATTAGTGGGTAAACATTTTAATTCTAGTGAAGCTAAACATTTTTTCTTCAATGGTATAGTTAATTTGTGCAATGGATTGTCAGCCAGCGTAGTTCAAAGTAATTCGATCGAATCCTTTAAAAAGAGACTAGATGCTTATCTTGCCTTAAACTCCCAGTTGAAAGCATTTGTTAGCGCGTAGAAATATTGTAGAATTTTCACTTGGATTCCCTCTTCTGTATTTTAAAATTTTCACTTGAGCTTTAAATTTTTTCCCTACATATCATCCTCTTTTCTCTGCTTTCCTTTAAAACTTTCACTCGTCTTTAAATTTTCTTACTTCTTTTAACCTTCCTTCTTAAACAGACAGCATCGTAGGGACCAGCCGGTCTGTTGCTGTTTGATGTCCTTTGTATTCCTTTGTACTACTATTCCTGTGTGAAAGTTTCACACGTCAATATTCTTTATTTTCACTTGCTCTTTCTCAGTTTCTTACTTGGGCTAGCCTGGAGTGGATCTTAGGGCCTTTGTTCGCCTGTAACTCTGTAACTCTCTATTTCCACACTTCTCGACACTTTTTTCTTACCTTTTTTACTCCCTCCTCTTCCCCACTTCTCCTTTCTTTTTAAAAACTTACACTTACTTAAAAAACAATTTCGTTGCTTAATATAAATGCGACATTTTAAATAAATAAATTAATTAATTAATTAATTATTTATTGTAAATTTTTAAACATTGGTTGCTCTGTCGATTTTAAATAGAAGTAGACGTTTCGTTACACATTGCATCGTCCCAATTTTGTGAATTATGAAATGTCTAATACATTAGACATTTCGCATTAGTTAAATATTTCGTTAGACATTTCAGTAAGTCACTTGTCAATTGTCCCAATACTTTAAACAATTGGGAGCTACTGAAGAATAGGGACCCCAGCCTTCTTTAGTTAGCTTTATAAGGCTAACTAACGAAAATATCATGACCTAACCTAACCAATCGTCAAGGGCGTACAGTTAACCTAACGATTGGTTAGGTTAGGTCGTGATATTTTCGTTAGTTAGCCTTATAAGCCTAACTAAAGAAGGCTGGGGTCCCTATTCTTCAATAGCTCCAACAATTGAAAAGACTAATCTACTGTAAAATGCCTAATGAAATGTTTAATGAATTGTCGAAGAGTGAAATATTTAATGCACGTAAGTTTAAGGATTTTAAGTTTAAATATAAGTTTAAGGGTGCTACTGTAGTATGCGGTCTACCGACGATTGGTTAGGTTTAGTCATGATATTTTCGTTAAAACTAACGAAAATATCATGACTAAACATAACCAATCGTCAAGGGCGATTGACAATGGGATGTAAACAAACAATTAGTAAACAAGATAAGAAGCTATAATTAAAAGGTAGACCGCCGAATCGTAGGTAGACCGCATACTACAGTAGCACCAGTTTAAGTTTATTATAAAAAGAATTGCTTCACTGCATTACTTTTAAAAACTTTTGACTTTCAAGTTATATTCATTTCTTCTTGTAATTGACTTTGTATCCCTATCAAATAACTTTCTGTAATTTACAGTCTCAAAGCCATTTATCAGTTTCAAATACTCGAATTAATTCTCTTATAAGTTGTCACTTTTCAAGTGAGTACATATCTAAGTTTCAGCTAATTTTTCTCCAAATAATTTAACTCTCAGTTCTGGATTAATTTTGGTTGCTCTAGCCTGAACCCTTTCTAACTTATCAGTATCTTTTCTCAAATATAGGCTGTCTAACTTAGAGATTGTACCGGTGCTACTGTAGTATGCGGTCTACCTACGATTCGGCGGTCTACCTTTTAATTATAGCTTCTTATCTTGTTTACTAATTGTTTGTTTACATCCCATTGTCAATCGCCCTTGACGATTGGTTCGGTTTAGTCATGATATTTTCGTTAGTTTTAACGAAAATATCATGATTAAACCTAACCAATCGTAGGTAGACCGCATACTACAGTAGCACCATTGTACCTACGGTAGGCCTGTTGTATATTAAGAGGCCTAGGTCTAAAAATATGCTCAGGACCACAGGCTCGTTCTTAATCTAGAAATTCTTTATTAGCCAAGACCTAGCCAAATAAATAAAAGGTAAATCTCTAGGAGCGCTCCATTTTCCAATATTAAACATACATTCATAAAACATATACCATTTGAAAGCTCACATTTTTCCGAGTCTAAAAATGTAGTAATCCAAAAGTATCAATAGCAAATAAAAAGTAACTAGGTTTAAATATTAAACCCTATACCGATCAATTTGTGATGCGTGATCTTTAAGGGGGCTCCGCCCCCGTACCCCCGAGACCTAAATTATACAAATGATAATGTAATAGCATATTCATGTTAGGTTAGGTTAGCGTAACAATTACCAAAAATACCATCTTACAACACAGACTGAAGATTTATAACTTAGTCAACCTTTATAATGTAGTTAATGACGTCACGCGTCAAACAATTAATTAAATCGTTACTTTTTATTTGCTATTGATACTTTTGGATTACTACATTTTTAGACTCAGAAAAATGTGAGCTTTCAAATGGTATAAGTTTTATGAGTGTATGTTTAATATTGAAAAATGGAGCGCTCCTAGAGATTATCCAAATAAAATTAGTGAACGCATAGAAGACACTTAGAAGAGCTAAGCCTACATGGAATAAATGAATAAATGCACAAATATAATAATTCTTTTCTGCTCTTTTCGAGATAGCCTCTAAGAACACTAACTAAACTGTCACAGTTTCAAAATATTTTTAACCCCAATGCGCATGCGTCTAGGCGTAAAGAGGAGAAAATAACTTATTATACAAGTGAAATGTTTAATTTCTACGCCTTTATATATTTGGAACATTTAAGCACCGTTTTCGGATATTTGGAATATCTAGTAAACATTTCAAAATAGCTATTATTTATTTCATTATGAAATGTCGGGTAGACGTTTCAAATATATATATATATACATATATAACCAAACGTCTACTACCATTTAGACTTTAGAGTGTACAAGTTACCTTCGTCTGGATTTTCATTTTGTTTTTATGAATTCATGAAAACAAAATTTCTAAAAAATGTAATAAGTATTTTTTCTTTTTTATTTGTAGGTATTTCATTTTCTACTTGAAACCACATGAAGTTTCATTCGGACTAAAATTAAGTCTAACCACGCAGCATGCTTTTTTTTATGCTGTATTTTTGACTGAAAGTTTTTTTTAAGAGATTCTGACAAGCGGAGAGATAGAGAGAGGCACGCAAGAATGATGAAATACAACGTTGAAGTTCATGAGATGAATAAAAAAGAGAGTTTCTTCTTATTGTTAGATATTTTAAAACGATAGATTTACGTTTCGCTTCATTGCAGGTAGGATAGAGACGTATAAAATTGTTTTTACCCTGTATATTATTTGCTATTTGAATATTTATTTTTTTTTAATACTTTTGAAGAAATTATACAACCTTTTATTTAGTTTCGGAGTGACCATAGATATAACTAACAATAATTTTCCCTCAGGGTGACCACAAACACATAAAAATCAGATCAGTGAACAATACTGACCCTTCAAGGTCGGTGTCTGAGGGAAAAAGGCTCTTTCCTGAAATATTTGTTCAATGACAGCTATAGTGTTCGTTCGTTTAGGGGGTTAAATAAAAGAAAGAATGTAAAATGACTTTGCTTAACAATTTCAAATGGCAAAATCAGGCTTACGAAAAGACCATACACCTGCGAATAAAGTAATCTTTAAGGAGACGTTTGTTCTTTCGAGCACGATACACGCTTTCACGAGTCAAAAATTAAATAAGAAAATAATAATACTGAAAAACACATGTTTTCAAATATCACTTCTCACACTGACCATTTTTTACGTTTAAATAATAATATTTATTACTGCTGAGTAAACATATGTGAAATGGTATTCCTAAAGCAAATTTTAAATTGATCTCAAAGAAACGCAGAAAAGAGACTTTTGCAGTCGTCAGACGGCACAATCTCTTCGAGAATATTCCAATAATTTTACTTCCAGTCATCACATAAAGATACACTCTGATTCACACTTTAATTTGATAAACCACACAACCACTATCATTTATTATATTATATGTAGTAATTTATTAGGAACAATATGGATGGATGTTAAGAATTTCAACACGTCCTCAGTTCAAAGGTTGAACTTCAGTGGAATGAATGATGGTTTTTTTCTTTTTTACTTACTTGTTCTGAAAGCTTCCTATAGTATCTCTTTGGTAAAATTTGTGTAGCATGCACATCTACACTACCTATGTACATTTTACGATCACTCCTCTGATCAAGTAGAAACTGTAATTTCTCTCTTGGTACTTTTTTATCTCTCCGACATATGCAATCTATGTGAATTTCTTCACAATCATCCTCTGTCTGTATGAGATATTAAATTACATTTACAGGCACATATATCAAACAAATTACTAAGACTATTCATATATTCATTTTTTAGTTTCACTGATGCTTTTGTTCTACTCAACGTTGCTCCTCTTTCTATGAATCTTGCTTCCTTTGAAACACAGCTTTTTCCTGAACTGTGGGGATTGATGCTTGCTGCCAAAGTTTTAGTAGCTCCTGAGTTATTTGTCTGATGATTGGCTTGTTAGCTACATTTTTCCTTTCTTCGAGATTGAGAAAGTACCGAGCCACTTGTAAATTAGTTGGCAAAAGATTATGTGGCAACTTCTCAGGAGTTCCAAACATACAGTGTTGCTTAGACTGCTTTGTTCTTTGCTGAATAGCATGGGGAACTTGAAAGCGTAGATGCTGCTGCATGGAAAGCTGTTGGTGTAGAGTTGCTGCAGGAAGAGATGGTACTAGCTTCATGTGAAGAAGGATGTTGTTTCAGTCGTGGAGACACTGGTGTGTGGGATGCTGATTCCATCTCTGCTCTTCTATAGGTGAATTATTAACTGAAAAATAAGAATAAAACTCAAATAAATTTCAGTGAATTTTAACTGCTTAAGGAAAAACAACAAATACTTACTCAGTTTACTCACGTCAGTCAAACGTACATTGTAACAAGTGTAACAATAATTTTTTATCTCATTTCTCGTAGCATACTCACTACCTTCTTACCTCTGGATTCTGTAGCTGGGGGACAACCAATGCAGCTGGCTTCAGGCGAACTGTGGTGCCTGGGGAGTCAGAAAACACGATGCGCACAAGTATACAATACGACCATAGCAGGAATACTTAAATCTGGGAATGACGCAAAATAATATATTAAAGTTATAAAAATTTATAATTGTGGTTTCATAATAGCATTAATGGGGGTTATTCATATGTTGTAATGTTGACGGATGTATGCTAGATGAGAACTTTATTTTCTGTGTTTGTTAAATTGTATTCATGCAAAAATGGGGCGATTAGAGAAACCTGACACAATTTGTATCATATTCATTTTTCTCAGCAAAAACTACAATAAAATACCAATGTCGGAAGTAGGAACATTGCCAGCCGGAAAATTTCCAGGCGGAAAATTGCCAGCCCGAAAATTGCCAGTGGGGAAAATTGCCAGTGAGAATATTGCCAGCCGGAATATTGCCAGTGAGAAAAAAACTAAAATTCACAAAAAAGGATTTATTTATTAAAATATTATTATTTAAAATTTTAAAATGCTAAAACTTGTTAAGGAAAGGAAAGCCTCAAAAAGTATGAAGATTATAAGCAATAGATCGAAGAAATGTCAATTTATCTTCTTCATTATACTGACGGATGACTTTCTCCAATCTGTCATTGATAAGTTATTTTTGTACTTTTTGGCAGTATGTCTCTCTTTCCCTCTTTCGAAGTGCAATTTCTTGGTCTGAGCTAAAGCCTTTTCGTTAAAGCTAACGAAAATATCACGACTTAACCTAACCAATCGTCAAGGGCGTACAGAGGACCAAACCTGGCATTCAATGAACCTAACCGGGTATTCAATAATTTTACCATAGGTTCGATATATATATATATATATATATATATATATATATATATATAGTTTAATCGCGGTGCTGGGGCCTTCGGGCCAGTAATTTTAATTATTTTATTTATGTATTAACACCCAGGTGCACAACCTGGGGACCTAATCAATATGTGTGTGAAGGTTCATGTTTGTAACTGCTTCCATTTTGGAGTTATGGCTGGAACACACACCACACGCACACATACACACACACGTCCTTTTTCTCAATTACTTTATTTCTTACTTTCTAAATTTTTACATATTTTTGTCATGGCAATTTTCCGCCTGGCAATATTCTCACTGGCAATTTTCCCCACTGGCAATTTTTCGCCTGGCAATATTCCGACTGGGAATTTTCCGTACACGATCAATGTCATTATAAATTATCATTTTCACTCCACCCTATAATATATATATATATATATATATATATATATATATATATATACACACACACAAACTCAGAATGGTTCCCTGAGAAAATTATATGTTAAACACAGACCGTGCATGGAACAAGGAACTCTTCTGGGAAAATTAAATCCACTATAGTGGATTTAATTTTCCCAGAAGAGTTCCTTGTTCCATGCACGGTCTGTGTTTAACATATATATATATATATATATATATATTCTTGACATAAAAATTCTAACATATTAAGATTACTAATGTATCAGTCAAACTTTTTATCATTTGGATTGGCCGTAATTAGAGAGCTCAATAATGGCCTCATGCACGCAAGACTTCTTTCAATAGTTTCAACATTTTTCAACTTTTTAATTAACAAATTCAAAACTGTAACTCTTCATCAGTTTATCTGGAACATTTCCTTTAACTTTTCAAAGATTTGCCAACTTTGTCAACTCAAAACGAGTGGTTCGTTATTAATTTTGAAAAGGCTAACGGCATTTCTTCAACAGTTATCAACCAGTTTTTAAGGTTAGATCGAATTAAGTAGAGTTAGTATAGGTTACGTTATGTTAGGATTAGTTAGGTTAGGTTAAGTTAGTTTATTAGAGTGTCGATGAAATTCCCCTTTTATAGGTCCATTTCGACAAGTATTTTTCACTGCGTTACGCAAAACATTGATAATTATGATTTTACATCATTATTTAAATAGTGTAAAATGAACAAATTTTAGGGACCAAAATATGCGAGTCCATATGTCATTCTCGAGTCGTAAATCATGAACAATTTTTACTCCATTCTCTTTCCTTATAATGACATAATTAAAGCCGTATTAAGATGCCTTAATTAAAGCCATATAATGTTAAAGCCATCATTATAAATCTGCTGAACTCTAAAAGTCCTCGGTAACTATATTTAATTAATCCTTTCACCCATTTTCATTGCATCGATCCAGGCATCTTTACTTCCTGCTCAGAAAAAAAATTTGTTTTACACATTTTTAGGAAATTTCGGTGAGGTGATTATAATTTAAATAATTATAAATGATAGATTTTTATATTCATGCGAATGCCATAAAATGAAATCTATCTTAAAACGATTTAAGTGCCAACGTAAAAATTTTTAAATACAGTAAACCATTTATTAAATAAATGCACGATACGTAACTTTCTCTTTAGTTACGGAGTTACGGGCTAACAAAGACCTTAAAATCAACTCTAGGTTAGCCCAAGAAAGAGGTAGGAAAGGAAAAAGAGGAAGTAAAAATAAAGAATATTGAAAATTATCATGCCATACTTACACTCGTAAATGCGTAAAGCTTTTACGCAGGAATAGGAATAGTAGTAGCAAAGTATAGAACAAACAAGGCTCTCCCTCCTCCACCAGCCACTGCTGACAGAAAATAGTGATGAATGAAGATTTATAGGAAAGTAGGAAAGTGAAGGTCGAAGTGAAGTATAACGTAGTTTTTTCATAACTTTTTCCGTTGTATATCTCATCAAATGTACCAAAAAAGTAACAAAATATACCGAGGAAGCGCTAATTAGATTCTTCAAACAAATTCCGAACCTTCACCCAACTTCAAGGACTTCTTCGCGAACGACTTTATGCAAATTGAAAAGAGGACAAAGAAAATTATGTTTTAATTAAAAAACTAAATTAATTATATTCAATTTTAGTGGTAATTAAAAATGGAGGTACGCTAAAGTTTAAAATTACGTTTCAGCTGAAGATTGGTTTTTGTCATTGTTTTTAGGGTGATTTGTACTTGTTTTAGTACAGTATTACACCATGAATACAATATTACACCTTTTTTATTAACAAGATTACTCTCTTCCGTGAAAGAAGGCAAGAAAGAAAAAAAAAAATCGTTCATAACTAAATGAAATGAATAATGATTGTCTTGTTTCAACTTATAAAAGTGTATTTGAATGTATTTGAAAATAATGAATAACAATCTCTTCATTATAATTACCCGCAACGATGACAAACTGAAAACCACTTTAAGGAGGAAACTTGTCAATAGGATTCACATATAATCGTATAGCGAAATATGGAAATTGTATTACATTAAGTTAAAGTTGACTATTGTGAAATTAGGCTAGTACGTTACACAGTATAAACTATTGAGTTATTTTAACTGAAACTGGTGTTAAATAAGGTCGCGCCTATCAGTGGATTTTTTTTCTATTTATTTTCAGAATTACCTACTCAATAATGGACCTTTTCCAGTTTGTGTACCGTTTTTCATATAATTTATTTTTGAGAATATTTTTGTTAAAACTAACGAAAATATCACGACTTAACCTAACCAATTATCAAGAGCGTACAGTTGATCTATTAGTAAATAGTAAATACTATTCCAGAAACAAACAATGTTATAATTAATAATAGATCAACTGTACGCCCTTCATAATTGGTTAGGTTAAGTCGTGATATTTTCGTTAGTTTTAACAAAAATATTCTCAAAAATAAATTATATGAAAAACGGTACACAAACTGGAAAAGGTCCCAATAATGTAGTAACCTTAACTACTTAAAATGGATCCGAACTTATTTAACACCATTATGCAGTTTGGGTTAAAATAACCAAACAGTGTCGAATGTAGTCTTAAGAAAAACTAACATAAACTAAAATTACTCAACATGTATCCAATAAATATTCCAAAGTTTAAACGCAAAATTAAACTTTCTCCAAACAAGGAAGTTTACACAAAATGCATTACTTTTTTATCCGAGGGAAAAATTTTTTGTGTTTAACGAAACAAATCCCTCTTCCCCGAAGGAAATTTACGGTTTATGCACAAATACAATATACCTTTAATTATCTCTTTGTTTTCCCCTTTTTATCTTCAAAGTAACGTACAAAGCTAGAAGTTTACTTCATTCAGTTCGGTTTCACCCTCATTCGTCCAATTACACACTGGCAGTCAGTCAGAAAACATCGTCAGAGAAGTTTCGTGATGTCTCATGCAAAGTTTGAAAACTTCTTAAACTTGAATTCTTTGTAGAAAAAGTTTCGTCACTGAAGATCTAATTTCTCTAAAGAAACGCTAATAAATAATTAATTTAATATAGTGGGTTCTCATTCAAGAGACGAATTTGTGCATATACAGTGTAAAACTCTTCGTTATATCTACTTTAGAATGGAGAGTAGAAAAAGGACGGAATGTACTCTCGACATAAAGTATTAAAACATTACAAATCATAATAATAATAATTCAGGAGGGCCAGCAATTGATACAGTGCTCAGGCTAACAAATGCGCCCATTGTTTTAACTCCCGTATTATTATTATTATTATTATTAGCATCATCGGGATTCGAACCCTGTACACTGATAGTAAGCTAAAAGTAGATGAAGTAATTCTCTTCTTGAAAAACATTGTCCTCTGAAACTAAAGGAATAGAAGAAAGTTTGGAGCAAGTGTAGTTTACGTCCCCCTGATGCAAAAGGGGACACAAACTACATTAGGATCTTTAGGAGACATTTTTAAATGAATTCATCAAATAAAACGTTAAAACTAACGAAAATATTACGACTTAACCTAACCAATCGTCAAATTATATATATATATATATATATATATATATATTATATATATATATATATTGATGAATAAAAACCACGAAGGAAAGGAAACACAGAATGGTGCTCAAGCGCTTTCGTCTAATGACATCCTCAGGAACACTGAAGTACATAAAGAGTTACAGCCTATATATAGGTTACAGAAAAAAAAAATATATATATATACAATAAACGGAGAAATAAAATTAAAGGATTGTGAGAGAGGCACACAAATTTGTAAGGAAAAACTATCGATTTTTAGCTCAAGATTAAATGAATTGTTTCCAACCAAAGTTATAGATAAAAAAATATACAAATTTATACTGGAAATCTGCCCGAGTTTTAGCACTCTGCTCTTTTTTGTATAAAAAAATTGAAAAATTATCGATTTTTAGCACAAGATTAAATGAATTGTTTCCAACCAATGTTATAGATTAAAAAAAAAAAAAATACAAATTTATACTGGAAATCTGCCCGGGTTTTAGCACTCTGCCCTTTTTGTATATAAAAATTGAAAAATAAGAAGGCCATTTTTTCTTCAACGTTTCTCCGCGCCCTTAGGATCGCCAGTCCGGAATACATCGATGCCGAATTAGAAAAAATTAACGGTATTGGAAGTGATCTGTGTTATCCATCTGCGTTTATGGAATCTTGTCTCAACAAGGCAAAACGAACTTTCTATCGTGTCAATAATAACACTCGTACTTTGTCAAAAAATATTTTAGTACTTCCATTTTTCCCGGACTTTTTAGGCATTGCTAATGTACTTAAACTTTTGGATATTAATGTAGTATTTTCATATAACAATATTGTGAAAAATATCATAGTAAAAAATAGCCCTACCAATAATTCAGGCATTATCTATAAAATTGGTTGTAAACAATGTGATTCCTTTTACATAGGTCAGACGGGAAAGGATTTGCACACACGTATAAAACAGCATCAATATTCCGTTAGAACAGGACAGTTGTCCACTGCCCTTTTTGTCCATTTGTCAGAGTTATCCCACTGTATTGATTGGAATAATGCTTCAGTTTTATTTCACTCTAGCAACATTGTTAATAGAAATATTCTTGAGTCTGCCATTATCCAACTTACAAATAACTTCAACATAAGCAAAGGTCTTTTTCAACTCGATCCTGTTGTTTTGAATTCCTTCAGAACAGATTTAGATAAGAAGGGTAGAACGCTAAATCTTTGGTAAACTTGTATGCCACCCTAATAACTTTTATTTTTCAATTTTTATATACAAAAAGGGCAGAGTGCTAAAACCCGGGCAGATTCCAGTATAAATTTGTATTATTTTTTTTTATCTGTAACATTGGTTGGAAACAATTCATTTAACCTTGTGCTAAAAATCGATAATTTTTCAATTTTTATATACAAAAAAGAGCAGAGTGCTAAAACCCGGGCAGATTTCCAGTATAAATTTGTATTTTTTTTATCTATAACTTTGGTTGGAAACGATTCATTTAATCTTGTGCTAAAAATCGATAGTTTTTCCTTACAAATTTGTGTGCCTCTCTCACAATCCTTTAATTTTATTTCTCCATTTATTGTATATATATATATATATATATATATATATTTTTTTTTCTGTAACCTATATATAGGCTGTAACTCTTTATGTACTTCAGTGTTCCTGAGGATGTCATTAGACGAAAGCGCTTGAGCACCATTCTGTGTTCCTTTCCTTCGTGGTTTTATTCATCATAAATATTTTTCACGTGTTACTTTCATGAAATAATTTTCATATATATATATATATATATTATATATAAATTGACGATTGGTTAGGTTAAATCGTAATATTTTCGTTAGTTTTAACGTTTATAAATTGACGATTGGTTAGGTTAAGTCGTAATATTTTCATTAGTTTTAACGTTTTATTTGATTAGGTATACGCGGACAAAGTTGGGGAACGTAAACTACACTAGGATAATGTAGGGGAACGTAAACTACACTAGGCACCATAGGGGCACGTAAACTACATTTGCTCCGAAAGTTTTTTACTTCGCTCTCATTTCACCTTTGGCCTACCGAGTGTATTCTTTAACCCAGAGCTTTCCAAACTGTGTGTCGCGACACATTAGTGTTTTTTGTATTTTGAAAATTTTGATTTTTCTATCAACAAAATCGGCACAAGATAAACCACCTACTGAAAAATTATCTGATATTTGATATTTGATAACAAAAATTAATTAATGTGTCGTGAAAATTTTTATGCTTAAATAGTGTGTCGCCAACGTGAAAAGTTTGGAAAGCTCTGCGTTTAACCCTTAATCCCTACCCATTATAAAAGTTATGCTATCAATACCCGGGATACCTTGGGTACACTAGTACTCGGGTAGGGTTTAAGGGCTAAGTACTTTATATTCAAAGTACATTTAGTCCTTTTCACTGAATGTACTCTTTAAAACCTTCATACTCAGGGTTAGGGTGGCCAGACGTCCGGCTTTAGGCGGACAGTCCGCCTTTTGAGCACTCTGTCCTTAGGGTGGCCATTTCCAAATTTTCAAAAAGGAGGACACTGCGTATGTGGCCATACGTTAACTATATATATATATATATATATATATATATATATATATATGTTAACGTACGGCCACATACGCAGTGTCCTCCTTTTTAAATGGCCACCCTACTCAGGATACATCTAATTTTTTTTTAATCAATTGTGAAGAAGACATAGCAAACAGTTTTGAAAGTGTACAAAGTAAATAATTTACGCTCAAAGTTTTCATTTTCAATTATTAATATCTTGACATCGCGTGTACTTTCATACAAAGAAAAATTAAATTATAGATTCTTTCCATCTAATAGGAATAAGTCATACAAGAATCTGAAGTTGATTTCGATTTAATTGTCTGAAATACTCAGCGGAAGTCCTATTATTAAAAATATTTAATTAAAAGACTACAAAATTAAAAGTAGTGTCGCTTATAATTGAAAATTTATACGAACAGTAAGTTCATTATTTTCGTAATGGAATTAAAATAAATTTTATCCCTATACAAATATTACAAATTACAATAGTTAAAAGTTATACCTTCAGAGTATAACACAAATTAAAAGATCCCCATTTAGCATTTGGTTGGTTGGACATTCTACCGATACTCTAAAAACCTAACTTAACCTAACTTAATCTAACCTTACTTAACTTAATCTAACTCACAATAACTTGCCGATTAAATGTCACGTCGAGAAAGTGACGTGGATCATTCTACGGTGACGTTCGCAACATTTGGATCAATTGTATACATTCAATTTAAAAAGTATAAGTATGGGAGGTAGGCAGACCCGTAACTAGCTAATTTTGCACTCAAGGCAAGATCATAAAATTGCGCCCCCCTATACTTGCGCCCACTATAAAATTGCGCACCCCTATAAAATTGCGCACCCCCTATAAAATTGCGCCCCCCTATTCCTATAACACTACACGATCCTCTAGTGGTAAATTGTTTTTGGCACAAAATATCACCGCATCATGAACTATTTTCAGAATATGTCTCCATTTTTGTTTATCAGTTTCAACAGGTTTCTTTAGTGCATCATCGATACATTGTCCGCACAATAGTCTTTTTTGTAGGATTTCCATTTACAGAAATTTTCACGATGATTAGTTGAATTTTCATGTTCTATAATACGGTTTACATTTTTCCAGTCATTAAATCCTGTTTTCTGATTTGCAATATTCCGGTTGGAAAAGCGCTGATCGAATAATCTGCATGGAAAACAGAAAATAAAGTACTGAAAAGTACTGAAAATTTATAGAAATGCGCCCTTTCCCTAATGGCATGGCGTGCTTGGGAGAGTAGATACATATTGTATATAGTTTTTCTGCGCCCCTCAGCTTTGCGCACCCGAGGCAAGTGCCTCACTCTCCTCGCCCTTGTTACGGCACTGGCAGGTAGGATAAAACTGATATAAGGCATTGTAAAGTATGCTCTCAGGTACATTTTGATCCTCTTGGTTCTACAATATATTCATTCAGTTTCTATATATAAGCCTCAGAATCGGCGTGAATCGCAAAACTCGATGTTGCCTCATAACTTCTGTCCAACCTCACATACTCATACTTTTTTAGTTGAATGTTTACTAAAATCGCTCCAAATGTCGCGAACGGCACCGTGGAATGGCCCACGTTACTCCGTAATTAAAGACATTCTTTTCCGATGATGGCTCCTACGATAAATGCAGCAGCAAAATAATCAGATGCTACAAACGACATTAACATGTTGCAAACTTGTCGTATATCCTACTGCTTCGACCCGATAAGGCCTTTCGCATATATTACTTGTCACAGTCCACCTGTCATGCACCAGACACGAATTCTTATGCATTTTGTATTGCATTGATACGGTTATTATGTTCAGTTATTATATATAGTATAAGAATAATTATATTCCACGTATAAACGTATGTAATAAAAAGTAAAAGCATATATTTAATGCGAAGATAAAACTGCTCATGTAATGCGTGACTCATAATGAATTTGTGACATGTGCACGCTTGGCCCAACAGTCAAAATTTACCACATTTTATCGTTTCAGTGAATAGGAATACATAAATTACTATTGACACTTCTTTAACCCTTCCGCTACGGGGGTCATAAACCGGGTCAGTACCTCGGGTACGGGGGTTTTCACCAAAAAATCGACCATCACCGAATTAAATGATTTTGATCTCAAAATGTAGCTAAACTCTTCTGTTTTCATAATCTCGAATATTAATTCAATCGAACCATTAGTATGGGCGTGAGGCGCGCATGCACCCGTAAGGCATTTTTGCGCTGTGGGACTGGTTGGTGTGGCTGATTTCTCAATGTTGTGAATGAAACGGGCGGGTCTCGGTAATGAATGGCAGCAGTGTAAGATACCATTAGTCTTGATTTTATTGATTTATAATACGATTTATACAAGGATATAGATTTATAAAGTATATTCATAGAAATAGATTCTTATTGGTGGTAAGTCTCGTAGTCTTGCAAGTCATATAACAGATATATATATATATATATATATATATATATATATATATAGGAAGAATAACATCTATAAATAATGTATAAGTAAAATAAATGCTCCGGTAACTCAAGATCTACTTGGAGGAGTAAGTCATGCTCCACCATGCAATACCACCCACCACCACCACCAAGACCTCCCCTACCACCTCTCTCTCTTACTCGCACATTTGCGAGTCATATTCAGTTTGTTTGAATTTTTATTTTTTTACTTTCTCTTTATTTTATTATAGTTTTTTATTTTCATCATTTTAGCATTCTTGTTATTATATAAAAAAAAAGGAGGGCATTTTGGGCAGGAGGTCACACATTCGTGACAACTGTACCCATCAGTAAATATAATAACAATTAAAACCGACGTGATTGAACAGAAACAGCGGGAAAACATTCGTGAAACTTTAAAAAAAGAAGCAATTTTCGTGAGCGTTTATTTACGCTTCCCGTAGTTTCGTCCTTTTTGGGAAAACGTTAATGTACGCTTCCCGTATTTGAAGGGTTAATAAAGTTCTCAGGAATTTAAAAAACGTAATTTGAGGCATCTTCATTCCGGGCATTGAAGAAAAAATTAAATGTTAGTTTTTTTACAAAAAGTGCCGAGTTTAGGAGGCCATATTTTCTATATACCTGCCCTCAAAATGGTCAGAAGAAGGGTACTCATTTTCATGTTTGAATTGCAGAATAACCATTTTCAACTTCCATTAATATGCGTACTTTTCCTTCATAAAATTAGCAAAAATTTTCACTATTCTTCTGTATGTATATGAGCGTGTGTGTGTGTGTGTGTGTGGGCGCGCGCGCACGCTGGCTTCACATCACGCAAACTTTGGCAACTACACGGGAGATTTATCTACAGATGATATCGGTATAGCTACCCATAATCTGTGCTCAATCTCTATATATCACATTTACTGTACAATAACTGCCCAGTGTTTTTGTACATTTTACCTGGAGATTTAAGATCCACACAGGAGATTCGTTCCTTCCTTTCAGCATTTTCGGGCGTTTTCGAAACAGAAACATTGATCTGTGCAAAATTTCCCAAATCCTATCGTACAGATCTCACTATTCTCTCTAATTAAGCTAACTTTTTCTATGCACTCTCACAAAACTTTCCGCTCAACTTTCATTCAGTGTACATGAATACTGTATATATATATATATATATATATATATATATATACAGTAGACGCCAGATTTAGTGTCCCCGGATATTGTGTCTCGCCGCTTATAGTGTCTCAAAACTAGGAAACAGTTACTTTTACATGGTAATTGCTATGGATAGAGTGTCTCTGATTACGCTTATAGTGTCTCTTTTCAGCTAGTATAGTCTACTTGGCAGCTCTAGTTTACAGTGGCGCCTCACTTGTATTTGTGATGCCGTGCTGTTTACAGGCTTGATAGATTCGCCATGGAAGGAAACTGTTTTGTTTTAATGTAAAATGAACATAGTTTTGATGTTTCAGTTGAATTGTAAAAACAATTTGAATGAGAAATTGCATAGTTGAATAAAAACAATTTTAATAAATTTTAACAAAAACAACTTTAATGAGAAATTGCATAATAAAGGTGTTTATGTTGTAAATATATTGATATACAGTACATAGTCACTATTTTTAACCTTGCAACCCTCGAGAGACCAAACTGTGGATATAGTGTCCTTTAGGCTTGGCACCGAGTGGGAGACTATAAACGGCGTCTACTGTATTTGTCATTTACCATTACTTATTCGGACTATAGTGGATTTAATTTTCCCAGAAGAGTTCCTTGTTCCATGCACGGTCTGTGTTTAACATATATATATCATATATATATATACATATACATATATATATATGTGTGTGTGTGTGTGTGTGTGTTTTCAAAAACATTTCACACAAATTGAGAATTGTAAGAAAATGGTAATGTCTGTAACAATTTGAAATTTAATGTCGTTTAATTATTCTCGAAACCCCAAAAAATTCGCTAATGTCAAAAATAATTTTAACATTTTCAAAATTTAATCTACGTTAAATCGGGTTACATTGTGACCACGTCCAACACCCCTTCCCATTAGATCAGCAACATTAATTGAAGTCGGGTTTGTTTGGCAGTTGGATGGGTGACCTCCTTCTGCGTTTAGGTGATGTAGGTGGCTCGGATCCTGCGTAAAGCTGTAGGTCCCCTCCGTCACATGACTATTTGCCGATACGGGGAAGGTGAAACAATCTCACGCATTATTATTGCATTCAGTCACGTGATTACTAATACTTATAATATAATATTATTGTTTGGATTGACCTTTTATTCATAAACAGTTGAACACTATTTTACATAATCTTAATTTTGTTTTGCTAAATGAAATATTTCAATAAACGCTTTGCCTTTATTAAGTTTTCCAGCTAATCTCAAAAATAAACTTTGCTTTTATCTTAATTCATTTCATTTGAGATACTCGTTACATTTTACACTTTCGTACGTTTGCTAATATTAACTTCCCTTTTGTGGTTTTATTGCCTATAAAACGCGATGTTAAAACTTTTTCAGGCGATTTCCTTCGATAATAATAGATCGAGGTTTTAAAATGCTAAGCTAAATTCCCACTCATTTCCTCTTTTAGATATACCGGGTGTCCGAGAATTATCTGTACAATTTTTGGCTGTTATTAAAAGTCAACCATGAAGTATAGAAATTCCAATGTTGTCCCATTTTACAGAGAATCTCATTAAGGTTTTTCTGATATCACGTTTCGACAAGTTTTTTAGAAATGTACGCGGGTAACAGACATTGATGATTTAAAAGCAAGAATCACAGCTGCTATTGAGCGAATTGATGTGGATATGCTGCAGCGTACATGGCAACATTTGGAGTATCGATTGGATGCTTTGCGAATCACTAATGGTGCACATATCGAATGTTTGTAACAACGTTACTTTAATAAAAGAAACTTTTGAAAATACAGATTCTAAATAATCTTGTTTAAGAATTTTACGTGTGTTATCAAGAATTTTATTAAAAGATGAAATTGTACAGATAATGTTCGGACACACTGGAATTTCTAAAAAACTTGTCAAAACTTGGTATCAGAAAAAACTTAATGAGATTCTCTGTAAAATGGGACAACACTGGAATTTCTACACTTCATGGTTGACTTTTAATAACAGCCAAAAATTGTACAGATAATTCTCGGACACCCTGTACTTGGGTCGTGTTCATGAAGTATTGTGGCTACAATTATTATTCTGGATTATTGGTGGTTTAAAGACTTATCTCTGTTTATAAGAAACTGCCCTTATGATTTGCGGAATTGCATGCGCGATGGCCGAGGCCTTAATTGATCCTCGAAAACAGAAAACAAATTGAAGTACTTTTGAATTTATTAGATTAATAAAGCATTCTGATCTTATTGCTAGTAAGAATTTTTTTTTTATTACTAGCACTAATAATAATATTTGCACCATATATATATATATATATATTATATATATATATATATATATATATCGGGTGGCCTAAAAAAACGCCTTGAGATTTGAACATCAATAACTTCAAAAATATGCAGTTCACACTTCCAAAATTTACATAACTTTGCCTCAATCTATTGATAAGCCATCATAAAAATTTCAGACCTCTACATAAAATACTTTTTCCACAGCTGAGGGAACAATGAGGTTTGATGAAAAAAACGAATATCATAAACGGAAATTTTTTTATTATTCACATCATATCAACAAATATGATCAATACGTCCGCCGTCCTGCTTTCAAACTAAGCTTAAGCTTTTCTTCCACGACATGATACATTTTCTGATTTCTGCTGATGTTATTTTGCCCCAACATTCGAGTATTTTTTTCTTTAATTGTATTTCTGTAAACTTTTCTGTTTGACCTTCATAAATCTTCTCTGCTAGAGTGTTCCATATGTAATACTCCATGGGATTGCAATCAGGTGATTGCGGGGGCCAGTCGTTTTTTCCAATGAAGTTGATTACATTCTGTTGTAGATAATCCTGTGTGAACTTGCTAGTATGAGCTGTAGTACCATCTTGTTGGAGTATGAAATCGTTTCCATAATACAGACGCCGACAATTAGGCAAACGATTCTCCTCTAAGAGATTTACATAGGTTTCTGAATTAATTTTTTTATTTTCTGAAATGAAATGAATTTTCGTCTTTCCATTCCACGATACACCTGCTGATACCATGATTTTTTTGGAAAACCGACTTGTCTGGTGGTAAAGTCTCGATGGAGGAATGTCTTTCTTACGCCGACCATAAACAACATCGTTCCGGGAGTTTTGATCAATCTCGATGGTAAAATCTTTTTCATCTGTAAAAACTATTTTTTTAACATCAGTAGTATAGCCGCAAAAGGGTAGAGTGCAGGAATGTTGCAATTTATTACGTAATGTTGCAATGTTGCAAATGGGTGGGGTGTTGCAGAAGGTGGCGGGGGCGGGGTGTTGCAAAAGGGGGTGGGGGTATTATGCAACATGTTGCAAATGGGGGTGGGGTGTTGCGAAGGGGGGTGGGGTGTTCCAGAAAAATCCCTGCAAAGGGGGGTGGGGGATGCTGCAGGTGCAACAAGGGGTCATGAAACTTGGAGGCGGCGTTATCCCCCAAGAGAAAGGAGAGAAAGGAGGAGAGGTGTTCACCTGGCAGGAGCCAAGTGCATATTAAGACTTCAGCCGAGTAGGCGTTGTCTTATAGGCTCCTAATCAGCCAGTTGGCTTAGAAGGAGACAGAGAGAGAGAGAGAGAGAGAGAGAGAGAGAGAGAGAGAGTGTATCGGCCTTTGTTGCCGATTGCAAGGGCATGCAACTTGGAGGCGGAGTTCTCCCCCAAGCTATTTTCGTATACCTAACCTAAGAGGCCTCTAAGGGGTTTTCCCAAAGGGCCAGAAAGAGGAAGGACCAGAGGTCCTTGCTCGGCTGGGAGCCGAGCTTGTAATGACTCCGTCGTCAGCTTCTCGCTCTTTTATAGACCTCTAATCCGGCTGAGTTGCCAGATAGCGCCATGTATTCAATAGAAGGCTGAGTTGCCAGTTTGTGCTATATATTTAATTAATTAATTCATATATTAATCGAAGACTGAGTTGCCAGATAGCAATATTTATTAAATTAAACCATATATTAATCAAAATACCACAATATATTTATATGATGGTAGTTAATCGCTGTTGTCACGAATAACAGTGGGAAAAACGAAAGGAAAAGAAACCTTGCGAAGATAGGTGAAAATAAACGACAATTCAAAACACACAGTCGTCCATTCCCCCCAAACTCCTCACCCCATCTGTGTTTGTATATATAAACGAATGAACAACTCGTGCACACACACACACACGTACACGCACACACACACGCCTCTGTACATATCATGTGAATGAAAATCAGAAAAAAATGCCAAACGTATATTTTGTCATTCCTTATATATATATATATATATATATATATATATATATATATATATGGATTTTCACCTTAAAGTGAATTAAAACATTAACTTTATTACTTAATTCCTATTTTTATTATAAATATCACAATTGAATAACAGTAGGAAAAACGAAAGGAAAAGAAACCTTGCGAAGATAGGTGAAAATAAACGACAATTCAAAACACACGGTCGTCCATTCCCCCAAACTCCTCACCCCATCTGTGTTTGTATATATAAACGAATGAACAACTCGTGCACACACACACGCCTCTGTACATATCATGTGAATGAAAATCAGAAAAAATGCCAAACGTATATTTTGCCATTCCTTATATATATATATATATATATATATATATATAAATGGATTTTCACTTTAAAGTGAATTAAAACATTAACTTTATTACTTAATTCCTATTTTTATTATAAATATCACAATTGAATAACAGTGGGAAAACGAAAGGAAAAGAAACCTTGCGAAGATAGGTGAAAATAAACGACAATTCAAAACACACGGTCGTATTCTCCAATCTATACACACACACACACACACACACACACACACACACACACACGAGGAAAGGATTTCCGAGAATCTGGTCAACTCGAAACACACGGTCGTCCCCCCCTCCTCCCTCATTCCCCCCAAGCTTCTCAACCCATCTGCGCTTCTATATATAATAAACGAATGAACAAATCGTGCACACACACACACACACACACACACACACACACGAGGAAAGGATCACCGAGAATCTGGGTCAAATCGAATCACACCTGTTTGCCCAGAGGCCTTTTTTGACCGCAATTTGACCTTTGTTCCAGTCTACTCGAGTAAAATCTCTCCACTCCAATTCTTATTTTTGCTGTTGTTATTACTTCTACAATGAAACACATTCTCGAAGAAAATGTTTTATATTTACGCGTAATTTGTATGGTGTCATATTCTTAGATAACATCTCTGTTATTGAAAGATATACACAATTATATTAAATAATAATCAGCGAAAGAAATAAGGTGGGCAAACCTGAAAGTACTAATAATTATTAATATATATATATATATATATTATATATAGAAAGAAAGAGAGAGAGTTTTGTTCATTCTTTTAAAATAAATAAAGGAATGGATATATATATATATATATATATATATATATATATATATATATATATATATATAATAGGGTGGTACAAATTACAGTAGTAATAATAATTAACTCTTTCTCGCTGAATTGGAAAAGCTTTTCACTCCTCCTTAGACCCACAGTTTAACGTGGAAACCGAATGCTCTTTTCTTTCTATATATATATATATATATATATATATATATATATATATATATATATATATATATAGAAAGAAAGAGAGAGAGAGTTTTGTTCATTCTTTTAAAATAAATAAAGGAATGGAAATATATATATATAGGGTGGTTCAGATTTAAAATAACAGGATCATTTGATCCGTGGGTAGTATGACCGCAAAACATGCACGATTTTTCTCTTTAGTAATAATAACAACTAGCTCTTCCCCGAATTGTAACAACCGATAAGGTTTTCACTCCGCCTTAGACCCACAGTTTAACGTCGAAACCGAATGCTCTTTTCTTTTTTTAAAAATATAATTAAAGGAATTTATATATTTATAATTTCTTTATTATAAAATCCTCTCGATTACATTAGTGACTAATGATCCGGGAATAGTGGGGGAAAAATATTGACATGGTAAAGACAGCAAAGGGTAATACGAGCATTAAATCTATTGGAGAAAATATAAAGATGCCATTACTCGTCCGGACCCGCTATAGCGGTGTTACGATTGGTACACAAACTTATCATAGCTCCACCCAGCTACACTGGCAGCCAATCACTACGAACATCTGGCCTTAATCTTTTGGGGCGGAGCTTGGCGATTGTGCATATAAAAGGAAATATTTTTCAGTTGGGAGTAACAGTAGCTATTTTCGCGTCAGTAAATAATCATTCCCTCTGCCAGTGCATTCCCTCCACCATGGACCACGAACTTTACGCTTTTTCGGATTTGTATGAAGAAGGTGACACTGCAGCATTGACTGCAATTAATCTTTTTAACGTGATTGACCGTGATGAATTATTTCCAACGCAAACCGTTGAAGATATTTGCAGTGACGCTCCTTACAATCCGACGCAAGGGACTACCATAGAAATGTAAGTGTCTATAATTTATTCACAAGAAACATGATTTTATATATATGGAGGGTTGTAGTATCTCATCAAATACTTCATTTAGATACTCACCATTATGATAAATTCGAAATTTTTTATGGCAATCGTTTTAAATGTTATTTGGATTTACCTCTTAAATGAGTTTCGAACCAAAGGTATCTTCACATAATGGGGTCTGTCTGTATACTCTGTATATGTTTTTATTAAAAAAGAATCAATATGAACGTTATTCCTTTAAGGTCCAATGAGGATTTGACACGTGTTATACAATCTTTTGAAGAATCTCGTGTCATGAATACGGAGGATATACTGATCAGTCAGCATAATGAATGTCACACCGAAATAATGTAAGTGTTTTTCGATCTTTTTGGGGTAAGAAGACAATATATTTTCATAAATTTATTAAATGAAAGAAATCAGTACAATAACCATCTTAAACTACAGAATATACCGTTACAAATATACACACACGAACAAAAACATTATACTATACAACGAGTACGTACAATTGGAAAACGGATTTTTATCTGTCTGCATACCATTTCATCGTTTCGGCGAGTGTGACACGGGTCAAATAAATTTAAAAAATTTATAAATTCTTTATCACATGACATATGCATGAGAAATGAGACGCAGTACATTCCGCAAGCATTACTAAAATATCCTTGTATACGAAACGGGTTCCATACAACTTCGGGAATATGTAACTGAGCGAGAAATTTTACAATAATAGGGTCACTCCAGGGTTGAGTACCGAGTGAATCAAAATAGTACAGGCGCTGTCTATTTTTAAAATAGACAGCGATCCAATGAATCCCTTCATTACCGATGACATCTGTGTTCACAATAAGACTACCGCATTCTCGCGTACTTGGCAAACTCAATGTTTCATTCTTCGCAAACACGCCGATAAATTTGGAACGTGTGACTCGTTCATTACTTTCTGAAGTGTATTAGCATCCATTTTAAAAGTCAGTGATAACGCTCTAAATCTATCTACTTCTATTAGGGCTTGCGATTCGAGATATACTAGTACACTAATAGGCGCGTCTATAGGCTTGGCGAATTCCAGCCTCACTGAGATGTTTCCGCTCTGCTGTGGGCTTAAATGTGTATTTACGCTAGCAGATAAGTCAGGTGTAATGTCAAACGGATAAAGGTTAAATTGATCAATGAATTCTTCCTGCGTTACCCCATTACCAAGCTCATCACAATCACCTGCAATATGGGTCAGATTACTATAGGCTCTGGCACAAAGAGGTAACACAGCGTACCCATTGTTCCACCCAAAGCAGTGCCATTAACGTATAGAGTTATATTTTTAAGTCCGAAATTCTCGAATTTAAAGGCACTCTTTTTATATTTTCCATTCACCGAAGCATGGTCCTGCATTCCGATTAATATCCTTTTAGGAAGATTTCCCAGGGCAATGTTTTCTATCTGCTTCGATGCCAACCCTGCAGGAACCGTATATAGTTTGATTTGTACTCTGTTAATAGGATATTTCACTGTAGCGTTAGTAAATTTTTCTCAATTTCTAGTTGTTTGGTGAACTTAATTTCACTCGCCGTACGCGAGGTATGTGTCCATAATGTGAACCACAACGGGCTTTGCACCCTCTTCTTGATCAGCATCCAGATTTAAGCAGATCTCAGGACTCGTGCGGGTGAGCTTTATTTTCATATCCACCCCGTTGACAAGCAACTTCTCCTGGAAAGTGAAATCTGTGTGCAGCCGTCCAAAACACTCGTATATTTTCTTTTTAGAATTTTTAAATTTGTCCTTTATACTACTTTCATCTTTAGTTTGATAATATCCCTCGGCACTTAAAAAGGTAGCCTTCGCTTCTTTGGAAAAGTTGAGGACATTTTCCAGATAGGCTCGTAGATGATAGTACCCCGTGCCTGCCGATATGTTGGTCTGATTTAAATATACGTCACACTGGTTGAATATGGAGTGCAGAAAGTTTGTTTCAGGGTATACAGCATATTTGTCATCGCAGACCGTTCCATCAGAATGGGCTATACGTAGCTTAGCGTACATGTGCACACAGCTTGGATAAAAAAGTAAGGGCCTGAGCTGGGTATCACGAATTCTATAGGTGCACTCGGGGAACTAATTGTGTTTAAAGGGTTAATTGTAATAAAATCACTGTGCTCAATAGAAACTTGAGTTGGAGGCAGCTCAAAAAGGGACAGCTCCGATTTACAGCATTGTGAACTACATGGGTGGATGAAGCGTGCCATGGCGAGTTAGAAATAGTGCCTCCTCTCTCGACAAGTAGTAAACAAACTATGATTCATGAGATCAATGTCCTTAGCTTATATCAGTCAAAAAAGTGGTCAACCATAGGTTTCATTCGCTTACAGCACTTCTTTTTTGATATCCTTTTACGTTTAATACCACGTGACCCCTTCTTCCGGGCAGCCCTCTTCTTCTTCCCGCCACCACGCATTTTTCTCTTTGCATCTTTGATGATTTCGTCCCGTGTACGCTTTAAATGTTTTTTAGAGCTTCTTTAGGTTTAGCCCCGGCCAATATGTCTTCTGCAGTGTTAAGACCTGATTGTAGCGCTTTCCTTCCGAGGTATCTGGCACCCCTCTTCAGCAAAGGAACAGCCGTACGTAGTATGGATGAAAAAATGGATCCAAGTCCACTACCGCGCTGGTATCTCACCCCTCGATAGACGGTGAAAGGCTTTCTATCCATTATAACTCAGTGCGTCGAAAGTGTAGCTTCACTGTTAAGCTCCCGTTACCGAATGGGAAGTTTTCACCCTCAATCGTTCTTATATATATTGAGATATTGGTTATTAAATTAGTTGCGACATTCACATAATGGGGTCTGTCATATGTAATACTCAAACTCCTTCCTCTATGGTTGGGGATGTGAGCAATGCGCAGCAGGCGTGCCTGGGTATCCCCAACAAACTGGTGCTCCACTATATTACTGTAAATATAGCACATGTCTGGGGACCTTTCAGCCAATTTCTCCATCTTCAATTGATACATTAATCTGGACAAGTCATGCTGTGTCTCGTGAAATGTGTCTCTTTGGAAGGCTGCGCTATATCGGCCATTGGTTAGAATTTTGAACATTCTATGGTCTTTAATACGTCTGTTAGTCTTTGATTTTAGGATTAGTGTATGTGCAGGGTTTCCTTTGTTTACGATTTCGTATACTAAATCATTCGTAAGGTTTGAGTTTCTTAAACTTACGTTTAAGCCTCTCACAACATCCTCGACCGAACCATATTGACCCGGTCCTAGTCTTACTTCTGTACTGTAATACCGTGCAACCTTAGTCCGAGCGATACGTATAGTTTCATCCATAGCTACCCCAGCTTTTTCACACTCGTCAATGTCTCTAAGAATCGTAAAAACGGTTTCTTTATGTTCAATATTTAAAAAGATGGTGTCCAGCTGAATTTCGCATATCCCACCTCATACGAATCACGACCCAATTCAATGTGCCCGTGGAGTTCTGTTACAAAGTTGGCTAGTGTGTTGTTAGGGTGTACAGACAGGGACGAGGAGGACGGGAGTGTGACGTAGAAATGGTTAGGAGCCATGTTGCATACTATTTAAGCTTCATTATTGCATCAGCTTTTATATAGGTGTTGAAGCTTTCTGGGTACCCTAGCCATTTCACCAGGTACATTTTTCTCTTTCCTGAACCTTTGCTTCCTAAAATTTTCTCAATTTTAAACACATTTTTTCCTAAATTAAACGCAACTTTCTGCAATTCCTCGCGGTAAAAGCCTCCTGAGATTTCTTCCCCATTCAAATCTTCAATGTAATACATCATTATCTCACCTTTAGGTCTCATAGCCCTAACTTTAAAAATCTCGCGTGTCCATCCTTGCTCAAAACCCTTGCGAATTTATTCCCCGAACGCGACAGCCTTACATAATCATTGATTTTGAAGCGCGCGAGTGTGGTGGTGGTGGTGATCCATCTCTTCTCGGGAGCGTACCTCTTTCTAAAACTTCGTTAGGTGTTGTCCCAATCGTGCGATGGTGTGAGCGGTTGTAGGATGATGCCAATGATTCCAGAATGTCTAGAAATCTGTATGTGTTTTTATGTGTAAAATAACGGTGCATGCGTTCCTTTATGGTGCGCTGAACTCTTTCAGCTAAAGAAGCCTTATGTATAGAATTGGTTGTGTAATAGCTGATATTAAACTCTGTCAACATGTTCTGAAAAGCACGGCCTATAAATTCCTTCCCCATATCCGTACAAAAATAGCCAGGAACCCTGTTTTCTTTTAACATTAGCGTTTTGGTGGCTTTAGCAACTGTTTCAGGTGATTTATTTTTCAGAGGAACTAGCCACAGATATCTAAGAATACGTCTATTATGAATAGAATGTAGCGGTAACCATCGTTATACACAGAATATCTTTGCATGTCTGTTAAATCTGCTTGCCAAATAGAATCAATCGAGGAAGCCGTTGTCTTGGCTGTTTTAAACCTTTTTCTCACAGGCTTATGAAGCGTATAAGCGTCCTGCTCCCTCAAAAATCTTTCAACATCTTTTTCCCTACTCCGTAAACACTTCTGTACAGTCTATCTACGCCGCCGTAGGAGGATGGGTTAGAAATGTCATAATAGCGTTTAGTTAATACGTTAGCCATTTGCGTATTTTAGAGGCACGTGGGTAGGGTTGACCGTTGTTTAACCTCTTCTTTCTCCTCTTCAAAGGTGTTACCGCCGGGGGTGACGGCGTCTTCAATTGTGCCACATGCGTTGCATGTTCCAAGTCTTTTAACCTGTTCAGATTTCCTATCAACGTTTTAGGGACATTTATTTGTTGTAGTCTTGCTTTAATATGCTTCCATCCTGATGGTGATGGCCTATCCCACTTTCTCACCAGATCATGGACAATGTCTACGATATTCGATCCCTGTACCTTTGATCCTTCCACAATGATCTCGCCTGTATCGGTCCATTGTATGGCTGGATCCTCATTCAATAGATTATAAAGACTTAAGCCTTTACTCCTCAATGTATGTGGGAGGGTGCTTTTTAATACATGCTCGATATGTTGTGTGGCTAATCCCTTAATTTTTGGTTGGTCAGCTGTATCGTCGGGCACAGATCCTATGTCGCCATGTCCATCGTCCCCCGTACTGTGCCTAATAACCACAGGAATCTCTGTAGGGTTCTTATAATTTTCGTACTCGTGAAGAAATTTCTGCAGAGCTTCTTGGTATAAGATTCTTTTCTCATCAGGTGTTTTTTCACTGTTTAATAGGGCTAGCAATTCGCTTTCCATTCTTTTAAGTCTGCTTTTACGGGGATCTGGAACCGTGTCCGGATTCCTTTGTAGTGAAGCGTACACCTCGTGGGGAATCACTACCACCTTCTTCATTATATTAATCTAGTCAGTAAAGGACCCAAAACTGAAAATAAGATGGGGAGAAATGACCCTCCTGTTTGTACAATAATTCGTTTTTTCTTCGCTACAGTTTGACTTTTACGAGCGAGTGCACGTATTTTGTTCTTGTAACGGCGTAGGCGAGCCTTCTGAGGGGTTTTCATTGATACATTGCAATTTATAACGTTAAGACAGATTTCACAGATGCATTTTAAAAAGTCGGCGTCGATATTTTTAATAAACATCTGCTGCTTTGCCCGGGGCAGTCGATGATAGATTTTTATTAATTCACGGTATTTCTTTAGTCTCTTTGTCATTCTGGAATATACACCGTTTCAGGCTCGTTTGGAAATATATTCGTTCGTAGAAGCACTCTAAACGTGTTTCGCGGATGAAGGTCGCAAAGCAAATATCCGTAACGCGTGCTTGTAGCTTCTTTATAAACTTCCAAAAACTCCTTATGCTGATTCGGGAACATTTGGTTTGGTGGGAGAATACTGTAAATGTCTCGGCAAACGTTTTATCCATCTCCAACATGAGATCGTCAATTACAATGATTGTATGTTCATTTCCCTTTAACGAATTAACGTCATATACGCCTTTGTGGAACAAAATATCTTGGTACTCGTTGAACACTGATTGATACGTCGAATAGCACCATATAACTTTATGCACAAATTTCGAGAACATCTCTCCCTTTTCTTTAATGATTTTAAGCATAAACACAGTTCTACCACATCTTGTAGGTCCAGATATAATACATGTGGATGGGCTCGTGAATCTGAATTTTTCTACAGAGTCCATTTCTAACACGTCACACTCCTAAGTCGGTCATTTACAAAATATTACAAATTTTGAGTGCTGTTCCCTATATTTTGTTTTCTCCCACAGAACCGTGAATGACGATGAGGTACAGCACCCCATCATTGACATTACGGATGATCTCGACGACAGTGTAGTTGTGATCTCCTCCCCTGCCAACGAACCCTCACCAGCGATACCGGTAGCACGTCCAAAGCGGAGGTATGATGAAGAGAACCCCACGTCAGGTATAAAGCGACCGAAATACGCGCCTGTTGCACTAGTAATAGATCCCCAACCCTCAACCTCTTACGCAACAACCCCCCCAGCAGCCCCTCCCACTAATATATCCCCTTATTCATCCGCCGCAGTTGCCCCCCGTTCTGTTAAGTCTACAATAATAGATCCCCAACCCTCAACCTCCTACGCAACAGGCCCCCCAGCAGCACCTTCCGCTAATATATCCCCTAATTCATCCGCCACAGTTGCCCCCCGTTCTGTTGAGGATGATATAACGTTTGAGTTGGTGCGCTCCGCAGCCCCCACCCCAGCCTTGACTAGAAATCGTTATAGAGTCAGGGTCGACCCTAGAGCCATGTATAGCAATGGAATTGAGCGCGGGCTACGCCGGGTTGTACAGCGTATTGTAGAGTTTGCTCTTCAGAACCGCGACGAGCGTGAAGTCAGGACGAGTCTGTCCTTCGGATTCGGGTCAGATGACGGTGATGTAGATGATTATTGGGTAGTAGTGCCATTTAGACATTTGGCAGCTGAAGATGTAGAATATATATTAGGACGTATAATGCAAGCTGCCCAAAGTAGTATAGCCTTCAATATGGACAACTTCACGGTAAGTATTGATCGTGTATTCCGTGTTGCGGGTCATAGTGCCATACCGTATACTCTTAACCTCAATTCTCAAGCTATTTATAGACGGCATATAAACGTTGATCGTGGTTGCGGCTTTATAGCAGTACTCTTGGCTAACATGTTTACTGTACAAAATACACGGGCTCAAAAAATTTGGCTGCCTACGGTCGTGGAACGTGCCCGTAAACTAGCTGTAGACTGTGAACTTGAATTTGACTGTAATATGGGGCCTGAAGAGCTGAGAATGGTAGAACAGAAAATGAATGCCCGTATAGTTGTATTTGGGTTGGATGATCGTCGTAGGACTGTGTATGTTTTTAAAAGCTGTGTGAGAGATCGTACAAGACCCCTACTTATTTTAGGATTGTCGGGGACAACGTATCTCCCCATCCGTAATATAAGGTGGCTTTACGCGAGTTATGACAAAAGTCGAAAATATGGGAGACATCATGATTTGTGTAAGGGGTGCCTCGAGTTTGCGGATGATATAGTGAGACATTGTAAAGAATGTCACATGGTATGTGAGCAGTGTAAAAGCACCAAATGTGAAAGCCGTGTAGTTGAAGCTGAGAAGAGAGACTGTGATGTGTGTAGACGCACATTCTTCAATAATAACTGCTTTGAGCTCCATAAATCAACTGGCACGTGCAGGAAAATGAGAATCTGTGAATGTGGTATGTTTCACACAATGGATAATTGGGGGAAATTTAAGCACAAGTGTGACGAAATTCACTGTCCTACATGCCAGGTGGAGTATAAGGCGGATGGAGTAAAGCATGTATGTTATATGAAAGATGCTAAGCCTAAAAATAACCCTTGTATAACTGTATACTACGATATAGAAACATATACGAACGCTGAAACCAAAGAGGTAATTCCACATTTACTTGTGAGCCAGACATCTGTGATGAGTGTATGGGGATCGAATGTGACGAGTGCCCCAAATGCGGTAAACGGACAAACGTTTTTAAAACGAATGTCCACGATAGTCCTGTGAAACTATTTGTATCCTATATTGTCAAGTTAGCCGACAAGTTCAAAAAAATGACTGTGTATATTCTCGCCCATAACGGGGCAAAGTTTGACACGCAGTTCCTTTATAAGGAGTTGCTTGAACACGAATCCTCTGAGATATTTACAGGTGATCCATTGAAAAGAGGCAACAAATTAATACAGATGCAAATAAGAGGCAATGTACAATTTAAAGACACTTTATTATTCACACCTTGTAAATTAGCAAAGCTACCCAAGGTGATGGGGTAGCAGCTGAAGTTTCCAAAGGATACTTCCCTTACACTTTCCTCACCAGCGAGACTTTAAACTACGTAGGCCCACCACCACCCAAACATTATTTTAACTATGACTGTATGAGTGTAGATGAACGTGAAGACTTTGATCGATACTACAACAGTTTTAATGAAAGTAACCCTTATAATATAGCTGATGAATGTGAGCGTTATTGCGTGAATGATGTGCGCGTGCTTAGAGTATGTTTCCAGGCCTTTAGAAGGATGTACATAGGCCGTTTCAAATGCGATCCGCTGCAAGTCGCAACCACCATCGCGTCATTATGTTTTACGGTGTTCAAGAATAACTTCATGCCTAAAGACACCTTAGCCATTATTCACCGAAACAACCCCGCAGTTACGGACACAAGGCTATTTACTGGCTCATACACCTACAGCAACAGACAGGTGTATACATAAAGCACGCCCGCAACACGGGTGAAGTACCCATTAAGATTAATGGACGTGTTTTTTGGGTTGATGGGTTAAGTGAAAACCGTGTCACTGGTGTGAAGACTGTGTACTCCTTTAACGGATGCTGGTGGCATGGATGCCCCCGTCCTGAGTGCGGAATCGCCGGAGATATCCACGGTAGATCTCCTGCCGACTGTCTTGCATGGACCCGCACCCGCGATCAACTTATAGGATCACAGTTCACTCACAAAGTCTTGTGGGAGCATGAATATGATGCACGGATGGAGACAGACGAGGTGTACCGTGAGGAAATAAACACGATCAAGCGTTCAATGGTGCTGGATCCTCTCAAATGTGGTGATAGCTTGTTTGGAGGACGTACAAATCCATTCAGACTATACTTTCCACCTACGGAGGGCGTGAAGCTCCATTACTACGATTTCTGTTCTTTATACCCATACGTGATGAAGAACAATCCGTACCCCGTGGGCGCTCCTGAGAAACTGGTGGGACCTAACCTGCCCTCCATCAATGAATTTTCAAGAAATTTGAATGATCGTTACTTTGGCTCTCTTTCGTAGACGTACTCCCCCCACGCAATTTATGGATGCCAATCTTACCTGTCGTTATCGACCACAAGCTCATGTTCCCACTGTGCGTGAAGTGCGCGGAAGAGAATAACGGCGATTGTAACCATATACCCCACCAGCGTAAGATCAGAGGCGTATATACAAGTCCTGAGCTGGCCCTAGCCGTACGCCATGGTATAGAATACTGAAGATACATGAGGTGTGGAGGTTTCAGAAGCTACCCAACCTTTTCACACCATATATAAACGCATTTTTGAAGGATAAGGTTGAGGCATCAGGGTATCCGCGAGGAGTTGATACCGAAGATGAAAAGTCTGCCTATATTCAACGTTACCGCGACCGCGAAGGTATACAACTTGATCGTGCCCAAATTGCAAAGAATCCTGGCAAGCGCTTTAGTGCAAAGTTGTGTCTAAACAGTCTATGGGGAAAATTTGCACAGAATACCGGCAAAGGGAACATTCATTTGGCACAAAGTTATAGTGATGTCTGGGATTATGCCAATGCTCCCGATAAAGAGGTCATGGAGATCGTGAATGTAGGTAATACTTACATAATAAAGTACAACAACACTGAATTGGCCACAGATACCTCAAGGGTTACAAACATACCTGTGGCCAGCTTCACAACAGCCTACGCCCGTATAAAACTTTGGGGTCTATTGCATTCTCTTGGCGGAGAGTATTGTATGCCGATACAGATAGCGTGATATTCACAGAGAGGGAGGGTGAATACATGCCCGCTATTGGGGAGTTCCTCGGCGAGCTCACTGATGAGATCAAGGATGAGTATGGGGACAACGCATACGCCGACTCTTTTGTCTCAACAGGACCTAAAACTTATGGGGTACGGGTGAGGTGGGGGAGGATATGAAATATATCGTGAAGGCAAAGGGTATTACGCTCAACCATGCGAATCGGCGGGTTGTTAACTTTGAATCGTTGAAGGATCTAGTGTGCTTGGACGATGAGGGCGAACGACCTCCCCAACTAACTGTAGGCACCCACAATTTTCGGGCGCAGAAGCTGGGGGCGTGAAGGAACTTAGGGGTACGAAGGTGTGCCGTAACACCTATAGGAAACGTTACCAGTTACCTGGTACCTATGATACCGTACCCTTTGGATACCATAACTTTTGATGCGCCTATTGTTAACTTACTTATGACACGTATTTGTCTTGTATATAATCTTTGATGTATCTATTGTTAACTTATTTATTACACGTATTTGTAAATATATATATAACTTGAATATCTCGTTTATTAAATCGTATTTGTAAATATATATAACTTGAATATCTCGTTTATTAAATAAATCATGTTTCAATTAGCGTTTCACTTTCTCCTTTGTGTGTGCACAGGTGAAAGTTCTAAGCTCCGCCCACTGCTGTGTGTGTGTGTGTGCACAGGTGAAAGTTCTAAGCTCCGCCCACTGTAAGACCAGCAACGTGAGTCATGCTACTATCTGGGATTCCCTGCGTGGTCAGTCGACTGCAGTAAGCCCTTGAGATCAGACGTGTATTCGCCAGCGTAGAAGAAAAAAGGAGATCAGACGTGTATTCAAATGGCTACCTTTAATATTGCTTGTACAACGTTTATGAAATGGTATTCAGCAAAGTGTGAAGATGTGGTGGATACCGAAAAACTTCCTATTCCCCCCTCCTATGCCTCTTTTAACCCTTTAAGGACTGAAGATGCCAATTGCTAACGTTTCAAATACACGCATTTATAACTTAACCCTACAAAAAAATCAGGGCTGAAAGGGTTAAAACCACATTGGATTGTGCGAAGTTGCAAGATGTACAAATACTCTACGGATGTTCTGGTGAGACCGTTGAAGGCTTTCGTTGCACAGACGATGTGCTGAAGTATGCTGTAGAGCTAAACTTTATAAAGTCTCACATATACCGTGAAGTAAAAGAAACAACGCGTGCAGAAGAGAAGCAGCAGGTATGGATAATGAGTCTTGTGGATGGGTGGTGGGACAAGCGGTATTATGTCATGTTACACCATGTCGATTACTCATACCCTACGACTGAAAATGTGAATCTCGTGATCATGGACAATCTTAAGTATTTTTATCACTATATTAATGTATATCATGATGAGGTTCGTAGTGAGGTTGTGGCTAGTGCCCTGCGTGAGTTTTTAACAGACTTTAGAGACGAGTATCGTTTGATGGGCAGAAAGGAAAAATATGAGCATATGTTCCTCTCAAATAGTGCGCCGGAGTGTGAAGATGTTTAGTAAAACATTATAAAATGTGCCTAGTTCGTGAAAATTATCCTGAGGGAAACTCTGGTGCGTAGTCTGGTAGTGATAAAACCGAAATTAATTCTTGTAGCGGAAAAACACCTACCCAATATGTACAACAATTCGCCGCACGATTATGGTGCGACTCGCGGATCATACGAGTTCGAACAAGCCCATTCACGTATCATCGAGTCAGCCGCCCATCGAACCGTTCCTGCCTACCTGCGTGCCTCACACGGCTCATAGTTATCTCAGAGCTTGAACCGAGTGGACGCGCGCTCCTCGAATACGATGGAACTTCCTTTGAGCAGCATTCTCAACGCCTCGTACGATGTGTCCGTGACGAAATCGTTGCGCGTGTTCAGGCGTAATTCCGGTACCGTTAGCTATGTACTGGAAACGGAATGTAGACAAACAAACAAACGGGTTTATTTAAGTGTCGAGGAGATGAATAGAATCTTCGTGATAGTTGAGAAGTGGAGTGAAGATCGTTATAAAATACCTGCTAACGTAGGTACAAGAAGAGAGCAGATTAGTGACGCACCCTCATACGCCGTTGTATGTACGTTGTGTATAAATAACGATCGGCCGTGCATTGATATACTGCTGATGTGGAAGAATGCTTCTGATAATAACGCTCTTGTTCCTACGCGAAACCGTTTCATCATCGACAGAATGTTTGAAATCGTCGGATTCCGCAAGCTGAAACCTATATTAGACGCGCGTGTTACGGATATGCTTTATTTTGATACAGTACTTCAATACGCATACACCGCTCTGCTCGATGGGTTTACCGAGTGTAGGGCTGAACAAGGTGAGAATGGTCTAGAGTTGGACGTTTATTGAAAAAGTTTAGACTCTTTGAAATACCATGAACTTTGGTACAAAGCAATTGACTGGTACAAGGCTGAGCTCACCTACACCGTTCACCCTGAAGAACTATTTCTTTATATAACGCGCAGTTGTCGTAACGATTTAGAAGATTATTTCAATTGCCGCTATGTTGAGTGAAGACGAGTTCGCGATTGAAAAGCTCGGGTCGGTAGAAATAAACCCTCGCTTGGAAAAGCGTGTTTATAAACTCGAGTTTAATAATATAGCTAACGATGAACTCTTTGTGCGTGCTTTTGATTGTATTCTAGACGTATTTAAAGATGACTTACCAACCGGTTGTAAAGTGGGAACAAAAATAGTACTGAACGATATGAAAACCCTTCATATCGAATACAGGTTTCCCTATACTTTAAGCAGTGAAATATTATTAAACCGCATATACTGCATAATGCACAGCAATAATGATGTAATTGTAAACTCGATTAAATGCGAGTTTAGTATTTTGAAAAAAAAAGAAGTGAAATGTATTCATATATTTAACATATTTGTGTGATATTTCTCCTGTACTGTTATATTGAAGGATTATATGCATATTCCTCGTTCATATTTCTATTATTATTGACCATTCAAATGTATATTTATTTCTATATATCTCCATAATTGTGTGTGTGTGTGTGTTTATATTTTTTTTGATTATATGCATATTCCTCGTTCATATTTCTATTATTATTGATCATTCAAATGTATATTTATTTTCTATATATCTCCATAATTGTGTGTGTGTGTGTGTATATATTTCTCCTGTACTGTTATATTGACGGATTATATGCATATTCCTCATTTCTATTATTATTGATCATTCAAATGTATACTTATTTTCTATATATTTATAATAAACAGAATGATGCAATGTTGTTTTACTTAATTCTTTTGGTTAATTATATCATGTTACGCCATCTAAACCTACTAGCGGAATTCTAAACCAACTTTTAAGAAAATAAATGGTGCAATCTGGCAACTCTCCATAATAATGTTAAAAAGTGATATCTGGCAACTCAAGCCATTTACGCCTTCTAAGCCAACTGGCTGATTAGGAGTCTATAATAATGTATACAATGGTATCTGGTAACTCTCCATAATAATGCTAAAAAGTGGTATCTGGCAACTCAAGCCATTTACGCCTTCTAAGCCAACTGGTTGATTAGGAGTCTATAATAATGTATACAATTAAAATGGTATCTGGCAACTCTCCATAATAATGCTAAAAAGTGGTATCTGGCAACTCAAGCCATTTACGCCTTCTAAGCCAACTGGCTGATTAGGAGTCTATAATAATGTATACAATGGTATCTGGCAACTCTCCATAATAATGTTAAAAAGTGGTATCTGGCAACTCAGTCTTCGATTAATGTATGGATTAATTAATTAAATATATAGCACAAACTGGCAACTCAGCCTTCTATTGAATACATGGCGCTATCTGGCAACTCAAGCCATTTACGCCTTCTAAGCCGACTGGCTGATTAGGAGTCTATAAGAAAACGCCTACTCGGCTGAAGTTTTAATATGCACTTGGCTCCTGCCAGGTGAACACCTCTCCTCCTTTCTCTCCTCCTTTCTCTTGGGGGATAACGCCGCCTCCAAGTTTCATGGCCCCTTGTTGCACCTGCAGCATCCCCCACCCCCCTTTGCAGGGATTTTTTGCAACACCCCACCCCCTTTGCGACATGTTGCATAACACCCCCACCCTCCTTCACAACACCCCACCCCTTTGCAACATTGCAACATTACGTAATAAATTGCAACATTCCTGCACTCTACCCTTTTGCGGCTACACTACTAACATCATTGGACGAAAATCTATCAAGCAATTTTCTACAACGAATTTTTCTTTTAGCTCTTACATTGCTGTCACGTCTTGAAATACGGATCCTTTTGAATGCTTTAAGTCCTACCTTTCTCTGCATTCTTTGTATGGAATTTCGACTGATACCTAAATTTCTTGCAATTTTCCTCTGAGAGCAGTGTGACCCAGGTCGATCCTCTTGAGATAGGCTCATCATTTCGATCATTGCTATATTGTCTTGAGTATAAACTGTTCTAGGCCGACAACTTTCACGCTTCCGTGCCGTCGAACCCCGTCGAACCGGTTGCTTTGTTTGTTAATTATTCAATTCACAGACGTAACATTACAAGTTATTCCTGGAAATTTTTCCCAAATGCTTGTCCCAGTCCAACTTTTTTCCAAGAAACACTTTTCAATCACCGCTTTTTCACCGTTAGTTAGAACCATAATTTGAAGGGTAAGTTTAAAAAACAGTACTTAAAATGGGTGTAGCCTATATCATCTGACGTTTTGCAGAGGCTGACAGATTATCCATAGGCTAAGGAAACTACTACAAGTCTTAGAATAGTTGCCAGGTACAGCTATACACATTTAGGATTTACTGTATAATATTCGTTTTTTTCACCATACTCATTGTTCCGTCAGCTGTGGAAAAAGTATTTTATGTAGAGGTCTGAAATTCTTATAATGACTTATGAATAGATTGAAGTAAAAATTATGTAAATTTTGGAAGTGTGAACTGCATATTTTTGAAGTCATTGATGTTCAAATCTCAAGACGTTTTTTTGGGGTCATCCGATATATCGGGTGATTCATAAGTCTGTTACCACTGTAATGGTGAAATAATTTCTGTTTCAGATTGTTTATTTGTGAAAATATGGGGTATGGTCAGGGATAGGGTATTTGCAACAAAACCTCGCAATGTTTAATGATTTAAAAGAAAGAATTTTCACTGTTAATTTCCAATTTGTAATTGTGTAAAAATAACCTCAAATAAAAAAACATCACAGGTTACTGTGGTTTGTAGTTATTTTTTATTCACCATTACAGTGATAACAGACTTATGAATCACCCGATATACCTTTCCTTTCAACCTTTCAAATGTTCCGTGCGATGAGTCCTCATTTCACGAAGGTCAAGCTTGTCGCCCCTCCTCTTGAGTTGGGCTGGTGAAGTAGTGAGTTGGTTTCTTGCACTCTCCACCTCACATAGCCAGGTACGCCCAGCTCATCTGGGATTGTTCTGAGCCAGGCGTCTAATCTTCTTTTGAAGATGTCCACCGCAACACCACTCGTGTTCCTTAGGTCTTTGGGCAGCTGGAGAACAGTCTTTGTCCTCTCACAACAAAACTATTTTCTTTCAGGGTTAAGGATGTTCCATGTCTAGCCTTTAATTTGGGAACACGACACAGTCTTCCTTTTCTACTTTCCATTGTTGTTTAGGGAGTTACAGGGTTCAGAGTAAGATTAGGGACTAGTTTCTCCATTATTTTCCAAGTGTAAATAATGGTATATCTCTTTCTTCTCCTTTCCAGTGAATATAGATTTAGTTCGCGTAAGCTTTCCCAGTAATTTAGTTCTTTGCACCCATTGATCTTGGCTGTGAAGCTTCTCTGAATCCCTTCTTGCTGTCTAATGTCTTCTTTTTTATATGGGCATGTTAGGACCGAGCAGTATTCTAATTTGGGTATGATCAGTGTTTTCACTAGAGGAATCATTTTATTCCTATCTCTTCGTTTAAAGGTTCTCAGTATCTGCCCAGATATTTTCTTTGCTCTGTTTACTGCTATCATATTTTGTGTTTCAAATCTCGCATCGTCAGTCATTACAACTCCTAAATCTTTTGCTTTAGAATTTCTCTAAATTTCCTGTCCATTTGGAGTATAATATTTCATGGATTTTAGGTCCTCCCTTTTTTCCGTACCGTAACAGCTGAAATTTCTCAGTGTTAAACTTTATATTGTTGTCTTCCGTCCACTTGTAGATTCTGTTCCTGTCTGTTTGTAGAGCTCCTACATCTTCTGGGTTTCTTATTTTTCTACTGATCTTTGTGTCAACGGCAAAGGATGTTACTGTGCTGTCTCTGGTAACGTCCTCATCTATGTCAGTTAGCATGAGTATGAAGAGTAGTGGAGCTAATACTGTTCCTTGTGGTACTGAGCTGAGGACCTCTGATTCTGATGAAGATATTCCTTGTACTGTAACGACTTGCCGCCGCTCATTAAGGAAATTTTAGAGGGCGTTCATAAAAGATCTGGACGATATGATTCGTTAATATTTTTCATACTGAATAAGATATAAAATATGAAGCATGTGTAAGCGATAGAGCATCTAATAAATTATTTTTTGTACAAGATCATGGTTGTCTACATCCATGAACTACGAATCAAGATCAGGGATGCATTAGCGATGGTTGATGCTAGCATGCTTGAACGACAATGGCGAGAAAATGAATATCGATTGGATATTGTATGGGCGACCAATGGCGCACATGTTGAAGTTTGTTAAACATGTACGTAAAACTTTTAGCTGTGTTGAGTAACATGAACAAATTTGTTTCTTTGTATATTATTAGGTTATCAAATTAATGGAGATTGAAATCGTTCAGGTCTTTTATGAACACCCTGTATATCCATTTCCCTACTTTTCTTGTTATTCCTATATATTTCAGTTAATGTACTATGATTCCATGGTCACACTTGTCGAACGCTTTGGCAAAGCCTGTGTATATTACATCATAGTTGTTGTAGTGTTCCATTGGTTGTGATAGGCATGATCTGCCTGACCGAAATCCATGTTGGTTATCATTTAATTTTTTCTGAGTTTCTAAAGAGTCATAAATTTTCTGTCTAACTATTCTTTCAAATATTTTAGTGAGATGAGATCTAAGCGACACTGGCCTATAGTTTTTGGCCTCGGATCGATCTCTTCCTTTATATACTGGGACTATGTTCGCGCTCTTCAGGATGTCCGATATTTCTCCCGTGTCTAGTGATCCTCTCCATATCCAATATAGGGGCTCAGCGATTGCATTCTTGCAGTTTTTGATCAGTGTGGCATTCCATTTGTTCGGTCCTGCCGCTGAGTGTGCTTTTAGTTTCCCTATCGCTTATGGAATATCATCTGTAGTGAAGTCGAAGTCAATATATATATATATATATGAAAATTATTTCACGAAAGTAACACGTGAAAAATTTATGATGAAAAGAACCACGACGGAAAGGAAACAGAATGGTACTCAAATGAGCAACGTTCTGTGTTTCCTTTCCTTCGTGGTTCTTTTCATCATATATATATATATATATATATATATATATATACATATATATATATGTATATATATATATACAGTATATTATATGTGTGTGTGTGTGTGAATGAACTCAGAATGGTTCCCTGAGGTTTTTTATGATACACATACCGTGCATGGAACAAGGAACTTTTCTTGGAAAATTAAATCCACTATAGTCCGAATAAATAATGGTAAATGACAAATACTATAGTTTTTTCTTTTTCATGATGCTAGCCCGACGTGGGCAACGGGTCACTCGCAAAGAGGTCCCAAAAATATAGCTTCCCTCACCAGCTATCTGCAAAGCAGATAGGATCCAGCTTTGGAACAGGATCTAGGGTTTAAAGCAGCCTAGCCCAGCTACATTTAGAACCTCAATATAAGCAAAAGACTCGCTGCCTTCACGTCAGATTGAATACATCAAAGAAAAAGGGGTAACTATTATATTTTTAGACAAAAACAAAAACTTAAACCTCAACTGGCAGAATTGAGCGTCCACTTTTCAAGGCACATAACATGTCCGTTTCATGATGGGAATGAACTCAGAATGGTTCCCTGAGGTTTTTCATGATACACACAGACCGTACATGGAACAAGGAACTCTTCTAGGAAAATTAAATCCACTATAGTCCGAATAAGTAATGGTAAATGACAAATACTATAGTTTTTTCTTTTTCATGACCTACGTTGTAATTTACTAATTTCCAAACGCTCGGTTTTTTTTTTGGTTTTTTTGTTTTTTAATTAATTAAAAGCATGGCACCCCTGTCAAGTACTTGCAGTCGCTCTGAAGGGAAATTTTCCGCTTACGCGTTTACAATGGCTAATAATAATGAACAATAGACTGTATCATTTTAGGAGTGGTTTGTTTTCTTGAATTTTTGCTAAAAATCACGTTTAAGTGTTCAAATTTCCACTTTTTCGTTTTCTGGTTATGTACAGAACATCTGAGCAGGACATACACTGTAGTACAAATGTAACAGACCGGTTTCTTACCAAACAAAACCATTGTAACAGCTGTTATAGGCTACTAGAGTTTCAATGTGATAATTTTCTATGTTTCAGATACAAAGCTTGGTGAAGATGTGTAGCCTCCATGGCTAAGCAAAGACGAAAGACCAGAAAAAGTTCTGGTTCAAAGCTGAGTGATCTGGTGGGTCCAGGCAAGCAGTTATTTCCCGCAGAAGTTCCAACCTGGAGAGCTGTGTTTCAGAGAGGAATCCTCCTCCAGGAAGAGAAGCTGCTTCTGGTCCATAGGCTGACCATACGTACCTTTTTGAACGGGACAGTACCGTTTGTTTTATATTTCCTGGCCGTCCCGTCGTTTCAATAAAAATGTCAATTTTGTCCCGGTTTATGTACTTACTTTTTCATGAATACAGAATATTACATAACCCCGTCCCTTTTTTGCCATCCCAATGTCCCGTTTTTGTCTCAAGGAAATATGGTCACTGTAGGGTGGATCGATTTTACATTTTTTTCGATTTTCATATTCTAATAGAGACAAAACCTTGCGCATGCATGAGAAAATAGCCTCTGCAAAATCTTAGCTTAATAGGTAATCATTTTCTGCCCCCGGCAGAGCGATGAAAATCATATTTTAGTAGTCAAAAACGTATTTTTCTTATAATTTTTAAAATATTTCAATATGCATCAAAATTATTCCTAATAACTATAAAGTCGATGAAAAAGACCTCATATGATCGTTTTTCCAAGCGCGTTGTCCTACGTTAATATCTTTTGGATCGAGTTCCACCCTATCCACCCTATCCAGCCCCAACCACCCTTCCTTTGGCTGCATGTCGATTTACATACGGTAATCTTTCTTAGAATCAAATCGTGGAATTTTTGTTCGGGAGTGAAGACGGGAGCGGATGAATCCGTCCCTCTCTTCTATTCCACTTACACTGGCAGAGGCTTCGGTTACTAATTTGATGAGTCTCTCGACCGCTTGAGTATGACATGGGAATAGTGGGATCAGTCCATCAGGCTGGTCTCCCGTCTCAACAAACTCTTTTATTCGGGTATCAGGTATTGTTTTTGTAACGGGGGGTTCGGTCTCCTCAGCCGTTTGCCAGTTGATCATTTCGTAATAGTTTTGACTATCGTAGAGCAGCTCAGGCATGGCGAAGGCTCGAATTTCCCCCGCTGGTGATTGTTTTGATCGTGCTTTTAATATTCTTCTCCATCCCAGTGTCAGTGGCAGCTGCTGCTGGCAGCACTCACCAGAGATGACTTTTAAACCCTAGCCTAGAGTCATAAAATTTTGCGTGTGTGTTATTTCATGCCTAAGCAACGATATAAATGCTATGGGAAATATATAAGTGCATTATTTAAGACAAAGAGCCGATCTGAAAATATGTATATAAATTACCTATTTTTTCAACATTTGACGTTGTTGCCGGGGGCAAAAGATATTAACGTAGGACAACGCGCTTGGAAAAACGATCATATGAGGTCTTTTTCATCGACTTTATAGTTATTAGGAATAATTTTGATGCATATTGAAATATTTTAAAAATTATAAGAAAAATACGTTTTTGACTACTAAAATATGATTTTCATCGCTCTGCCGGGGGCAGAAGATGATTACCTATTAAGCTAAGATTTTGCAGAGGCTATCTTCTCATGCATGCGCAAGGTTTTGTCTCTATTAGAATATGGAAATCGAAAAAAATGTAAAATCGATCCACCCTAATTGGTCAGCCTACTTCTGGATGATATGAAGAGAGCTCAGTACCCTCTGCAAGATTTGGCTAAGGACTTGGCATCACTGGTACTGGCACAGTGGCGAAAAAAACCATGTTAAGTTCACTCCTCCTGTGATCATTCAAGAGAGATCCATTGCCAGGAAGATTCTTGTCAGGTGGAATGAAATGATTGACTCAGTGAATGGCAGAGTGAAGGCTGCAAAGAGAGAGAAGAGAATATCTGGCTGCTCTGGCTGTGCTGCTAGAGTTCATGTCAACTGTGACTGTCCTCTGCCTCGGAAGATTCCAAAGCTAGAGCTAGAGTTCCTCCATTACCTTACCAGAGGATCAAAACCTCAGAAGTTTCTGGCTTCCGGATGGCATCTGTTGATGTGAAGAAAACAGTGAAGCAGGTGAAGGCTGCTGAGAGGAAGGAGGAAGAACAGAAAGCAGCTGAGAAGAGAAAGAGAAAAGAGGAAAAAGAAAAGGAGCTACTGCTTAGAGCTAATGATGGTGATGATGATGAAGATGAGGTGACTTCCTTGCAAGAGTCTCCAGGCAGAGCAGCTCCTACTGCTGACAGATTTTTCCAGTACTGCACCAGGCACAAGCTCCAGTGTCAACACTGGCAAAGTATCCACCTCTGCCAGGAGGAACTACATAGATATCTCAAGCACTGCTGCGGCTGAAGTCAGGTTCAAGGTGGCAAACATTCCTGCAGCAGCCATTGCAACTGGTTTCTTGCAAGATCTCATCAAAGCTGGCCATCTATCTGCTGATAAGGCATAGCTAGCTGTTGACAGGATGAAGATGTGGAGGGGCAAGGAGTCTATAATAGGTGCCTCGATGGAAGCCCTGGAGAAAAGGATAGAGGGAGAGGAGATCAAGGGAATTTTCTTTGATGGAAAACAAGATAAAGAAGACAAAGATCATGAGGTACAATGAAGAAACTGGCCGCTTCCATCCTGATATTACAACTGAAGAGCACTATAGTGTTACCTGGGAACCTGAGGGGAAGTATCTCTTCCATTGTACACCAGAAGAATCTGAAGGAAATGAGAAACCTGCACTGAAGATAGCTCAGGCTCTGTTTGAGTGGATTAGTGCTCATGGTGCTAAAGATACTATTGTGGTCCTTGGTGGTGACTCGACCAACACAAACACAGGACCTGATGGAGGAGCCATCACTCACTTGGAGAGACTGCTAGGTCACAAGTGTCACTGGCTGATATGCCAGTTGCATATTAATGAACTCAGCCTCAGGCACATGATCATCAAGCTTGATGGTCCCTACACGCACAAGTCTGGGTTCAGTGGCCCAATAAGAAAACTTCTGGAGAAGATCAATGACATACCTGTCAACTTTTGCTTCAAGGCTTTGCCAGGAGGAGAAGATATAATTGAACTGCCAGAAGACACTGTGCAGAACCTTAGCACTGACCAGAAGAACTGCTACCTACTGATTAAAGCTCTCAAGACAGGAGATTTGAACAAGGAAGCTGCTGGTCTGAAGTGTGGCCAACTGAATCAGTCACGCTGGCTGACTACAGGTGAGGCTCTGTTGATGCTGTGGATGAGGCAGCATGGTCTGAAGGGGGTGTTGAAGAAGCTGGAGGTGCTGCTGAAGTTCTGCCTGGACTTCTACTTCAAGATGTATTTTGAGATCAAGGTGAAGCACCACATGAGGTATGGACCTCACCATATTGTGACCGCTCTGGAACTGCTGAGAAGCCAGACCTCTGAAGTGAGGAACATAATCACTCATGTGATAGTTCGTGGAGCATATCATGCTCACAGTGAGAACCTCATTGCTTCTCTCCTGTGCAGTGAGGATGAGGAGGAGAGGGCATGGGGGCGGGGGTGAGATGATCAAGAAGATCAGAGGTAAGTCTGAGTATGGAGACATGAGTCTGAGAACTCATAGAAACCCTAAACTGAATTTTGATGCCACATCTCCAATTACTCTGATTAATTGGGATAAGGAGAAACTGTATGAGCCACTCTTCACTTGTAGGATGTCAAGAGGAGACGTTGAGGAGCTTCTCAGGTCTGAAGTTGAGAACTTCTCAGTTCACACTCAAAGCTGTGAAAGAGCAGTCCAAGAAGTTTCAGCTGCAACTCATGCAGTGTATGGGCAAGAGAGAAGAGATGGTTTTGTTCGTGCTAGGATCGATCACAGAGAATTGTTGCCAGTTTTCAAGTCAAAGCAAGACATTATGAACATGTTTTAGATCTCTACAAGACCTGCTAGACAAATCAAGATGCTTTCAGAAGAAAAATCTCAAAACATTCAGTTGACTAGCATATTATTACAAGCTGAGGGTGGAGGAGGGACTTATACAAATATTAAAGAAGAATTGCAATTGGAAAAAAAAGGTTGAACGTCACAGCAGCTTGCGGAAAGGTGGGGGCAGTTGCCATCACACTCAGTGATGCCGAAAAGAAAATAAATAAAATTTGGTGGAGGCGTTTCTAAAAAAAAGAAAATGCAAGATCAAGAAAGAAGAACAAAAAGATTCTGCCTGATGAAGAGAACAGCCGCGAAATGTGGTGTATAGGAGACTAAAAATCATACATTTCCTTAGTTTTGGGCCATTTTGGGTGATTTTGGGTTATGAACTACTTTGGCTGATCTTAAATGGGTCCAAGCCTGCCCCTAGAAATGCTTAAGGGTGTATATGAACAATATGGAACATATGGAGGTCATTTGAGGCTACCAAGTCTTTGAAATTGGCAAAAAATCCCATTTTTCGACAAAAAAGTGCGATTTTGAACACTTAAATTCGATTTTTTCGCAAAAGTTGCAAAAGACGAACCCGTCTTAAAATTCAATTTTACATAGGAATACATACTGCCAAGCTTGAAATTCCAAGTTTTTCAATATTCGACCTGATCATGATACACCCTAATGAACAGTTAGTTTGCAGATGGTGCTCAAGCATGGAAGTTCTGAGGAACGAGTTAGACTAGAACGTGAGAGGGAGGCCAGAGTGAGGCTTGAAGAAATCGTGATGCTCCTGACGGCAAAATTAGAATCCCTTGAGACTCGAGTTACGACCCCTCCTGCCTCAGTTTCTACTAATAATATAAATAGTACTAATAGCCCTCTCTCTTCCCCTAGTTCCCAACTCTTCGTTTAAGTGCGTAATGGAGCCCCATTGAGAAAACCTAAGACTTGTCTACCAGTAATAACAAACAATAAGTTTTCTGTTTTAGGTTTCGAAGATGCTGATGAACCGGAAATATGACTCGTTGGCGATTCCATTGTTCGAGGGCAGCTCGAGGAATTCTGTGGGAGAAACCCTCGTCGTAGGCGCCGTTACTGCTACCCTGGTGCAAGGGTGGAGGATATAACTAATAGTGTTGACCATTTTACAGACGGAACCTCAGAACACAACGTATGTTATTCATGTCGGTACTAATAACGTTTTAAATTCTAGATCTGAAGAGCTGCTGGCGAGGTACAGGGGCTTACTAGAGCGACTAAAGGAAAAAACTAATAAGATTGTTTTAACAGGTATACTTCCTCGAATTATCCAACGTAGCGATTTCTACAGCAAGGCGACCTATATCAACAATAACCTAAAGTCTCTTTGCCAACAGGAAGGAGTGCATTTTGCAAATTTTTGGAACAGTTTCTACGGCAGGAGGGACTTGTTCCTTGGAGATGGACTTCATCTTAACTTTGGCTAAAATTATCAACCAAAGTATATCCAAAGGAATATTCCCATCAATGCTAAAAACTGGTTGTATAACACCACTTTTTAAAGGGGGTGATCCTACACTAGCAACAAATTACAGGCCGGTGTGTTCATTATCTGTGTTCAGCAAAGTTTTTAAAAAACCTATAAAAAGCAGAATGCAGCGATATTTAGAATCCTACAATTTATTATCTCCAAATCAATGTGGCTTCCGTAATAATAAAACAACGGAAATGGCTATTCTAAATCTTATGGAAAATGTAAATATAGCTAAGGAGAACAAAGAAATAATGATATCAATATTTATGGATTTGAGTAAAGCGTTTGATGTAATAGACCATAATATTCTACTTAATAAATTATATTGTTATGGCTTTAGAGGAGCAATCAGTGATTGGTTTAAGTTATTTGTCCAATAGATATCATTTTGTATCAGCAAATAAGGTTTGCTCAACTGAAGCGCTTGTCAAACATGGTGTGCCACAGGGCTCAGTTCTGGGTCCACTGTTATTTTTATTATATATAAATGACCTTCCACGTTCATCTGGTATACTGAACTTCATAATGTTTGCAGATGATACAAATGTCTCTTTTTCTTGCAAAGATGTTAATACAGCTAAGAATATATTTAATTCAGAATTCATCAGTGCAATGAAATGGTTGACCACCAATAAACTCTTCCTAAATACCAGTAAAACAAATTTCATGATTTTTACTAATAGAAGAAATGTATATCTTGATGAACTTAATGTTAATGAAATCGCCATAAAGGAGTGTACTGTAACAAAATTTCTTGGTGTATTGCTAGATAAGAATTTGCAATGGAGTGATCATGTAAATTATATCGCAAAAAAGATTTCAAGGAGCGTTGCTATAATGTTTAAACTTAGAAATGTCGTCCCTAAACAAGTTTTATTGACTCTTTATCATACTCTTGTTCTTCCTTATATAACATACTGCACCCTTGTTTGGGGAAACTCCGCTAACAACGCATTAAATGGTATCTTTGTCATCCAAAAACGAGCAATAAGGTTATTATCTGATGCTGATTTCCTTGATCACGTTAGTGCATTATTTAAAGAGCTAAACCTACTAAAGCTCAACGATATAACCAAACTGGCACATTTTATTTTTATTTACAAGTGTAAGAACAAAATCACTAATTTGCAATGGGTAAATAGATATTTTGTAACTCATCAAGAAATCCACTCGTATCAGACCAGAAATAGATCAAAGCTTGTTATACCTCAACTTAGATTGTCTTCATCTCAAAAACTACCCATTTTCATTGGATTGAAACTATGGAATGACTTGCATGCCGATATAAAAAATATTATGAATGTAAATTTGTTTAAAACCAAGTTAAAATCCCGATTAATAATGGCATACTAACAAAAATCTAGGATTAATGTCCAATAATATTGTTTAATATTGTCCATTAATATTGTTTAATATTGTAATACATGTTTTAACTATTAACAATACTTATTTACGTATTTATTTATTTATTATTATTAATTAATAACAACTAGCTGCTTATTTTTAATAAGAGCCCAGTAAAGCCTAAAGCTTAAGAGCCAAATTAAATAAAATAAATAGTTGAGCTTCACAATTATTCATGTCATTGTAAATTGAAAAAATGTATTTATTTTATTAATATTAATAAAGGTTATTCTATCTATCTATCTATTAAACTTCCCCTGCGCTCGCGAAGGTGTCGCAATTACAACCAATTTGAAGGTTCTATCCTTAAATACTCGTAGCCTACGAAATAAAATAAACGAATTTTTTTCTTTAATTGCTTGTAAAGACTATGATTTAATTGCGATAAATGAATCGTGGCTTAGCACTGAAACACGTGACTTTGTAGGGGAGTATAAGATAGAAATAAAACACACAATTCCAGAACCGATAGATTCGACTATAACAGAACTTGTTGCGGTTTTATATAGGCCCCCTAATCAAACAGCTGATACGGACGAAACGTTATATCGTGAACTAAAGAGAATAATAGGTAGTGAGCAGGCCTTAGATATGGGTGGCTTTAATTGCGCCAACGTGAATTACGATAAAATGCAGGGAGACGCGGAAGGTAATCGTTTAGTTAATTTTCGCGAGGATAGCCTTCTTATTCAAAAGGTTGGGGAACCTACGAGGTTGGACCGTATTTTAGAACTACGGATGATAGGCTAATCACGGATCTTCAAGTAATAGAACCGTTAAGCAATAGCGATCACAATATGGTAGAGTTTGTCCTCTTGTAAGTCACTCGAAACCAGCTAACTCGACTAAAATTCCTAACTTCCAGCACGCAGACTTTTGTAAATTTCAAAATGAATTGTCACACGTCAATTGGGAAAATGTAATGGGGATCTCCAACGCAAAACTAATGTAGGAATCGCTTGAAACAGTATTTAGGACTATAAATGAGGAATGTGTACCGTACAAAATTAAGCGTGCGAAAGTAAACAACAAACCCTGAAACACGTGACTTTGTAGGGGAGTATAAGATAGAAGTAAAAAACACAATTCCAGAACCGATAGATTCCACTATAGCAGGACTTAAATTGAACGATTTCAAACTTCTTGTTGCGGTTTTATATAGGCCCCCTAATCAAACAGCTGATACGGACGAAGCGTTATATCGTGAAGTAAAGAGAACAATAGGTAGTGAGCAGGCCTTAGATATGGGTGACTTCAATTGCGTCAACGTGAATTACGATACAATGCAGGGAGACGCGGAAGGTAATCGTTTAGTTAATTTTCTCGAGGATAGCCTTCTTATTCAAAAGGTTGGGGAACCTACGAGGTTGGACCGTATTTTAGAACTACGGATGATAGGCTAATCACGGATCTTCAAGTAATAGAACCGTTAAGCAATAGCGATCACAATATGGTAGAGTTTGTCCTCTCTGTAAGTCACTCGAAACCAGCTAACTCGACTAAAATTCCTAACTTCCAGCGCGCAGACTTTTGTAAATTTCGAAATGAATTGTCACACGTCAATTGGGAAAATGTAATGGGGATCTCCAACGCAAAACTAATGTAGGAATCGTTTGATACAGTATTTAGGACTATAAATGAGGAATGTGTACCGTACAAAATTAAGCGTGCGAAAGTAAACAACAAACCCTTGTGGTTTACTTCTAGAGTAGGAGACATTATAAAGAGTAGAGATAGGGCTTATAGGCTACATAAGTACGGCAAAGACAATTTGTAGTTACGAAACAATATATCTCTAAGGCGTGAAGCGAAAAGTGTAATAAAAATGTCCAAGGGCAAATTTGAAATCCCCATAGCTCGTAACGGTAAAGAAAACCCCAAGCGACTCTTTCAATACGTCAACAATATAAATCCAGTAAAAAGTGTCTTGGGGCCGTTGAAAAATGTTGACGGAGAGCTAGTTTCTGAAAACAAGGAAATGGCTACCTTGCTAAACGAATTTTTTACGTCAGTTTTTACTACAGAAGATGTAAAGAATATCCCTACGGTCATAGACATAATACCTTTTGATAATGGTAATATTTTGGATAATATTGTGGTTAGTGAAGGGAAGGTAATGTGCTATATTGATAAAATGAAAATGCGTAAATCACCTGGGCCGGATTCCATATATCCCATACAACTAAAAGAATTAAAAGATAGCATTGTTTTGCCGTTAACAAAGATTTTAAATGCGTCTATTTCTAAGGGGTGCGTACCAGATAATTTCAAGTTAGCAAATGTAACACCTATCTTTAAGAAAGGCGATAAAGGTGCGGCGGGAAATTATAGGCCAATCAGTTTAACGTCTGTTGTAGGTAAGCTACTGGAATCAATAATTAGGGATCGTATAGTCGAACACTTAGAATTGCATAACTGCATTAGAAATACGCAGCACGGTTTTAGGCGAAACAAATCTTGCTTAACTAATATTTTAGAATTTTTTTCAAAGCGTGGTTGAAGTTTACGATAGTCATCGGGCGGTTGATGTAGTGTATTTAGATTTTCAAAAAGCGTTTGACACCGTACCGCACAAAAAACTCATTGAAAAAATTAAGGCTCATGGAATCAGGAATGTCGTAATAAATTGGATAGAAGAGTGGTTGCGAGGTAGGAAACAGAGAGTGGTCGTTGATGGAGCGGAGTCATGTTGGGCTAATGTAGCGAGCGGCGTTCCTCAGGGTTCTGTATTGGGCCCCTTGCTTTTTCTTATATATATTAACGATTTAGATGTCGGCCTAGTCAGTACATTTTCAAAGTTTGCGGATGACACGAAGTTAGGTGGTAGGGCGATTAATGACGAAGATAGGTAAAATCCAGGAAGCTCTGAATAAAATCGTTGATTGGTCAGTCACGTGTCAAATGAAATTTAACGTCGATTGGTGCAAAATTTTAAATATAGGTTCGCGTAACAGTAATTTTGCGTATAGTATGTCAGGGAAGGAGTTAGCAAGCGTAGAGCAGGAAAAAGATTTAGGAGTTATAATCACTGGTGATTTAAAAGTAGCGAAACAAAGTACAGCAGGCAGTCAACAAAGCGAACAAAGTGTTAGGTTTTATAGCTCGGAATTTTGAGTAGGAATCGCGCGATATTATTGTTCCTCTTTATAAATCATTAGTTAGACCCCATTGGGAGTATGCGATCCAATTTTGAAATCCGCATATGCGAAAAGATATAGACAAAATCGAAAGAGTTCAAAGACGAGCAACTGAGATGATTCCGTCGCTTAGGTCAAAGTCGTACGAGGATAGGCTTAAGGAGTTAAAATTGACTGCACTCGAGGCTAGGAGGCTAAGGGGTGATCTAATCCAGGTTTTCAAAATTATGAATGGGTTCGATAACGTAGATAGAGATAGCTTTTTCAAAATATCTCAAAATAATAGGACTAGAAATAACGGGTGTAAGTTGACAAGTAGAAGGTTCGAGACAGCAGTTGACAAAAACTTTTTTACGCATAGAATAGTAAATAGCTGGAATAGTTTGCCGGTAGAAGTAATTAGTAGCACGTCTATAAACATGTTTAAAAATCGATTAGACGCATATGTTGATAGATTGGATATACAGTAGTTTAAGGTAGTAAAATTAAGGCTTTGTGGTTCGGAACCCACGTAAAATTGTAGGTCCCCTCCGCCACCACGGAGGACATGCACAATACACAATTACGAACACAGTTAGGTAGACCAGCCATGAGTGGATCTTATGGTCTTTGTTGGTCTGAAACATTATAACATTATAACAGTACATATGTTACAGCCTTTTTGCAAAAGGGCCAAAAAACCGGCCTTTTTGTATAATGGCATTAAATGCCAGGCCACCTTGCAAACAGGCCGGCATATTGGCCATTTTGCAAAATGACTAGTAATGCTGTGTGCCATTTTGCGAAAAGACAGAACTCCAATTAAGAGATTCAATCCAGTTCGATTGAAATTATTTAAATTATTTAAATTTAAATTATTGAATGCCCGGTTAGGTTAACTGAATGCCCGGTTAGGTCGACTGTCCGCCCTTAATGATTGGTTACGTTAAGGCTAGAGATGGAACCCGGTTTTAAAGAACCGGTTTTTAACCGGTGATGAAAATTTTTAATCGTGACCGAAACCGATAAGAACCGGTTTTCACATTTTTCCGCAAGTCTCCGATCACTTTGGTCCATTTTCTATGGAACAAACGTTTCCAAACGTTTACAAAACATAGTAATTACGTTTTGCATCGTTTCGTATCGTTTTTTGTTTGTTTATAAGTGTAAATAATTGATGCTTCAGTCTCGAATGTTATGTGGATGATTGCACATTGATCAGTTAAGATTCTAGGATTTAATACTCCATCATATCAAAGAAATCAAATGCTTGGTATCATTTCACTCGTAAGAATAAAGAAGAAGCAGAGTGTATGGCATGCCACAAAGTTTTAAAGTGTTGTGGAGGTTCTACTTCAAGTTTATCATCCCACATGCAAAATATTCATGGCATAAACATCGACCAGATTAATCAGCCATTGAAGAAACAAAGAACAGTGGAAGAGTTTGTGCCAAAAAAGTCCATAGAAGAGGAAATTTCGAAACTTGCGTGTGTAGATGGACTGAGTTTCTAATCAATTGCTAAAAGTGAATTCATTCAAGAAAGCTTAAGGAAGATAAAATACGACAAGCCTCATCCAACTTCCCATAATGGTGTCAGAAAAATGGTGCTTAGTTTTTATGAGAAAAAGAAACATGAATTGGTCAACTACTTCAAGAATCAAGTGAGACAAGGAATCCGCTATTCATTAACTATGGATGAGTATACATCTTTGCAAAACCAAAGATATACAGGGCTATTCAAATAATTCATCCGATTCCAACTCAGAATACTTCCGTACCTATCAACCGTGCATCAACTGGGCATACACCACATGAAAGAGGAAATCTCCGAGTTTTACAAGATCACCGCGAGAGGGCTCCAAAGTCACGCCGTGGCCTAGCCTAGCAACAAACAGTCAGTGTGAAAATGGCGTCCGCACAGCAGAAGGCGTTTTGTGTGTTGCAGTTTTCGAGCTGTAAATCGGTAGTCACAGTGCAGCGTGAGTTTCGTCGACGTTACCCCCTTTGGGGGTACGTTAAGGATACTGTGTACGTGCCAACGTTGCCCACATCTTTGGATGAGCTCCGAACTCGCATTGTTACTGCCGTAGAGTCAGTGACAACGGACATGCTGGAGCGAGTATGGGAGGAATTCGACTATCGTGTCGACGTTGCTCGTGTAACTAGGGGAAGTCACATAGAGCATTTATGAGGTGAGAGACAAAATTTGGACAGTTTTTCTTTTGGTTGATGTATCACAAATCACTCTGTATTTGTAACATTAAAAAATATTCTCATTTGAAATCAGGTGAATCAGTTTGAATAGCCCTGTATTAATATTAATGTTCATGATGAAAATCAACATTGTCTCTTGGTTTCATGAAAATAAATGGTTCTCTCGATAGCACCAAAACTATTGCAATCGTTAGGAAAAGAATGGAAGACTTTGGCTTGGACCTAGATAAGCATATCGTGGGTTGCACCACCGACGGTGCCTCAGTAATGGTCAAATTTGGAAGAGAAATAGTACCTGATCACCAGCAATGCATTGCACATGCTATACATCTCGCGGTTTCGGATATCTTGTATTAAAAAATTGCTGAAAATTCAGTTGAAGGGGAAAGTGACCCTACCCCTGAAGATGAAGCCATCAAAGAAGATGAACACTCTGCACATGAGTTAAGCGAAGATGAGTGTGAAATTTTATGCACTGATACAATTTTTGAGTCTGACATAGATGACGTAATTGTTCTTCCAAAACTTCGAGAAGATTACTTAAAAGTAATAAATAAGGTGAGAAAAATCTGCCGCATATTTCGAAAGTCTCCTTTGAAAAATGAGAGATTGCAGGATTTTGTCAAAGATGAATTTAATAGAAAGGAAATGAAGCTTATCCTTGACTGTAGAACGAGGTGGAACAGTCTTTTGGCCGTGATAGAAAGATTTTTGAAACTCAAAAATTGCATTCCAAAGGCCCTCAGAGTGATACGCTCAACAGAGACGATTTCAGATGAAGAATGGAATACTCTAAAGAGCCCTCTTTGACACGCTTCGTCCACTGGAAATTGTTTTGAAGGGACTCTGTTCCGAAGATGCAAATTTTCTCAAAGCTGAATCTTCCATGAAATTCATTTTGGATAAATTTGAAAGCAAAAACAATCCTTTAGCTTTTGAGCTACGTCAGTGTCTCATTGATCGCTACTCATCGAGAAGACAAAAAGAAGCTGTCGCCTTGCTGAATTTTCTCCACAATCCCGAGGTCTTGAAAAATGAATCATCAGCACCGTTTCTCTTTCCTTCAAGACAAGCACTTAAGAAGTATGCGGATCATACATTTAAGAGGCTTTTTCCAGAAGCTTCTCAGATTTCAGAAACAGACGACCAAGTCCAATCAATTGCTTCGAAACTCGAAGATTCACAATGCAGCTCAGGTCGTGAAGTAGATGATGACGATCAACTTATGAACGAGTACATGTGTGAGATGAACAAACTGAAAAAGAAACCCAAGAAAGATTCTTCTGAGATCTTTGACGTAAGTAGTATGGTGGCAAAAAGGTAGAGTGCTGAGCAATTGCATAATGTTGCATAATGCTGCAAGAGTGCCACCCCCACCCCCTTTGTTGCAAGGCACCCCCATAACCCTTGGTGCCAACTCTACCTTTTTTCACCATAATACTGACGTAAACAATGAATTCAAATATTTTGAAGCTACTTTGAATAGAAGCGAAAATTTGGATCGAATGTACGAGGCGTTGCTTATAATAAAAGCCACCAGCGTAGAGTTCGAGAGAGTGTTTTCAGCTGCTGGTTTATTCGTCACAAAGATTCGATCAAGAATGTCAGATCAGACACTTAATGCTCTTTGTTTTCTCAAATGTTATTTAAAAAATGAAGCTCGATAATAAAGTTTTTAATTCAAATGTTACACATACTTGATTCAATCAATTAAAGCCTTATTTCTGTTTAATATTTTGATCATTTACCTTCCTAAAAAGCATACAGAATTCCATCGGTGAAAACCGGTAAAAACCGGCTTTAAGAATATAGCGACGGTGAAAACCGGTTTTGCACTTTTCGGTTATTTTCCATCCCTAGTTAAGGCGTGATATTTTCATTAAACAACGAAAATATCACGACTTAACCTAACCAATCGTCAAGGGCGGACATTTGACGTAACCGGACATTCAATTAACCTAACAGGGCATTCAGTTGACCTAACCGGCCATTCACTGTCCAGTTCAATGTGAAATTCTGCCGTTTCGCAAAATGGCAGACAGCATTACTAGTCATTTTGCAAAATGGCCAATATGCCGGCCTATTTGCAAAGTGGCCTGGCATTTAATGCCATTATGCAAAAAGGACGGGTTTTTGGCCTTTTTGCAAAAACGCCGCTTTTTTCAAAAAGGCCGATTTCGCAAAAAGGCCGTAACATATATAGAGGGTGGGAGAAAAGTCTTTAAAGATTTTAGATTTTGTGAAAATGAAAGTGAAAAAGTTTATTGGCAGGCCATAGTCCATATGAAAAATATTAATAATACGAACTGACACTAGCGTACATAAGAGGGGGGGCAGAGGGCCTGGGAAACCTCCATTGCATTTCCTGATTCTAAAAATGAGTATTACTAAAAACTATCAAAACTATAAATTTGGAAAAGATACTAAGAATAATAACAATTACACTTCATTCATAATATGAAGTGTATTTGAGCATAATCAAATGGAAAATTTAATATCGGTCAATTCCAGTGCAATGCATAATAAGAATAATAAATCAGATGGAAAATTTAGCATTCACTCACTATCAAAATGTGGCCACAAAGATATCAATTTATCGATCAATAGATATGATCAAAGATATTTAAACATTGTGTATTGCTCATGCTTTGTGCATTTCATCATTATTTTGGAGAGCTGATTCTGATCATTATTTTGGAGAGCTGATTCTGATCATTATTTTGGGGAGCAGATCCTGCGTACGACCTTACAAACTGACAATACAATACAATGCCAATTCAAATACTAAGGATAGAGATACAATTAATGAGAAATAGTACAGTAATGTCGAAGTTAAGTGGATCTACAGACAAAAGTTTTCATACCATGAATTCCATAGCTTAGAAGACATACGTCAGAACTGATGAATAGTTTACATAATCGAGTTCGTTGATTTTTTAATTCTTTGCATGAGATTGCACGGAGCACATCTTGTTACCTCCGGGAAGCTCGGGACATTGTGGGTAGCAAACATTTGTGGAACTGAGCATCTCTGGGGTAATTTATGTTGGAGTCTAAAAGATCTGTTGTATAACAAATTTAGGTTTCTGCCATGAATCGAATATATTACTGCAGAAAGTATGAAAGAGAGTGTCTTTAGCTTCACTTACAGAACCGGAAGTTCCTTATAAAGTTCGCTTTAGCACAAAGGCTTCGAGATTGTTTTCTTATATCCGAGTCATCACTCAAGGAGCTGGTAACAGTTTGACCCAAATACTTAAACTCTTGTACTTCCTGAATTACTTCACCTTTCATTTTAAATCTAATGTCAGGTGGCTGATTATAGCTTTTAGGATAAAATTGCATAACCTTAGTTTTTGTAACATTAAACAGAATATCATGTTTCTGCGAATACACTTCGCAGACTTTTAGTAACCGATCCAGACATTTAACAGAGAGACTTATTAACACCATATCATCGGCATAAACTAAGTTATTTATCCTTCTGTTATCTATGCAACGTCCCACTGTTGCCTCATTAAGTGAAGCAATTAATTCATTAATATGCACATTAAACAGCAGATGGGACAGCAAGGATCCTTGCGTCACCCCGCAAGAGGAACCAAAACATTTGATAGAGCATTGCCCCACCTAACGGTAAAAGATTGGTGAGAAAATCAAAATTTCAATAAATTTAACTCGTACATGGGAACCTTCCTGTCTTCTAGATTTTTAAATGAAATATTGTAGTTCACTCTATCATATGACTTACTTATATCTAGGAAACAGCTATAAATAGTTGAATTACTGTCAGTGTATTTAAATATAATTTCCTTCAATACACAGATACAGAGACCAGTTGAGTGAGACCTTTTAAAACCAAACTGATTCGGAGATGACCATAAGTAATCATTTAATCAGTATAACAAGAGTTTTTCTAGTAGTTTCGAGAAGCAGGAGGCGACAGCAATAGGCTTGTAATTATTGCTGGATAGAATGTCCTAATACTTATTTTTGACCAGGGGCAAGATATATACCCTCATGAACTCTGCATAGATATAACTAAGGGCAAGCATGGCTGAAAAGAGCAATGAGATATGCAGACACCCGACGTCATTGGCATATTTTAAGTGCTCATTCGCTAGGTCGTCTACCCCTAACGCAGAACCAGTCTTTAACTCTTTAATTAACCTCTTTATTTCAGGAACTGATATCAAAGTATTTTCCCCGGTCCCTCCCACAGGCGTTTCCCTGCAGCCTATCTTAAGATTAGCCCTTCTCACACTATTGAGAATGTTTGAGTAGTGGTTTTTCCACAGACTTGCAATTTTATCCTCCCCCGACACACCGTCGATTCATCATTCATAATGAATTTCCAAAATTTGTTATTATCATTATTTAAGTGAGCCTCACAGGCTTTTGATGCTCAAATAGAATCTTCTTCCTGCTTACATCGCCTTATGACTGCCTCATACTGACATCTATTTCTACACATATTCACGTAAACCGGTTCTAATCTGGGTCTACCATGAAGGCACCATAAATCATAGGCGTCTTTCGATTCTCTTTTCAGAGGGGCAATAAAATCATTCCATCCAGAAAGAATGTTACTATGATAATTGTGAGATTTATTCAGGGGTCTTTCTGCTTCTCTTAACAGGGGTACTAAATTATTATAATACCCATCTATGAATTTACAGTAAGAATCATTTGAGCAAAGATTACTACAGGTAATATGCCAAATTTCTAAGTTATTAAAGAGGTGACCTGTTCTGTCTTTATACTGGCCTTCCGTTTTATACATACAATTATTTAGTTAGCGACATTATATAGATAAGTGCTCAACTGATGAAAGAAATCAAACAAAAAGTCTATAAGAATTTTATTCAGACAAATATCTCAAATTTTAATGCAATCTTCAAAGAGTTCGTCATCCGCTATGAGGCATTTGTGGATTCTCTCTGTGAAACTCTTCTTTGTTCTTCTGAACATATCGAGTGGGGTCCTTTGCAGTTCTCCATCTATTCTGCGGCCAAGGGCATTCACATTTGGATAGATAAAACCAAGAGTGTAGAGTAGAGTTTGTCAGGCAAATAAGCCCAAAGCCAGAAATCACATGGGATTAAATCAGATAATCTGGCTGGCCACTCGATGGGACCTCGCTGGCCAAGCCATCTTCCTTCAAGGTTCGTATCCAGAATCTCACGGCAACTGCAAAGTAATGTGGCGGTGCTCCATCATGTTCATTAAGCCAATTCCTGCCAACGCCATTAGTAAACTGTGGCAAATCTTTCTCTCAATATCTGGTAATAGCGTTTTCCATCCATCGTATCTCTCGATATGTCAAAGGAAACGAATCCTCAATAAATAATGCACACCCAAACTTTTAGTGTAGCCGTTTTAATGGGTATACCCAATCGTATTTGGGGATTTTTTTTCGTCCAGTAGTGAACACTGTGTTCGTTTCCTTTACTCGTTAAACTAAAGACACATTCATCTGAAAATTTGATCTTTCGAAGGAAAGCTGGATCATTGTTGAACTTTTGCCTCATTATTTCAGCAAACTACATCCGTCTATCAGAATCATCGTCGTATATGAGCTGAGAGTAAATGGGTTTGTAATCGTGGTACCCCTGTGATTTCAATATTTTTGCTACTGAAAATTTTGGGAATACCCAATTCCTCTGCGACTTTTCTCGTTTAAGTTGTTGGATTGACTTGAAAACTGGTGAAGACATTTTCTTTGTTGTTGTCTCCTGTCGCCGTTACTGGCCTTCCGCTTCTTGGATGATCTTTTACTAGGCTCCATGTTTTCAAAAGTCTGAGATTCCAGTATCGAAGAGTGGTTGCATTTAGTGGTGGTTTATTATAACTTTCTTGAAATAAACGCAAACTTTCTTCACAGTTATTATAAGAAATAGCCCACGATACGAAGTACACTTTTTCTTCGTTAATGTATTCCATCCTTACTGACATGGTGCTGACTGGGGCATAGGGCATAGGGCCCTCCTGTTCTCGTCTAGGGTCATTCCTGGCCTTGTATAGTTGTTTTGAAACGTATCGCATACACTGCAGCGATATCACTGGAATTTCTTTATTATTAACAAATTATTTGTATGTATAAAATCGTCAAATACTTTTCTCCCACCCTGTATATACTGTATAATAATTAGGTGAAGGCGACAAATTTCTGCTGCAGTTTGCCTTTCTTCTTAATAAAAGCTAAAAATCTAGTGAAAACTGATAACTGCAAAATCTGATCTATGAATTATTTAAGAGCAAAACAGTAAAAGTTATTAAAAAATAAGCTCTCCAAAAGACAAAAGAAAGGCACGATTAAAATTTTTGTTGTGTGAACACGAATAATGTTTTTGTCTGTCTGTCTGTCTGTCTCTCTCTCTGTCTCTCTCTCTCTCTCTCTCTCTCTCTCTATATATATATATATATATATATATATATATATATATATATATATATATACCAATCCAAGCATCCTGAAACTGCTGATCCAAATACCGACGCACGTATTTAAATTTTCCTATGTATGGAAACTTACGGCCCACCCTGTGTATATATATATATATATATATATATATGATACTTCTGCAAGAGCACTGGCTCTCTAAGCATGAGCTAAAATTTCTCTCTACCATCCATGATGACTTTATGTACCATGCGTCATCAGCAGTAGACTTGTCAGATGAATTAATGTACGGTAGGCCTTTTGGTGGTGTTGCTTTCTTAATAAGGAAAAATTTGTCAAAACATATAAAATTTTTAACAAGCGATAAATGTAAGGTTGTTAGGCATTGAATTACAAGTGAAGAATGATTGCATATTAATTGTAAACTGCTATTTACCTTACAACAACGGCAGTAATCTAGATGAATACATTGATTTACTGTATAAAATTAAGTTATTATCAGATAACTCCAAATATTCTCACTGTATAATAATGGGGGACTTTAACGCGCATGTGAACTCGGAATTCTTTGTAGAATTGGGTAACATGTGCGAGTCGGCCAAATTAAGTATAAGTGATGTAGATGTAGTAGGGGTAACCAACGGTAATTTTACATGCGTTAGTGATATGAGTGGTACCACCAGGTGGATTGATCATTGTCTCACTAGCAGGCCCTACAGAGGTCCAGAGAGGCCCGGGCAACTTCCACCTTTTAAGGCGTATAGCTAAACCCAATTATTACTTTCACTGTAAAACATTATATCCTATCCTCCCCCTCTGATAGGCCCTGCTCACTAGTAATAATTTAAAGGATCGAATTGTTAGAGTTCATGTTCTGCATGATTTCCTCCTTTCTGATCATAGACCATTAGAACTATTAATTAATTTTACAAATTTATGCGCAACACGACATAGCAAGAATTCAGTAGGTAAGAATAATCGCGTCGATTGGTCTAATGTTAATATGCAACAGAGAATAGAATACAAAGACAGAACAAGTCACCTCTTTAATAATTTAGAAATTTTGCATTTTGCCTGTAGTAATCCTTGCTCAAATGATTCTCACTGTAAACTCATAGATAGGTATTATAGTAAGGTAGTATCCCTGTGAAGAGAAGCAGGAAGCCCCCTGATTAAATCTTACAACTATCATACTAAGCTTATTCCTGGTTGGAATGATTTTATTGAACCCCTGAAGAGGGAATCGAAAGACGCCTATGATTTGTGGTGCATTCATGGGAGACCCAGATTAGGACCAGTATACATGAATATGTGTAGAAGTAGGGGTCAGTATAAGGCGGCCATAAGGCGATGTAAACAGGAAGAAGAGTCTATTCGAGCATCAAAAGCCTGTGAAGCTCGCATAAATAACGATAACAACAAATCTTGGAAATTTGTTAAGAATCAAACGGGTGTCAAAAGTGTCCTCCCTCCGACAATCGATGAGGTGCCGGGGGAGGATGAAAATGCAAAGCTGTGGAAAAACCACTACTCTAACATTCTTAACAGTGTGAGTTGGGATAATCTTAAGATATATTGCAGGGAAACGCCTGTGGGAAGGACAAGGGAAAATACTTTGATATCAGTTCCTGAAGTAAAGAGGTTAATTAAAGAGTTAAAGACTGATTCTGGGTCAAGGGTAGATGACCTATCGAATGAGCACTTAAAATATGCCAAAGACGTAGTATGTCTGCATATATCATTGCTCTAATCAGCCATGCTTGCTCATAGCAGAGTTCATGAGGTTATACATCTTGCCCCTGGTCAAAAATAAGTATGGAGACATTCTGTCCAGCAATAATTACAGGCCTATTGCTGTCGCTTCCTGCTTCTCGAAACTACTAGAAAAACTCTCGTAACTCAGATTAAATGATTACCTATGGACATCTCCTAATCAGTTTGGTTTTAAAAGGTCCCACTTAAGTGACCTGTGTATCTATATACTTAAAGAAACAATTTCCAAATACATTGACAGTAATTCAACTATTTATAGCTGTTTCCTAGATATAAGTAAGGCATATGACAGAGTGAACCACAATATTTTATTTAAAAAACTAGAAGACAGGAAGGTTCCCATGTACATATTAAATTTATTGAAATTTTGGTATTCCCACCAATCTTTTACCGTTAGGTGGAGGCAATGTACTATCCGAATGTTTTGGCTTCTCTTGCGGGGTGAGACAAGGCTCCTTGCTCTCCCCTATGCTGTTTAATTTGCATAGTAATGGAGTAATTGCTTCACTTAATGAGGCAACAGTGGGACGTTGTATAGATAAAAGAAGGATAAATAACTTAGTTTATGCCGATGATATGGTGTTAACAAGTCCCTCTGTTAAATGACTGGATCGGCTACTAAAAGTCTGCGAAGTGTATTCGCAGAAACATGATATTCTTTTTAATGTTATGCAATTTCATCCTAAAAGCTATAATCAGCCACCTGACATTAGGTTTAAAATGAAAGGTGACGTAATTGAGGAAGTACACGAGTTTAAGTATTTGGGTCAAACTATTACCAGCTCTTTGAGTGATGACTCGGATATAAGAAAACAATCTCGAAGCCTTTGTGCTAAAGCGAATATGACTGTAAGGAACTTTCGGTTCTGTACAAATGAAGCTAAAGACACTCTCTTTCGTACTTGCTGCAGTAATATGTACGAACAGCAACTCTGGGTGAATTATCAAAAAGGTTCTGGCAGAACTCTAAATTTGCTATACAACAGGTCTTTTAGACTCTTACATAAATTACCCCAGAGATGCTTAGCTTCGCAAATATTTGCTACCCGCAATGTCCCGAGCTTCCCGGAGGTAACAAGACGTGTTCAATAGAGTCGAATGCAAAGACTTAAAATTCAACCAACCCGATTATCCAAGCTATCCATGAGTCCTGCCGTTTATCTTCTAAGCTATGGACTTCTTGGTATGAAAAAGTCTATCTGTAGCTCCACTTAACTCCGCCATTACTGTATTATTTCTAATCAATTGTATATATTTTTATCCTTAGTATATGAAATGTCATTGTATTAATAATATTTCTCATATGGACTATAATCTGCCAATAAACCTTTTCATTTTCATTTTCATTTCATATATATATATATATATCAGTTGTTTGGAAAATCAGAAAAACTCTTTTGTTGCTCTATATATTTACATATTTTTCAAACTTGTCTGAATGCTAAAAATGCTTTCTAATTGGAGGAGACAAGGTACAGAACATGAAAACCAACCAACCTTTCGATAAAAACGTTTTTTCAAATCTTCGAGCTAGGAGCTTTCAAGATATAAGCGATGATATATATATATATATATATATATATATATATACAGTATATATATGTTATACACAAGCCACTTGATTCCCCATAATACCCCATGTTTTATCTTCAATATTTAAAACAGCCCTTGAGATAAACCTCGAGTGTCCTCATCGACTCGTGCGACGCTCCTCTCCCCTTTTTCTTTGTTGTTAAATGCTTGCCTCGGCGCGTTTTGGACTCGTAGGAGGGATGGAGTACGAAAACAGATGCGGACCCGTCAGAAGATATCTGGCGCTTCGTCGGGAATGAGTAAAGGCCGGGTGGCGCTTCGTCGGGAATGAGTAAAGGCCGGGTGGCGCTCTGGTAATTCTCCGAGTAGGCCTTTGAGAGGGTCTGCTCGTTAAAGACTAAATTTGAGAGTTCCATTGAGTGAGATTTGAGTTCGAGATATTGAGTTTGAGAGAATATTGGGATTTTGAGTTTATGAGGAAATATTGAGAGCCGTTAACCTAAACTACTGCGAGGGATGTAGTGGAATGGGCAACGATAGAACTTAAATTATTTAATTAATGTTAAGACTAGTTTAAGAAAAAACCTGAACTTGACCGTACTATATTTCGAATTTGAGACTGAACTTGTTGCCAAATGTGACTTAAATTTATTGATTAAAAGCTATTCAAACAAACCATTTCATTATTAAATACACACTAAAATCGGGGGTACAGAAGTAAGCGGAGGATAAAGAATTCACGCAGAGGGTCACTAACTTAACGAAAGATTTGTTATAACTTCAATTTACTCATCGAGCATTTACAGTGACCTTCGAGAAAAACAATTTGTAATAGTGGTCCGTCTCCCCTGACAACGGACGATTTTTCATTACAAAACTGGTGTCAGAAGTAGGGGATAAAACGGACAATTTTTTATTATAACTGATGTCAGGTGTGGGGTCTTCCCTTTCTGGTACCCCCCCCCAAAAAAAAACCTAAGTGAAAAAAAGTGAAAAAAGTGCTCTCCAAGTGTGTATATGAGGGCTACCAGCTCGCAACAGACAGCGACGAAAGACAACGTGAGGGTCACTCGATCGAGAACCGCTGCGTTGGCTGCTGCTGCTCAGGCCGAGTCGACATCGCAACTTGCTACTGAACACCAAGCGGCAGGAGGAGTAAACTTTCCCACCAACGTGGAAAGAGAGGTGAGCGACCCATCTTGTGTTGCGAGAGGTTTTTAGAGGACGAGTGGAGAGCCTCCCTACAACGGGCAGTTCCCCTAAATTAACCTCATCAAACCTTCATTTCTTTCCCCCCAAAATTTTGATATAAATAAAGTACCTTTCCTTCCAATCGGTTCCCCTAGACTCGAGTTTGAGACTGATCCTGTTCCGAACCCATTTTTAGAACAATTTAGAGATTCAAATTCGGTCGAGTTTTGGCCGATCTCATTCGAGAACATGCCTCTTGGCCAAGAAGAAATCAGTCCCAACCATGTATCAGCAACCACTCCCTACCCACTTCCCTCATCCCTATGTCTCCCCTTTCTAGCCAATGTATCCTCACTTGTATTCCCCCAATGTAGGCTTCCCCGATCCACACGTTAATACTGTCCCGTATAACACTAGTAATGCACCCAAATTCCATACAAAAAATGCCGGGTATAAGCACGCTCGATGTCTTTTATGTGAGGACAGGGGACACCTAGCTCTTCATTGCCCCCTGATTGAAGGAGTGAAGACATTGAAGGAGAGTGAAAGGGTGCGTGAAAGGGATGAAAGCTATAGGCGAGAGAATGAAAGAGATCATCGGAGGGAATGGACCCCAAGAGGAGGCCGACGGTATGAAGATTATGAAAGAAGAGGAAGTAGGTACTCTTCCCCTTCCGAATATTCGAGAAGACGGAACTTCTCGCCGTATGAGAGAAACAGAGATAATTATGGTAACCCAAGATACGACAACAGGTATGAGGAGGAGAAACGGAGAAACGGAGGTTACCCCTCCCCCGACAGGAATGGAGGCAGGTATCCCGACAGAAGAACTTACCGAAGTCCGTCACCCTATTGGAGATACGATAAGGAAAGAGAACCTAACCGCGGAAGACGCCAAGAAAAAGAATGGGAAAAAGGGCGAGATAATTCTCCGAGGCCCCGAAGAAATGACCCCTCAACCGAAAGGGACCTTTTCCCCCGAGTGTCATTTAAGGAAGAGGAAGAGGTAAAACACAAGACAAAAAACTGGAATTGAAGTCGATATTGGTAAGGAGAAAAGAAGACAAAGGCAGGGACCGGGACAGAAGAGATAAAGGTGAGAAAGTGAAAGTGAACGAATGGAATGAAAGAGACAGAAAAAATCTCACAAATAAGGAAGCGAAAGAGATGAATGAAATGTATAAAAGGAATGAAAGACGCATCTTCAATAATGATACGAAAGAGGAGTGTCTAAACGTTTATGAAACGAGCGATATTGAAAGTGCATTTACGGTGCGAGAGGACGGAGTGAGTCTGCAGATTGATTTGACCTTGAGAGTGGAGTCTGCATTAGGCAAACCTCAAAACGAGTGCGAGGAAAGGGAAAGTGACCTTGACTCGGAGGTAAAACCTCAGTCGAAAGAAACAGATGCGGTGAAAACAATAACGGAATGTACGAGAAAAATGTATGAGGTGTTCGAATTAAGCGAGAAAGAAATGGAAGGAATGCAAAAATTAAAACCTGAGAGCGAGTTAGATGATAGCGTGATAAATGAGAACACGAAAAACCGAAGGGAAATTGATCCCCCAACGGAAGCACAATTGGTAAATGGAGTATATATTGTGTTCATGTGACGTGAATATGAGATATAACGTGACGAAGAATGACTCGTGTTTGTATTGTGGGAATGGAAGTAGTTTGAATCCGACGAACAAAAATGTAAATTGCGAAAATGAATTAAAAACGAGCGAGGAAAATATCGTGATAATGGACGCGGATGATTGGCTATACAGAAAATGACGGAATTCAGCGAAAGAGACATAAATGAAGTAGCTCCTTCGAATGATTGCCCCTCTGAATCGACCAGGGTAAAAATAAACGAAAGTTGCGTGAGGGAGAATGCAGAGCAACAAATAATGAATGAAAACGGTCCCATGATGTCCCTTGAACTTTTGAACGAAGGGGCCAATGTCTGTTTAACAAGGGAAGGGTCAATTGACACTGTTAAATTTCGACCCCAAGTCGAAATTACGAGTCATAGCCGTAAGGCGGTAAATGACAAAGTCCTAACCACCATGGGACAAATAGAAACAAAAATAGGCATTGAGCGCGAGAAATATGATCTTACTGCGTTGCTCGTTAAAGAATTGCCTGAGGGATTAAACTTTATTTTAGGGGCGGATTTCATCCGAGCAAACCTCATACATGTTGCAGGTAAAGGCACGTGGTTTGTGGCTTACATAAATGAGATACAAATCCCCTTGAGTACGAAATTGATGGGAGCCCCAAACCATGAAGACCAAAGCGCGGAGAGAAAAGAAGTAAACAACCTCCCTCTCCCATTAGTACGAGGGTCCACTTCCATTGCCCCTTTAGCTGGAGCAATTTTAGAAGTACGGACTCCTTCCCCGTTGAAGGAGGGATCCACTTTAATCGTAGAGGCGAGAGAAACCCCTTTAAACCTAAGGGTAGAACCGCAACTAGTTTGCGTGAACGAAGAAAGGAATGTATCCGTTATCGTGCGAAATGAATCCGCCAACGATAGAGTTAAAGTTATGGAAGAAAGGACAAAGCTAGAGGGAGAAGTTTTATGATACTGCGATTGCGAAGAGAAAAAACCCTGTAGCGCGCCAAACGAATGCTCTTCCAACGGCTAAGAACCCAAGAAAGAAGTGAGTGAAAAAGAGACCAATTAATTCATGAACCATAAGCGTAAATGGTCTGAAGATGAAATTTCAGAGGAAATTTATAACATGGAAATGATGAGCGAATTCTCGTTAACCCCTAAGTCTGTGAAGCAGGAAAGAAGGGAAGTAGAAGAATTTGTAAAAAATCCTAAATTAGACCCAGAAGAAAGGAGGAGATTAAAAAACCCTCTTAAGGACTACATTGAACAAAAGAAGAGAAAATTAAACGAGACTGAAATTGTGACCGAAGAAGAAGAAACAAACAAGATGAATTACAGACGCCAGAAAAATAAACGCAATTATAGTGACGAAACGAAAAGAAAAAAGAGATAACCAATGAACCGCACCCTTCCGCAACCGGTACGAGGAAACGGATAGTTTGCGGTCGCACGCAGGTCGACCACCAGAACTCATTTAAAGGTCCTGATTGCTGGTCTAGAAGATGAACTTATCGGCTAACGTTTAGAAGGCGATCGAACGAGTAAACAAGACACGCACACAAATTAAACTAAAGGGAACAAATGGGTTAAACTCTTCCCCGAGACAATCAAGAAAGATGTTCGTTCATTTTAACAAATCTTTTACCATCTAATATATAATCAAATTAATCTCCCCCCCTCGGAAAGCTGACTGAAAGGCAGGATTCATGTTGGGAGTTAACAATGTTCACGTAACTATATATATTTTATATCGTGTTTCATACTGGTTTATATCAATTTATGTTATTAATAATATTTGATAAATTTATACATTTGATATCGTAATGGTTGACTCAGAAATTGGTAGCGAGGGAATATTCACGAGAAAACAGTCGGTGTAAATGCATAGGTTGGAAATAGTAATATGATGAGATAGCATGTTTCGCGCGTCCAAATCAGCTCTCAAATTCCTTGAGTTTAAGGGAATCGAGTGGAAAATTTATAAAAAAGAATTCATTAAGATTTCGAGAAAATAAATTTTCTTGTTTATCATTGCTCATATAAAATATTTTTGTTTTGTCTTAACGAAATTGCTCCTGAATTAATCATGATCCCCATCCTCTTAACCTCATGCGCCATACACGTTGGGGCGCAGACAATCACGGAAGCCCGACTATCGAAACCTACTGATCCTGAACCGCCCCGCGATTTCGAGATCACTTACATAGTAAACTCCTCGTTTACGAAAGAAGCCTTACACCACTTCAATGCTTCCTTGTCGCGAGGAATAGACCTCCGGGATATGACTCGATACCTCCGACAGTCACCCTCAAGAAGTAAGACGAAGGAACGACCTCCTTCGTCTCGTACTCCACCCTCACCCTTGGTTTCGTATTGAGAATCGCCGTCATCGGAATTGCGACCTGGAAGAGACGATGCTGTCGCCGCCGAGATCCTCCACCGGTACCAACTGCCAGGTTTAAAATCCCTGCATCGGGCCCCCCGGAAGCTCAGGTGACCCGATCGCCAACGCCCCAAGAAGCCCCCCTCATGAATTTCGCTTTTCACCGACGAGCCCAAGTTTCGTCAGAAGATTGTCCTCGGGAATTCGGTCATATCGCACGCCAGACTCAGCACCTAACGTTGGCTACGAGGAACTGGGCATTCCCGTAATTAAGACTTAAATCATTTCTCCCATCTGGCCCCTTTGTGTTTTTCCCCATTTTTAATACTTACGAAAAAACGGCCGAATGAAGGTAGTTTAATTTATTGAATTAAATTTACATGGTAGAATTGAATTGCTAAAGTAATAACTTCATTCGGTAGTTAGTGCGTAACTAACTGATAATTAGGGATGTGTTTAATTTAATTAAATACGTAATATTTTCCTTCAGTGATTAGTGCTTAACGAATTAGTGTTCGATTTACGAGCCTTACTGAAATGACCTCTCGTTGTGAAATTTATAAGTTTCTCCGTCTGTGTATTTCAAATTTTCTCCCTGCTATATCGCTTTCCTTTACTTATTTTAAAAACCATATTAACTCATAAAACCATTATAATATCATTATGATTTGTAATATCGCCCTTCGTCATAAGACGAGATTGCGAAAGTCTCTCGAAAGCAACTTTCTGTAAATAGAGATCAGATGCTGACCAACTTGTTATTACGCTGACGATGCGGGTAAAGCTTGCATTCGAAATAATTGCTGACCGTACCTGATAACTAAATTATACTGCAACATATAAATTCATATAATTTCATTCAGTTAACTAATAAAGTAGGCCCTCGGAATGTAGGCTTTTGTCTTTCGGTTGAGTATGCAAATTTTAGTATAGAAAAAAGAAAAAAAGAATGTTTCCATTTTTACTTATAAAATTTATGAACTTTATAAGATTTATGAAAATTTCATTTAGTCATCCCTTTGGAAAACTATAAGAGTCATTAGGCGACTCGTCGTACGAGTTATTCCTCCTAAAGAAAGCACTTTCCACCCCAAGTTACAAGAATTAGTCGTCCTAAACCGGTAGACGCATTTTTCATGATGTTAACATAAATGAAAATGACACTATATTGAATGCTGATCCGTTTCCTCATCGGATTATTTAATTTTGGGAAAGGCGCTGCCCTTATAAGGCAGTCAGAAATTAAAATTTCCCAGTATAATGTGATCTTCTTGCTATATATTTCCCTTCTTAAACCTACCCTTTCCTTGATTATATATTGGTTATTCGGTGAGTAAACAAACATTTTCAACCCTTGTTCCGCATATATTTAAGAAGCATACTTTCAGTACTCACGGTATTTATTCTATGAATGTAATTTCAGAATAAATCTACATATGTTGTTTAACTCAGTATTTATTATGTAAATTTAATTTTTAGCTTATTGATTTGACAACTTTAAATTTATTTAGAAATAATAAGCAAGTTTAACTAGGTTAATGTTCGATTGAATTTCTCATATTTTCATTGTAACTACGAGTTCTAACGTAACTGGATAGACCTAAGTAACCTAAATTCGTGTTTTGAGAATTGCCTCTCCACTATGAATCATTTCCGTTCACGGAGCATTTATCTTTCCGTATTCACGGACCAGTGAAGTCCTTCGTTCGGCCTCAAGTTCCCTCAGGGACTCAATACTTTTTTTCTTTTTTTTTTTTTTTTTGGAAGGAACGAATTTGTTATACACAAGCCACTTGATTCCCCATAATACCCCATGTTTTATCTTCAATATTTAAAACAGCCCTTGAGATAAACCTCGAGTGTCCTCATCGACTCGTGAGACGCTCCTCCCCCCTTTTTCTTTGTTGTTAAATGCTTGCCTCGGCGCGTTTTGGACTCGTAGGAGGGATGGAGTACGAAAACAGATGCGGACCCGTCAGAAGATATCTGGCGCTTCGTCGGGAATGAGTAAAGGCCGGGTGGCGCTCTGGTAATTCTCCGAGTAGGCCTTTGAGAGGGTCTGCTCGTTAAAGACTAAATTTGAGAGTTCCATTGAGTGAGATTTGAGTTCGAGATATTGAGTTTTGAGAGAATATTGAGATTTTGAGTTTATGAGGAAATATTGAGAACCGTTAACCTAAACTACTGCGAGGGATGTAGTGGATGGGCAACGATAGAACTTAAATTATTTAATTAATGTTAAGACTAGTTTAAGAAAAAACCTGAACTTGACCGTACTATATTTCGAATTTGAGACTGAACTTGTAGCCAAATGTGACTTAAATTTATTGATTAAAAGCTATTCAAACAAACCATTTCATTATCAAATACACACTAAAATCGGGGGTACAGAAGTAAGCGGAGGGTAAAGAATTCACGCAGAGGGTCACTAACTTAAAGAAAGATTTATTATAACTTCAATTTACTCATCGAACATTTACAGTGACCTTCGAGAAAAAAAATTTGTAATAAGGGTGTCTTCCCTGACAACGGACGATTTTTTATTACAAAACTGGTGTCAGAAGTAGGGGATAAAATTGAATTTTTTTTATTACATATATATATATATATATATATATATATATATATATATATGGCTATCAGAGAGGAGCTAGGATGGCCATTTGGCCTGGGCCTCAAGCTTAAGTGGGGCCTCAAATTTAGAAACTTTCAGGTTTGAATATAATGTTTTGCAGTGAAAGTAATAATTGGGTTTAGCTATGGGCCTCAAAAGCTGGAAGTGATCCGGGCCTCTCTGGACCTCTGAGAGGGCCTATATATATATATATATTATATATATATATATAGAGAGAGAGAGAGAGAGAGAGAGAGAGAGAGAGGAGAGAGAGAAGAGGTTATAGAACACTTCATTACAGGCTTATATGTTTAATGCAAAATTTTGTAGAATTCAATACGGAAAAATACTTTTCAAGTGCGTGGCGAATGCATCAATCAAGAGACCACAAAAGGTCATCCTTACGATGGTAATTTTTGCCCATGTAGGCCTTTTATGGAAACAAACTCAAAGAGATCAGTTCATCTCGGTTTTGAGGATACTGCATATGCAGATCCTCATTCAGATCGGACTACCGATCCAAAAGGTTTCCTGCATGTACAAAGGATGACACGGGACGGACGTTTCTGGATACCAAAAACCACCTGAATTCGTTGTGGCTGGAAACGGGTGTTATCCTCGTGAAACATTCCCATAATGCTGTAAAGCAAAATCCAAGAGAAATCCTCAAACCAAAACCATTAAAAGATCTGACCTAGCCATATAATTACAAACGATGAAGCTCCTCAAGCCTTACCCAGCTCAAAATTTTTGAGTCTACATATGTTTCGCAGTTATTCTTCAAAGGTCTCGCGGACTGCACCTATCAGATGACAGGCCTACTGTACATACACACAATCTCGCGCCTACCACCAGAGTGATAGCTATTAGCTGTAAGATTCACATAACCTACGTCAGCCACGCCAACCAGTACCTTTATAGAAATTCTACGCGCGAGTGTAAACGTTCAATTAATTTTTCTCTAAGTTGCACCATTCATCGAACTTGTAATTAAATAAAAAAATAAATATTATTGTACAGTTCAAGGTTAAATTAAATGATTTTTAATCTGTTTATTGTTGCATATTAATACTTCATAGAAAATTAGCGCTTTTCGCATTCTTTCTTGCCATGAGAATGTATTTAATAAATAACATTCAAGCCTACATCCAGCTCAGTATCATTTTGCAGAAATTAATTTTACAAATCTCTCTCTCTCTCTCTCTCTCTCTCTCTCTCTCTCTCTCTCTCTCTCTCTCTCTATATATATATATATATATATATATATATATAATATATATATATATGTACCGTGTGTAATAAATTAGTAATTTCACCCGTCATTGGTTCAGAAAATGCAATATAAAACTGAACAATTCTAAATTTTAAAATTTTAAAAGCGAAGAAATATTGAAGAATTACACGATTTTATTTCGCTTTACACCTGTTCATATAAGTAAAGTTAGATTAACAAATGGGCCTGAACCCATGCATGCACAGCCGAACGCTTCACTGCATCTTGTTATTTATCACCATTTTTATTATTTTATTAAATTTTTTATTATTTATTAACATTTTTCGAATTGTTATAGGCATATTTATTATTATTGATCAGCATTTTTTCACCATTTTTATTATCAATGTCATTAGCTATTGTAATTTTTCTAATTTGTATTATAATTTTTATTTTTATTTTCACCATTTTTATTGTTGTATTATTTATCTTCATTTTTATAATTTTTATTATTTATTATCATTTGTTGTATAATTAATTTTTATTATTATCATTGAAAATATCGATCGGCATTTCAGTAAAAAATATATCTCGGCGATCGTGGGCCGGCCACTTTTCTATGAGTCTGTACCCAATCACAGAGAAATTATAATACGGCGCTTGGCGCTCAGGAACATAATTTATCTTGTCAAATATATCGGTATTTGTATATCCCTTAAAAAAAACTTTTAGTGAACTTTCATGAACGTTTTTAAACGTTTTATGAAAGTCGATTTGTTTTCTGGGATGGGAATACATTTTCAGGATATAATCCAAAGATATCATAGAAAAGCATCTAAAATTCAACCCATACCCATCCGTGATATGTTTGCTGGGTATATGTAAAATAACTTCACATAAAATTAGGAACTTATAGTATAAGCATTTTCTCGACGAGGAATTTCAATGATACTCTAATAAACTGACCTAACTTAAGCCTAACCTATGTTAACCTAAGCTAAGCTAACTTAATTTAATCCTCAAAATGGTCAATAAAAATGTCACGTCGAGAAATGGCGTTACCTCCGAATTTATTATAGTATACTTTTAAATTCAAAATATTGATCATTATAAAATTAGAACGCTGTAAATTAAGGAATACTTAAAAATTCTTATAAGTAATCAAATAATATTTAATAATAATAGTAACTGATTATTAATAAAAAAATAATTAATACTACACAATACAGTAATTCATTAAAGTAATTAAATTTATTTATTTATTTATTTATTAAAAGACTAAATGAAGTTTTGGGAATGGGTCTTAATTGTATTCTGTTCAAGTCTAAAATGAAGACGCAACTTGGAGTCTAACTCTTATCACGTACGAGAAGCTTTTCCACGAATGCACTTAAGATCGTCTTCCATTTTTAGTTTACGAAAACCAAACACATCCCAAGATGGGGTTTCCTTCTTAGTTCCATTTTAATTTTCATCCGTACCTCATTATTGCTGTACTTTATATTATTATTATTATTATTATTATTTTATTATTATTATTATTATTATTATTTCTATATAATATGATTTAAGGGAAGAATAATCAGAGACTGCTTTCACTTTTTATCGTAAGTACAATCATTGTATATAAATTCTAACGAAACAGTATTGGATTTAAAGTGTAAAAATGTTTTCCTTTCTCTGTTCGGTCAACCTTTGGAAGAAATGAAACATGGTCCCTGATTGGACAATTCATAAACTCTAATTCAACGTTGTGAATACACATTATTGAGAGATGTATGGATCCCTCCTCCGTAGGCGGAGACTTCCGTAAAAGTGACAGACATTTTCAGACATTTACATGATAAAAATGTGAATTTTCTCAATTGGTAAACGAGTTCACATTAACAGAATATAATTATTGGCATTCATGGAAAGCCTTCAACGTATACAAGCACTGTCGCACTCTTAAACGAATTCCTAACAAGCTTCGAAGATATTCAGATATGATTGAACGAAACGTCAGAGAAAGGAGCGGAACAAAAATTGACCTTAACGTATAAACTTATAAAGAACTGACTTTAACTTACAAACAAGAGCTAGACCTTAATTAAATAATATAATATTTATATAATGGCGAGAAAAATAGAAAAGTATTTTAGAATCAATTTTCACGAGTTAAAAAAGGTCCCTCGTTCAGTCAACATAATTAAAATTGCCGTTTTCTCATTATGGATACACTACTTGCGTTCAATTCAAAACGTTTACAGTTGGTGGAACGTAGTTTAGAAAATTAGATTAATATCACTAGTGGTATTCCAAACCCTCGTAAATGACCGGTTTTTTCCTTCTTAAACTGTCGATTTAATTTGTGTTGGAATATAATTAAAATCCATTTGTGTTTCTTTGCCATCGTAACAATTATATTTCAAACGGTCGTAAAAGTTCAATACATTAGACATTAATCGGCGTTTTTCCTCTGTGAAATTGGGGTTCGGATACTCGCGAGCTATTGAAATATAAGCATCAATATGTGACTTCGAATTCAATGCCTGTTTAAAATTCACTTATATTACGGGCATTGCGCATTTTGGAATTTAGATAATGCCATACCATTTATAAAGGCAGTGAATATTTAAAAATAGTTTATACGATTTAAATTAAGAGTTACAAAACTGAAACAAAAGCATATCGTATTCTATGTCTTGTCATTACATTTGTCAAGCCATTCATAGATGCGAGTTGTTATTCACATCCCAATTACGAATTGTCTTTCAAAAGAAAACAACTCTTTACTCCCGTAAAAATCTTGAACGGATAATAATGGCAACCAACCATAAATTCTCCCCTTGTCGTATGTCGTACAGAAAAAACATACATTTAACTTTAGCTACGATGCGTGAGTAACGAATAGAATCGAATTAAAGAAAAGAGACAAAAGGAAGAGAATAAAGGTCTAAATGCAAACCTTTAATTGTTCACGTGAATGAAAACATTTCCTGAAGCGAAATCGACGTATACAAAATTCAAAACAGATCGATGGACTCCGTTATCTACTTTGAGCTTTCACTCAAAAAACAAATGACAGTTAATGAACTTTTATAATGAAAATTTACTACTACTCCTACTACTACTACTACTACTACTATTACAAATAATAATGATAATAATAATAATAATAATATATAATAATAATAATAATAATAATAATAATAATAATGGAAGATAAATTAGATTCATTTGGGCCCCAAGCCTGAATCTGAGAGAGGAGAGATCCCATCTACTGATCATATGTTTCACAATAAGACGAAATAAGGCCTTCGAGTCTCGTTTCTCGTGACAGAAATCTCAAGTCCTTAAGTAATTACCGCTCTTCATCCACGCAACGCTACGATGCACCTCTAGTGTACCAACATACAGGTGTGTGTGTGTGTGTGTGTGTGTGTGTGTGTGTGTGCGCGTACAGAAATAACGACCACTGTGAAAGAGTAATTTATCTAGACTGGACGTTTCGGTTTACGGAATGGGAACCCCTCAGCCTAAACTCTTTGCAGTGTTTAGGCTCTCATCTGATGATAGTCGTTGGTCGAGAACCGAAAAGTCTTCTATTCCAGCATATTGTATTTTATCGCTTTATCGTGTTTCTATTTAAGATAATAAAATAAAATCATAATAAAAAATACTAATTTGTAAGGATTTCTTTTATTTTAATATCATGTTATACGGAGAGAGCAAAATTTTATTTAAATATAATTAGGTTCAGTAATTATAAAGCTTCGATAAATCTCAATTATTTTTCCTACTCATTTATTCAAAATTAATTAAAATATGAATAAAATAATCGTAGCAAATAATTAAAAGAGAAACCTTAATAATATTTCTTTACAAAAATGAGTTCTTTTGTCAAAGAAAAGAAAATTATATAAAAAAACCTCTTTTAATAATAATAAAATAAAAAAAATTACGACTCTCATTTTCATAATATCTTATTAGGATCATATGTATATATATATATATATATATATATAAGTTATTAAGTACATTGCCATCTATTTTCTGTATGTGGATATTAACTGCTTTTTTTGTCGTATTTTTTCCGTAAAAATATTTCATTACTCAGTTGCTTTGAAGTTTCGTAAAAGGAAAATTTTCAATCTGATTTTCGCAGAGATGAGATGATATTATTTCATTATAAAATAAACAAATTTTAATCTAAATTCTTCTTAAAAAGATAACGCGGAATGTTAGTCGTCCTTTCAACGTCCTTTCAAAAATCTTTTCATGAAAATTAATTATTTAGCAAATTTTACGTACGATCAATTTAATTCAATGACACTATTTTAACCTTTCAGCTTTAACTTCATCGTCTTTAAACGTTTGAAGAATACCTCTGAACGGTATTTCCGTTGTCGTGTCCCCTCCGAATCAAAGTAAGCTTCAGAGAGCTCTCACAGAGCAATAAATGAATGCAGTATGTCAGACGAATCCAGTTAAACGAAGTATTTTCGTTTCAAATGGATTTAAAAATGGGTGGAGAGCCATTTTAATGGTTCGCTGGATCCTACATACGACCTACATATACAACATTGAGGCACAAAATCCAGGTCAAACGATATTTCCTTTTAAATTGGCAATTTTTTTAGGTTTGATTCGGTTAGCTTAGGTTAGGTTAGATTGTCAGAGTGTGGATCAAATTCTCCGTCGACGAAATAATAATAATAATAATAATGATAATAATAATAATGAGTAAGGAGGGAGAGAAAATAGCAGAGCGCTTACGCCAGACTAACGCGACCATTGTTTTAACTCCCAAATTATTATTACCTTCACCATTGGGAGTCGAACTCCTGACCTCAGTGTCTCCACTTTACTTATAGGGAAACAGTGTTACCAACTGCGCCACGGTTGATGATGAAATGTTTATAGGCCTAAGTCTCAAAATCCGAGGCAAGAAGCGTTTGTCAGCAGTGCGCGATACTTTTGAATGGAGAGAATAACTACTTTTCAAAGTTAAGAATTATTACTGTAAATTTTTATAAAAATTTGAAATAAGAACACAATATTTTGAGGAATTTTACACTTTAAAAGAAAGATCCAAAAATTAGAAGAGAATCTTCCTCAAAATGGCATCTAGAAAGGTTTTATTCCAATTTTATTGTCTTCAGAAGTTCGAAGAGTTGTCTTTGTTAAAGTAGGTTAAGTATAGGTAAGTTAAATCAGCTTAAGATCTTAAGCTTTATCGACGAGTTATATCGTTTATCGGTACTATAAAAGTGAAAAAAGTAACGCTTAACGGGTTAAATTCGCTAATTTTGTTTCGCCGTCCGTGTTCATGTCTGTGAATTCCCAAACACTTCTGAAGAAAACTTTTATATCCAAGAAAAATTTCTCAACGTCCCAAAATCTGCACCGAAAGGCAAAAGTTTTGTCTTGGAAAAGGTCCCAACGCCATACTATTCACTATTTAACTCCAATTTGGGTTTGATGAATTTGTTTTTTGACTCGTTTTATATTCAAAACGAGACACTGCGGCTACATGCAGTGATCAGTGCCTCGCTGAACGAATGTGAAATAGATGTCAAATTGAAAGAAAGTGAAAAAAAAAGATTCTCGGAATAAATGAAAATTCCTTCCACAAAACGTGATATGAAAATTACGGAATGAAACTGTATTGTTCTGAGGAGTGTTCATTCAATATGAAAAACCTTTCTATAATACAGGGTGTACATAAGGTTAGGATCTAATTTTGTGAAGCACTTGGAAATTATATGGAATTCAATCATAAAATGATAAAGTAGTAACATTTATTAAATAATTAAGAGTAGGATTCGACGTGACGCCCATCAGTATCCCTGCACAGCTCAAATCGTTCCGCAGCATTTCTAAACACATTCTGGAGCATTTGCGAGGTTATGTTATTTGCAGCAGTTCGTATACGTGTACGTAAGTTTTCAAGACTCGTAATCTTCGTCTGATAGACGTGCGATTTGATAAAGCCCTATGCAAAGAAATCTAAAGGGGTTAAATCTGGTGATCTCGCTGGCCAAGGTCTGTTGCTTCCGCGTCCGATCCAGCGATTTGGAAAACGTCCATTTAGATAATTCTGAACAATTTTGGCATAGTGACAAGGAGCACCATCATGTTGATAGACGACGGTACTAACAATCCTATCCCCAATCAGCTGAGGTTCAAGGAATTGCTGCAACATGTCCAGATAAATAAGCCCCGTAACTGTAGCTTCAGCAAAGAAAAAAGGACCAGAAACCTTAGATTTTGTTAAACCCATCCAGACATTAACTTTAGGTGAGTCTCTTTCCCAATTTTGGACGAAATCATTCGGTCTTTCATCTGCCCAAATTCGACAGTTATGGCGATTTACTTTTCCACACGTATGGAAAGTGGCTTCATCACTAAAGAGAATGTTGTCCATTAAATTATCACTCCAGATTTGTTCTACGAGATCAGCACACACAGCACTTCGTCGAGGGAAATCTTCCTCACGTAAATCATGTAAAACCTGCAAATGATAGCTTTTCTTCTGCAAATTAACTTTCAGAATTTTGTGCACATATGACGTCGGGAGGCCGAGTCTGTGTGATGCAGCACGAACGGACGTACGTGGCTCCTCAGTGATAATTCCGCGTACTGCATTCACGGTAAGATCTGACATACACGGTCGTCCTGATCTTGCTTCATCATTTACAGATCCCGTTCGTTTAAATTTGTTCACCAATTTTCGTATTATCTTGTCTATTGGCCCCGGCTTATGAAATCTCCTTCTAAACTTCCCTCTGATGTCATTGTATTTCTTTCCCTCGATTCGCCAAATTACTATTGCCACACGCCCTTCTGTATTCATTCTAAGGGCTTCTGAAAAGAAAAATAGAAAAAAATAATTATTCCACAAAAATAGATCCTGACTTTATGTACACCCTGTATTTTACTGCAGCTGAGGAACCTAAAGTAGATTAATCGTCGTACGATAATTACACTGGCCAACAAGTATTTTTCATTAGATATAATTATGGGTGGGCTAGATAGCTTTTGGGACGCTGATTCCAAATCTGTTTTCGGTTTTCCTTTAGCACGTCTAGTTTTCGAGATGAGACCGATCATAATATATATAATAAATATAATATATATATAATATAATACTATATATAATATATATATGCATATAACTATATACACAATATATAATATGCGTCCTTTATATAATATAATAATATATATATATAATATTCATATAACTATATATAATATAATATATAATACTATATGTACAATATATAATATGCGTCCTTTATACATGTAGCAGAGTATTTTGTCGTTGCAGATTAGGTGTAGGTTTTTGCTTTACCGTTTCTGTACCCTCATGTATGGCATTTTGCCGTTTCAACTTAGGCTTCCCGCAGGTTGTCTTGTGGTATTTTAAGTGAGAGCAGTTGCTGGCCACAAATTTGCAAACGTTGCACATGTACACCCTTTTATTCTTTGGTGTAACAGTCACATGTCTAGTTGTGTGTTGTGTTTTGTTTTGTGCCGCCCACTTACACATTTTATTTTTTCAGGTGATTTACATCAACCCACTCATCGATCATCATGCCTCGAAAGTGTAAAAATCACCCCGACAATTTCTGTTACGTTCGCGACTAAATCACAACGGCGTACAATCACGATGGATCTTCGGAAAACTTACCGGTTATACTTCGGCTATCCACTAGTGACTATGCGACCAAGATAAGGCATGAGCGCCACATGTTATCTGTACCGCTTGTTCGCATGGATTACGTGACTAGTTGAATCAAAGGAAAAAGTCGATACTGTTCACTATACCCATAACTGGATTCTTCATGAACTGGAATCCATAACTGGATTCTCTATGAAGAACAAGCTTAACATTAACATCATTTATCCGAACGTAGACTCCGCGATAAGACCGATCCCGATTCCGGTATCTCCACCCCATGTACTCGATTCTTTAGAAGACGAAAGGGAATCCAACGAAGGTGCGATTGGCGGAGATGCGGGACCTTCGGCCGATCTTGACTACACACCTGACGAAGAACAATCGGAGCCGGAGAGGCTTACCCAAAATGAGTTGAATGACCTCATTAGAGACCTAGCCCTCTCCAAAGAGAAATCAGAACTTCTCTCCTCGAGACTCAAGCAGAAACACTTACTTGAGAAGAACGTCCGAGTGTGTCACTATCGAAAACGAAACCATGATTTGGCGACATTTCTTACAGTAGACGGTCCGCTCTGCTCGTGGGCCGACAGTTGAGCGCAAGACAATTGAGCGCACGACAATTGAGCGCAACGACCATTAAGCGCAGCAACAATTGAACTCAACGACAATTGGTCAAAAGGTGAAATAAATAGCCGTTATAAAACACTAGATTAGATTTTATTAAAATTTTATTAAAATAAGTAAAACAAGAATTCTCTACTTTTGAAGCACGGAGATAATCGAAGCAATGTCTGTTTCTGTAGTCCTTAACAATGTCAATAATGACTTTATTTGTTCGAATATACTTGCTGTGTTTTGAACTATCCTTTTGTCCAGAATCTAGTCTCACAATTTTATTTTGTGTGTGACTTTGCTCAAGTCTCAGGATATCTATAAGCTTATAAATTGTTGGATGGGAATGGCCGAATGACATTTGCATCGCTCGATGCCAACCTTCAACTGAATTGCTTGTTCGAGGGTGCTCACATTGGACACGATCGTAAACACTCCACACTGTTGGCTGGAACAGAGGATTTCTCCTGCCTCTCCTAAATGGTCTACCAATCCACGTGTCCTCGAAGTAAATCAACAAATCTTCAAGCTCTTCAGGCATTATGTCTTGTAATGATTCGAATACATCAATGATGTCACTTGCAGGAACAAAGGCCAAAGCAACCAACATTTTGGAGAAACTACGTATCTCTTCGTTGGTACCATACAGTTGTACCAAAGATAGAGCTTGAATCTTCCGCCAAACAGCCTGGCCTAAATGAAACAGACATCCTACCACATGCGCATTACTGAAAACTGAACACACAGCATTATGAAAGGCCTTTTCGTAGTCACACAGTATGGTGTTGGGTGCGATTGCTTCGTCCATTAGAAGAATTTGATTCAGAGCACGACGATATGTTTCCTCTGATTTATTCTGAAGCAAAATGTAAATCATAGGAAGGACACTTCCTCTATAAATTACGTGAATTACATAAAGCTGATAAAACAGCTGTGGGGCTATTTTAAACGTTCCATCTGCCAACCAATTTTTGTTTTCTTTGATTAATGTCAAGTTTTCAGGAGTACAAAATATGAAAAATCGATCAGGGTCATTAGCACCAGAATCATGAGCAAGGAATTTTTCTCCAGAATACGTATAACTAAGTTGTTGAGGTATTGAAATATCTGCAACTTTGGTTGGTGCTGGAATTGGATCACCTTTACATTTGCGTTGACGTTGTACAGTTCGCTGAAGAGAGCAATACTTTGGGAGGACGGCGATTGATTCAGCAAGCAAATTGACTTGAGTTTCTGTGATTATTCGATGAGGCGTATCATTCGATGTAGCTGCTCTTTCCCGAAGCTGCGATACGGATGCAGTTGCTGCTGACTTTGCTGGATTGGGGACATGGTTATGTTCATTTGCAGTTGCACATTCATCCTCAATGACGTAAATACGGCCTCTGCAATGAGCATTGACACAGCGCCATGACTCTTTACCAGAAGCCAATACTCTGTCCATTCGATATGAGTATCCTTCATATAACATATTCGTTTTTCCTTTCTCCGATGTTATCCGCTCCATGCTGTGTGGGATAAAAAGAACGAAGTTTTAAAAAATATATAAATACTCTATCTTAAGAGCACAGTTAGCTTACTTGGCTGGTTTTAGTTATTTAAACATTTGATGTAATGCATTTTAACATTTTTCCGTAAAAAAGTGAAATAAAAGCACAGTAATAAGGATAAAGAAATGCAATAAATAAATATTTATACCGCTAATATAACATGGACTAAAAAAATAAATACAATAGTGGAGTAAAAACAAAATAAATTTAAAACTGCAAAAACACCTTGGAGTGAAACTAACCTTTTTAAACAGGGTGACGCGAGGAGAGACACTGACCATAACTTAAGAAGGGTCGACAAGCTAAACTTGTTTGTAGGGAGTTGGTTGGTTAGTCTCTTTTAGGCAACATTTAGCGCTCAATTGTTGCTGCGCTTAATTGTCGTTGCGCTCAATTGTCGTTGCTCTCAATTGTCGTGCGCTCAATTGTCGGCGCTCAATTGTCGGCGCTCAATTGTCTTGCGCTCAATTGTCGGCGCTCCCGCTCTGCTATTGCCATGATATCAATAGACTTTTTGAGAACTTGTCACAGGTACACACACCATCTGAGTGGCACCTCTTCATTGATTCCTCACAGCGAAGCTTGAAAGCGGTTCTCCTGCATAACGGGAACTTAAAGCCGTCCATTCCGATCGCCCACTCCGTTCATCTAAAGGAGACGTACGATAACATGAATATACTACTCAAAGTAATCCAATACAGCACTCATCAATGGAATATCTGTGATCTCAAAGTCATTGGTATGTTAATGGGCATGCAAGGAGGGTTCACGAAATACTGTTGTTTCCTATGCCTATGGGACAGCCGTGCTACCGTGGATCATTACATCAGACGTGACTGGCATCAAAGAAGCACATACGAGCCAGGAACGAACAATGTCCAGTGTGTTCCTTTAGTTGATCCAAAGAAGATTTTCCTGCCACCTCTCCATATTAAGCTCGGCTTAATGAAAAATTTTGTGAAAGCGATGGGTAAGGCGAATTCGAGAGGGTTTCGATACCTTGTTGAGAAACTTGCAAACATCAGTGCCGCGAAATTGAAGGAGGGAATCTTTGTGGGGCTCCAAATCAGGGAGGTTCTGCAGGATGAAGGCTTTGAAGAAAGCCTCAATGCCTAGAACTAAAAGCATGGCAGGCTTTCAAATGGATTTGTGGAAACTTCTTGGGTAACCACAAGTCTCCCGCATACAAAGATGGAGTTCAGAAATTGCTCGATGCATATCAAGAAATGGGCTGTCGCATGTCCTTGAAAACACATTTTTTACATCCGCATATAGATTTCTTTCCCGAAAACCTTGGCGCAGTGAGTGACGAACAGGGGGAATGCTTCCATCAAGACATCCAGTCAATGAAAAATCGCCCCAAGGTCTCTGGAACGAAAGTATGCTGGCAGACTACTGCTGGATGTGGTACCGCGACGATCCGGACAAGGTTTACAAAAGAAAATCTTACTCGCAACGTTTTTAGGTTGGTGTACTTTTCTTTTTATGAATAAAGTACTTTTACGATAAATTGTGGTGAAATTGACACCAGTCATATTTCGATAACTACTGTAGATGTGCTAGAGGAAACCCGAAAACAGATTTGGAATCAGCGTACAAACGTGGTCTAGGAAAGTGTGTATACATCTTTGATGAAAGAAAAAAGTTCGATTTTGTCGACCAGTGTTATTTATTAATCACGCAGGATGATTTTTTTTATTGTTCCATGGGACGATAACTGATTGATCTTATTGTAAATACTCGTAATCCAGATGTCGTAACAGTTAACTTTTAGTTTCAAATCTAAATTTAAAATTTAAATAATTTAGTAATTTAACTATTATTATTTTATTCTCCATTGGAGTCGTAAGGTTAATTTCGCTCTCTCTCTCTCTCTCTCTCTCTCTCTCTCTCTCTCTCTCTCTATATATATATATATATATATATATATATAATTATATATACATATAGAGTATATATAGATGTATCTGATGGTGTAGTGGTCAGCGTCGCTGGCACGAATCTATCGCCCACGGGATCCAGACCCGGTGACGGCAGGCAGCGCGCAGCAAAACCCAGCTGTTCATCCTTCCACACTATAAAAAGAGAATTGGTTGGTAGAAAAATGGGTACCCTGTGTAGCCTAGTGGTTAAGACGCTGGACTGCTGGTGAGGTGTAGTTCGGATTCCACGTTAAATTGTAGGTGTAAGGTGGAGTGACAAGCTTGACCTTCGTCAAAATGAACAACTGGGGCCGGAGGCAAAACTAAGGTTATATATATATAATTTATATATATATATATATATATATATATATATATATATATATATATATATTTTTTTTTTTCACATATATATATATATATATATATATATATATACACAGGGTGGCCTAAAAGGTACCTACCAACATTAACTTACATTTTCTCTGAAACGAATGAATAGAATTCAATGAAAATTTGCTGATATACTATACTACTCACGGCATTTGTTGAATGAACATTTTGGAGAGAATGTCATTGGTTTGGACTATCGGAAGCACTATGGAAGCGGCATTGATTGGCCTGCCTATTCGCCTGATCTCAACCCGTGTGACTTCTTTTTGTGGGGATACCTCAAAGATAGAGTTTACCAGAGCAACCCAAAGACTTTGGAGGAGCTGAAATAAATCGATTGGACGTCAAATCGTCGACATTCCGACAGAGGTTCTCCACAGTGTGGTATCGAATTTTGGGATGAGGTTGCGAAAAATCGTCGTAGTGGAGGGAGTACATCGAACACATTGTCATATAAATGGCTTGTGATGCTGATTTGAATGGCGTTTCAACTATCTTTATATTCTCAATAGTTTTGGTGAAATAAAGGCTTAAACTTGGTAGGTACTTTTTGGGCCACCTTATATATATATATATATATATATATATATATATATATATATATATATATATATAGAGAGAGAGAGAGAGGAGAGAGAGAGAGAGAGAGAGAGAGAGAAAACTCATGCACTCATATAATTGTGTGATAGATTTGTTTGGAGTACGACTTCTCGACTTTCATACATACAATTTATCGAAGCTTCCCTCTGTGCCCTTTTCACCTTCAGAAACTTTCCCCTCTGTGGAAAAATTGTCCGTATTTCGATTCCTTTATATTTTTAATGTCTTTTAAAATCTTTTTCCCAATTTAAAAAATATGAAAACTATTGCATTCGGTGATCAGAGCAACGTGTGTCGATTTCATATTTAAATTCCTTTTATTTAATTACTTTTTAATATTTTTAAAGAATTTTATTAAAAGAAAAAGTAAAAAAATCATGAATAAAAATTGAATAAAAGTGTTAACAAATTTGCACCTTCGAAATTATTCATTGAATGGCCTTTGCGAAATAAATGAATACAATCGAGAAAATAAATTCACTAACGAAAAATAACGGTAACAGTAACGGTAACGGTAACAGGTAACAGTAACAAACAAAATTGTCGGTTATAAAAATTAAAAAAAAAAAAGGTGTTCATAGAAAAGAAATAATTTGTAACTAATTTAGCGGAGATCAGAATTATTTACACTTTGAAAAATAACGATATTGTTAAAGGGAATTCCACTATACTGCACGTCATACATACGCATACACACAGACGTACACGCATAAATCATACATACACCGCCCTACCAAAACACTTTGCCTAACTTTCTCAAAGGTATTATAATATCAAAGAACAAAGTACAATCAGGATGGATAAATACATAATAATATTCATTGAGTATTACTCGTATATTTGTATGTATTTTGTTAATGGAAAATATTCACTGAATCACCTCCGAAAAATAAATGAGAATCGAGTAAATAAATGTTTACATCACAAATAAATCTTTCATCGCAAAAGCATCGTCAGACCAAAACAATTTGGCCGCCCTTCTCAAACGTATTAAGGTACAGTTAGAGTTATGGAAGGTAAATACATGCGAAGCAGGAAACATTTTATTTTAATACTTGGTGGCACCACATTTTGCATTGAAAAGTTCTTTAACTCTCTCTCTCGCGTGTACAGTTTTCAAGATAGCGAATAACGTTTTGACACAAAATCATGACACTGACTCAACTATCTTATTTTTTTTAAATAATGTTATTGAGAAATGAAGCAACAGATAAAGCGCCATATATAAAATATTATTATATTTACCGTATATCACACCCGTTCATGCGAATTTCTTTCCATATACTGTGCATGAATCCATTACGAATGCAAGGGAAACTTTATTTTACGAGTAGGCTTGTATAATCATTGAGGAGGAGTAGAAATTGGCACAGAACTCAACTAATGCGGCACAATTACCAGCACAATGGGGAGTCGAACTCCCGAACTCAGTGGTTACACTTTTGCTGTGTTTGTCGTTCTACTAATACTCCAGTGGTCTCCGTTCTCTTTGGCTATTTAATAGATTTCATAAACATAAATATTTAGGACCCTACCGAACAAAATCATGCTGCAGAAGGATTTCAGTCTATACACTGGGGATTGGCTGTTGCTTTTCTCCAGCTCCGATCCAACTGGTGGAGAGGAAGAGCGCTTTGCCAACTCCCACAATTTCACCCAAATTGTCCACCAACCAAAGTAGATCTCTGATTATAACGTCCATTATGACTACCCAGTGAATCTACAGTATCTCTCACAATCTATCCTAATTCTTATATTATTAATGCTTCCTTTCTTCTTGGTTCATATGACCACTGCATTGGCTCTGTTACCACATGTCTTGTAAAGGAAACTGTTTCCACCAAACTCATCGTGGTGACAAACTGACAGACGATAGAGCAGACTGGGATGGTCTCCGTAACTTTTACTTTTCATTTAACTGGTCTTATTGCTTTCCAGATAACCTTCATTTTTCATTATTACTGAGATTATCAAAGTGGGCACGTGGGCATGAATGACTTTATTCCCATAAAACCTTCACCAAAGGAGCAAATTTCCACAGGAAGGTGGAAGATATAACATGATTTCCATGGGGTCCCTGTATCCAGTCGATTTAAAACTCGCACGAGGAAGGCAAGGGATCTGTTCTAAAACTCCGGTATCCCAGTGGAGGTGAATATTCACTTTCAAAAATTTCTATTACCATTTTTCATAGGTTTATACTTCTTGTAGAAACTTTTTAATTTTTATGTCCTTGACCAAAAATTTTACATAAATTGATGAAACTTATCACAAATGAATCATGACAAGACGATGTGTCATGAGGAAAACTCAGGTTCCTGCATCAAATGTTAAGGTCACAAATATAGGTCAAAGGTCAAATGGAGCTTTTTCGTGTTAGTCTGGCTGTTACATAAAGTAACGCAAGGGTTAGTCGATATTCTCAGCCTTTCATCTACTCAACCGGTCAACTCTGGGACAACCTTCTTCCCCAGTTCATCTTTTCCTCTCTCTATGACCTCCAATCTTTCAAACGCAGGGTGTCCAGGCATCTCGAAAAATTTGAACCTTGATTTCTACCCTCATCTTCTTCTATGGGGATGAAGGTAACTTTTGCTGGTGTTCACACTTGTCCCCTCCTCTCTGCATAAAAAAGTAAAGAAACTTCATACACACACAGATCATGAATAGACGATGTGTCATGAACAAGAATCAGGTCCTTGCATCAAAAGTTAAGGTCACAAATAGATCAAAGGTTAAATGGAGGTCCATGCCATAACCTTTGAACTGCTTTACATAAATTGACGAAACTTCACATATTTATAGATCATTACACAACGATATGATCTGAGGAAGACTCAGATCCCTACATCAAAGGCAAAGGTTACAAATAGCGGTCAAAGGGCAAATGGCGGTCCATGCCGTAACTTTTGAACCACTCAACATAAATTCATGAAACTCCACACGTATATGGATCATCACAAGACGATGTGTCGCGAGCCTGATGTATTTTAAATTAACAAATGTTTTGCTCATAATATATATAATTTATTTATAATTTATAATTTATATATTTAAAATTAATTTTTCACATTCAGCTATAAGTTCGTTTGTGTATTCCAGTTAACTAATATTTTTTATTTGTGATATTTATACACACGTATATTAATTAGTCATTATATATGTATGAAATGAATGTTTTATCTTTTACTCAATCTGAGAGTCGAGTGAAATCTAAAGCTTAATTAGGGACAAATTAAAAAAAAATGAATGTCAGAACTCCAACCAACATTTGCGGGTTCTACGTTAAAATTAATTATTGGAACATTGTAATAACTGTAAAATTTTATGTATTTTTATCAACAGCAATATCTATCTATCTATCTATCTTTTTATCTATCTATATATCGAACTTCGGTAAAATATTGGTTTTAATATACTTCCAACAGTAACTAAACATATATTACATTATTACATACGAGGGGCGGTCAGAAAATAAGTTTACGCAGCGTATAATTTCTTAACTAAAAGACCTACATTGATTATGTTTGTATTAGGTGAATTCGTTAATCATTGTTCGCAACACTGCACGTCGATTCGGCTGCCATCTACCGTACATTGGTTATATGAGTCAGTTGAACATAGCGTCTCGACTGGAACAGTGCCCTGTCATTTCTGCAACGATATTCCGAGTCTGTCAGTGGTCAAAAATTCTCGAGCGCATTGTCACAGGAGAAGAGACATGGGTTCATCACCGGAAACAAAACGTGCCAGCATGGAATGGGAACACCCTAGGTCCAAGCGACCAAAGAAGTTCAAGATTGTGAGGTCCGCTGTCAAAGTGATGGTTAGTTACCGTGTTTTGGTACCACAAAGGCGTTTTGCTTGCACAACAATAAATGCAGCTGCATATTGTTCAACACTGGAACGCTTGCGAGCGGCCATTAAACGTAAACGTCTCGGACTGCTCCGAAGGGCAGGGCACTGTTCCAGTCGAGCCGCCATGTTCAACTGACTCATATAACCAATGTACGGTAGATGGCAGCCGAATCGACCTGCAGTGTTGCCAACAATGATTAAAGAATTCACCTGATACAAACATAATAATCAATGTAGGTCCCTCATTTACGAAATTATACACCGTGTAAACTTATTTTCTGACTGCCCCCCCGTACTTACTTTTTATCTTTCTTACAAAACATATTTATTTGATGTTCCAAACTTTCATAATATATACGCAGACATTAAAGAACTTCATTTTGAAAATTCTCTAAAATGAATAGAAGTCTTCCATTTCACATTATTTACAAATCTGTTAAATTTCAAGACCTCTCTATTACTTGTCGTGACCTCTGTTGCAATACCGCTACCCGTGGACCAACGAGGCTAAAAGACAGTCTTGGTAGTATATATATTTATATATATTAGGGTGGTCCACAGAAGGGGGGACGAAATTTTTTTCTCCGAAATTTTTGTGTTCTCAAAGCCCAAACATACCCACTAGATGAGAAACTAGTGCACGTGAATTTTTTTTAAATTAATGAATATTTAGGGTATGCACACGGCTACCATTTTTAATGCCCTGTAATGCTCGGCTCTGACGTGGTCTATATAGCAGGCATAACTCGGAAGGTAAAAATAAATTGCGCAATTCGCCCAGTTTCTAATTCCAAATTACGTTCCTAATTCTACTAATTAATTAAGTTTACAGTTGGCTACTCTTATTTTTGAACATACTAGGATTTGGCATCGTATTTCAAATACGAACGGTTTTCCTCAGTTACTCTCCTGGCAAGAATCTGATTGGGTGTGTTAAGTGTTCACGCATCACTGGGAATCATTTATCTTAGCTTGCTTTTTAATGATTCAGGTGAATATTTAAATAATTAATATTTAATTAATATTTAATTAGTAATTAATTAATTATTAATTAATAATAATATTTAATTAAGGTGAATATATATTCTACAGGGTTATAAATTACTATGACGCTTAAAGTTGCTATATTACTATTGCGTTATTATTTTTGGTTTCTGTTGAATAATAATTTTTTTCCTGGAAAGAGATGTACATTAGTGCAAGTTTAGTCCTAAAGAGTAACGTTAAAACTGTGTATGCTTAAAATTACTATATTTTCTATTGCGTTATAAATTGCTATGACGCTTAAAGTTGCTATATTACTGTTGCGTTATTGTTTTTGGTTTATGTTGAATAATCATTTTTGCTGAAAATTCATGTACATTAGTGCATGCTTAATGTTAAAGTGTGACTTTAAAAGTCTGCATGTTTGAAGTTGCTGTATTTCTACATTATTTCCATTGTAATAAAAAAAAGTCAATTTTTGGTTTCTCTTTCTAGGTTGTGATGATGGCAACTGCATTGCGTAGGAAAACAACTATCTACTTGGTTGACGGCACCATCGAAGCGATTCCTAAGTCCCGTCTGCCTACTCTTAGGCAAGTTCTCCAACGTTATTTTCATCTCCTGAAAATGAGTGAGCCAATGCCTACTAAAAACGAGTGGTGAAGGAAACCATGGATATCTGGGGAATGGCCCGCATTCATACTCAAGAGGAGCGGAATATCAAACGAACCCTGAATGGAATCCTGTCCACTTGGGAGAAGTTGAAAATGGGTTCTAACAGGAGAAGTAAGCCACAAATACAGAAGGAACAAGAGTTCTCAAACAATCTTGAAAAGCTCTTCAACATTAAGCATCATGATGTGGAAAGACTGATCCGGATAAAGGAAGACCGAGTCTTCTTGAAAGACCAAGAGAGGGAACGCAAGTTTCACATGGGACGAGTCGACGAAACCCTGGCTAAGAAAGAAATGAAGCAGAAGTATCTTAAGAAGAAGGCCAGAGAGCAAAAGGAAGTAGCAGAGAAGCAGATGCGTGAAGAGCAAGAGACCGTTCAGCTGGAGTCAACCAGCACCTCTTTTGATGATGAAGGCCCTCGTTCATTTCCGAAGATGCCTCGAGTAGGAATGGATCCGGATTTTCAAATTCAGCTCCTCGTCCTGCACTTCAAACGAGGCCTAAGAACTTCATGTCCCCTGGTCTCACTGCCGCCCTGGATAGAACCAACACCAGCGATCGTGAGGCAGTCCACATCGTGGTATCTACTTTGAAAAGCCTTGGAGGGAACATTGATGAACTGGCCATCAGTCGCTCCACATTCAGGAGAACCCGTATGCGACATCGCAGTGACCACATCACTTCTTTGAAACAAGTTGTCTCATCGTCTGGCTCCAATACTGGAATTGTTGTTCATTGGGACGGGAAACTCCTTTCATTCCTCACAGAAAATGATCGTCTCCCAGTGCTGATCTCTGGGAAGGATGTTTCGTCATCGTCAGAGGAGAACATCCAGCTCCTGGATGTTCCGAAGCTCGCATGTGGAACAGGAATGGCGCAAGCAGACGCCGTGGTTGAGGCCCTGAAGGATTGAAAGGTCGAAGACCGAGTCGTCGCCATGAGCTTTGATACGACTCCAAGCAATACGGGTCATATTGGTGGAGCTTGCACTGTGATTGAACAGCGACTGGGAGGAAATTTACTCCACCTTGCTTACAGACACTATATCTTGGAGGTCGTTCTCAGAGACGTCTTCAAGACAGTTCATGGATCGTCCAGCTGTCCGGATGTTCTATTTCAACGGTTCCAAAAGAATTGGTAGCGGGTCAATCAAGCAAACTTCAAGACTGGAATGATGGACGACCACGTCAGTGCAGTTTTCAAAGAGAACCCTGAATGAGTACAAGAAGCTTTCGACTACTACATAAAATCTCTTGAGTGGACGCAACCCCGCGATGACTACTGCTGAATCTTGGAGTTTAGTGTAGTCTTCCTAGGTGGGACACCTCCCCGAAGGATTCGATTTGGACAGCCTGGCCCCATACACCATGCTCGCTGGATGTCAAAGGCAATATACTGTCTCCAAATATTCATGTTTCAACCTCATTTTAAGGTATCCCACAAGGAAGAGAAGTCCATTCGAACCATGGCCCTCTTTGTTGCTCTTGTCTACGGACTAGCATGGTTCAAGGCTCCCATAATCTTTGAAGCCCCGAGCAACGATATCTCCTTCCTTAAGAAAATTCAAGAATACAGGAATAAAGTGGATGGAGCAATTGGAGCGGCAGCTACAAAGGCATTCCAACGACATCTGTAGTTGGAATGGTAGCTCTGGCTCTTTTCAGTAACGCAGTTTCCAATATGGAGAAGAGAGGAATCCTGGAGTCGATGAGGGTAAGCGAAGGAGAGAAAGATCCACCGAAGAGAATTAAAGTGCCGGAAGAGGACATTCCATCACTGACGCTGAAGAAGCTGGCATCCAAGAATACCAACTGCTTCTTCCAGACCACGCTACTAGGCTCTGGATTCACCTCTAAAGCTCCATCCCAATAGAAGGATGATCCGCAGTTCCTCCAGGCCAAGAAAGTCCTCCAAGATATGCTGGTAGTGAATGATGTGGCTGAAAGAGGGGTGAAGCTAATTCAGGATTATAATCTTCCATTACGAAGAACGAAGAACAGAAACAGTATCTGCTGCAGATGGTCGCTACACATCGACGCCAGTTTCCTAGTGCAAGCAAAGCTAACTTGTAATCGTGAGGACGGGAGAGTTGTTTTCCTGTTTCAATCAACCTTGTATTTGGTTTGCCTCTAATTAATAAATTAATCACTTAAATAATAATTTACCTATAGATATGTAATACTTGAGTATCATTTTCCTAATACAAGAGTCATTCTATAGGGAAAGAGATCAAACAAATGTGAACTTTTCTTAGTCAGCTTGTGCATACCCTAAACAAAGTCATAATAACCTAAAACTTGGTATGCAGTATTTTCTTGGAGAATGGAACCAAATAAACACTGAGCAAAAAAAAATAAACAACTTCGATTTTGTGGACCACCCTAAATGTTACACACAGACCGTGCATGGAACAAGGAACTCTTCTGGGAAAATTAGATCCACTATAGTTCGAATAAGTAATGGTAAATGACAAATACTATAGTTTTTCTTTTTTATGATGTTAGCCCGACATGGGCAACGGGTCACTCGCAAAGAGTCCCCAAAATATAGCTTCCCTCACCAACTATCTGCCAAGCATATAGGATCCTGTCCCAAAGCTGGATCCTATCTGCTTGGCTGAGCCCGCGTCGGGCTAACATCATGATAAAGAAAAACTATAGTATTTGTCATTTACTATTACTTATTCGAACTATAGTGGATTTAATTTTTTCCAGAAGAGTTCCTTTTTCCATGCACGGTCTTTGTGTAACACAAAAGATCTCCGGGAACCATTCTGAGTTCAATCCATATATATGCGTGTGTGTGTGTGTGTGTGTGTGTGTTTCATTAAAAACCAAGGCATAATTAATGAGTTTCTTTTTGGCTTTTTCTAATCTTCGAACACATGTTCTTTGTTCTTCAGAAAGCTTGAAAAGCAGATTGCCACTTGCGATTTTCACTTTATTTTCATAAGTTATACACGTGAGCTTTCGCCCTCCTTAAGTCATCAGCAGACTGAGATAGTCAAATTTAACTTTAAAATTTTAAAATTAAAAATATGTAGACATATATGGAAGCCATAGAATATCTTTTGAACAACACTTACGATACACTAAATAATATTAACTTCAAACAAAAGAAGGGAATTGCAATGGGGACAAACAGCAGTACGTATATAGCAGATTTATATCTGTCATACAAAGAATTCGTTTTTATGGAAAAACGATTAAAGGCCGCTACACACCGAAAGCCACGCTAGCCACGCCACGCACTCCCGCCACGTGGCCCAGCATGCTCTAATGATTTTCAACGAAGCAACGCACACCGAAGGCCACGCTAGCTGCACTATGCGTCAACCAGCCTCGCCACGTGGCTCGTGTTCGCTCCCTGAGCGATATTCCGAGACATGTCTTTGGCTGCGTATGCTCAGGTTGTCTTCGTAGTAGGTGGAGCTTATCCCATCCCCACTGACGGAAGTGGTTCAATCAGTCGCACTCATTCATTCATTCCCCATCAGCAGTACCACCGCAAAAATGTCGAGTGCAATTGCAATGCAAAATTGCATGCAACATTACAGCTTGCAACATTGCATGCAACATGCTGATAGTGCTTTTGAACCCCCCCTTTCACCCCCAAATTATATATCTGTGTGTGTGATCTCCAAGGAGTAACCTAACCGAGCTGCTCAGGCCCGCAAATATATATATATATACACATACGAGGGCCACTCAATATATTTTGCCCCACCTTTTTTTTTTTTCAAGTTTTCTTGTAAGTTCCAGAAATTTTGTACATAAGTAGTTACATACCTTTTTTACAAGTTTTTATTTTTGCACATAGTCTCCAGCCTTTTCTACGGCTTTCCTCCACCTCGAAACAAGGGCCTTTATTCCTTGATGGTAAAAGTACGCTGGCTTCCGCTGGAGCCACCTCTTAACCTCCTCAACAACCTCATCGTCACTCTGAAACTTTCTTCCACGAATAGCATCCTTTATTGGCCCAAACAAATGAATGGAAGTCTGAAGGTGCCAGAACCGGGCTGTATGGAGGGTGGGGTAACACAGTCAAGCGCATTTTTGTGATAGCCTCTCTTTGCAAACTGTTGTGTGGTCTTGCGTTATCGTGCAAAAGAAGGACGTCTTCCAGTTTTCTCGCCGGTCGAACTCGCTTTATACGTCTCTGGAGTATCTGTAGGGTAGTAATATATGCCTCCGAGTTGATTGTTTGTCCTTTCTTCAAAATGTCCACCAGAATCATCACTTTCATGTCCCAGGAGATGGTGGCCATAACCCTTCCTGCAGAGGGAGCCATTTTGAATTTTTTCTTGCGTGACGAGTCTGCGTGATGTCACTCCATGGATTGGCGTTTTGTTTCAGGTTCAAAGTGGTGTACCCAAGTCTCATCCCCAGTCACAATTCGTGAAAGGAAGTCATCCCCTTCTGCCTCGTATCGAACCAACGACTCGGAAGCAATTTCTTTTCTTTGGGCTTTGTGACCTTCAGTCAGTTCGCGAGGAACAAACCGTGAACACACTTTTGAGTATCCCAGTTGCTGAACTATCGTATTCACACTTTCTTCACTAATTCCTAGCTCCAGTGATAACTCCTTGTATGTGACACGCCGATTTGATCGAATGATGCTGCTAGCACGTTGCGCAATGTGAGATGTCACAGCCGATGCCGGGCGACCGCTACGTGGCTCATCATCGAGGCTGGCTCTCCCTCTCTGCGATGATCTCACACGTTTAGACCAGCGTCCAACTGTGTTTCGATCAACAACAGCATCTCCGTAAACGTTTTGTAGACGTTTGTGAATATTTCCAACTGTTTCCTTCTCTTCGGTTAAGAACTCGATAACAGCTCTCTTTTTACGACGTATATCACTGTCAGACGCCATTTTCGAAACTGCGTTAACCATCGTTTTCATAGAAGGGCGTTTAAAAGCGGTTTTATACAAGGAGGGGAGGTTCAAATTGGAAAAATCCGGTTATGTGAAGCGCAGAAAGTTCAAACTTACGGTCCAAAAGCCATTTCAGTCCCATAGCCTATTATTTAGCTAAGAAAAAAGGGTGGGGAAAAATATATTGTGTGCCCCTAGTATATATGTGGGTGTGTATGCATGTATAGAAAATTTTTCCTTACATATATATATATATGAGTTGTATGTGAACTCCAACAGTATCCTAACCTAAGGCGGCTCAGGCTCACAAAAGTATATATATGCATGCGAGTGTGTGGGTAGCCTAAACACAAGGAGAGAAAGAGAGAGAGAAGATCCATCCATTTGTAGCCATGGAGCATCGCATAATGGTGTCTTCAGCATCACAGACAGCTGGCTCAGAAGGCAGCCATTCACCTCACAGCCAGTCGTATAGGGCGTACACAGTTATTTACATATACATAACGTAGCATAGCTATGCTCAAGTGTATGCACACACACACACACACACACACACACACACGCACACACACACACTGTATCGTTTATATATATATATATATGTGTATATATATATATATACACCCTTCATTTCCATTGATGTTTGCTTAAAAGGTAGTAAATAAAACACAGCTCCAGCGCTCTGACTATTTAATATATATTGAAATACAAAATATTTACATTACATTAGGTGCAAAAACAGTGATAATACGAATTTTATATATTTACATTAAAAATATTACAGCAGTATAGGAGTATTGCATTAGAAACAGGAATAAATGGTGTTAGTTAAGGGTAACATTCATTTTTCGCCTTTTATCCCCCATTAAAGAAGAATTATTTAAACTTTTAAAGCATGTTTTTCTCTTAATATATCCAAATTTATCTTTAAATTTTATTATAAAAAATATTAATTTAATTGTTAATCCAGATTTTAGTTTTAGTGGTAACTTATTTATTTTTCACCTTTCACCATGTATTAAAGATTCTACCATATTCCCAATTATTATATTATTAATATTTGCCATATGGAGTATGGTGAACCAATAAACTTTTTCATTTTCATATAAAAGTAATTCTTCCGTGTGTATATATATATATATATATATATATATATATATATAGACCCTGCTAACAAGAGAAGACAGGACTCAAGTGCCGCAACCACAATTCTCCCAAATGCAGCGGCCAAACCACCAAACAAGAACCAACATCGAACTGGAAACGACCACTATATAGGAAAACTGAACACGGAAATTAGAAACCCAATAAATGTTTTATATACAAATATACAAGGCCTCTCTACGGACCATGCAGACTGCAAATTACAATAATTGCAAAATTTAGCTACGGAAATCATCATAGATATCGTATGCCTAACGGAAATACATTTACATAAGTGCGAAAAAGGCTGTGAAAACTGCATCGAGAATACTGAAATAGCATTGCTAGACTACACCATATACAGAGCAGATAGAGTGGCTAGACGAGGGGGAGGGTGTTGCATCTACGTGAAAAACACATACACATGTAAAGTGAAGTAAACAAATCAAACAGCACAGTTGAAGTTATTATATTAGAAGTGAAAGGACTGAACCTAACCATTATGAACATCTACAGACCACCAAACACCACAAAAAGTGAATTCCAATTTGCTACAAATGAAATAGAAAACATATTAAAATGACTTGAAACTCCAGCGACAAGTATTCTAATTTTCGGAGATTTTAATATGTTAAGAAGTTTCATGGCAACATTACTAAAAATGATAGAACCTAAGCAACAATGCTATTAGATATTATGGAACATTACGCCCTTACCCAGAAAATCTGTGAAGCCACAAGAAAAGAGAACATTTTGGATTTAATCATGAGAAATAACAACGAGATAATAATAAATAAAAAGGTAACGCACACAAAGTTCTCCGACCATAACCTCATCGATATACAATTGAAGTTAGCACCCAGAGGTCCGAAAACGCATCCTAGAGAGTTAGAAGGAATATTTGAAGGCTTAAATATAAATTCAAAGAAAGTAAATTGGGAAAACGTAAATAAAGATTTAAAGGAAGTAAAGTGGGAATTGCTACTTTATGAGAAGACTCCACAAGAAATACTATGTATAATAGAGACTGAAATCAAACCTATAATACTAAAATATATTCGAGAGAGACAAGAAAGAAAACGTAGCAAGCTCGAGAGCAAAATCAGGACACTATTCAGGCAACGAAGACAAACCGTAAAACATCTCCACAAATGCAGAACTGATGCAAAGAGACTCAAACTAGAGAGGAAACTTGGCAAAATAGAAATGGATCTAAAGCAAACATTCGTACATAAGACAAACGAGGAAGAAAACAAGGTAGCAGAAAACATAAACAATAACCCGAAATACTTCTACACTTTTGCGAAAAAGAAAATGCAGTGCAAGGAGAGTATTGGACCGTTGATAGACGGGGAGGCCGAATACACAAATGACCCGAAAGAAATAAGTGAACTGCTTAGGGAACAATTTAAATCTGTGTTTAGCACCCCTAAGTCCGAGATGGAAGTGGAAAACCCAGACGAATTTTTCGACATAGATACAGATCAACCAAAAACAAATTTCGGCAAAAACCTGTTAATGGACTACGAGTTCACGGAATGAGATGTAAATACGGCCTTATCACAGATGCGAGAAAATTCAGCGCCAAGGCCAGACACATGGAGTGCCACATTTCTGAAGAAATGCAAAGAGGGTATTGCAAAACTGCTATACTTACTATGGAGGAAATCACTCGACACCGGACAAATTCCACTCCCCTTAAGGAACGCGAACATTGCCCCCCTATTTAAAGGTGGTAACAGGGCAATGCCCAAAAATTATCGGCCAATGGCTCTCATCTCACACCTTATAAAGTGTTTGGAACGTATAATTAGAGACAAAACCACGTACTACCTACAAGAAAAAGACTTATACAACCCAAATCAACATGGCTTCAGGGCGGGAAGATCATGCCTATCACAGCTATTAGACCACCAGGAGAAAATATTAGAAACATTGTGTCGAGGACAAAACGTTGATGTAATATATACTGACTTTGCTAAAGCCTTCGATAAATGTGACCATGGAATCATAGCACACAAACTTCAGAATACAGGAATTACTGGAAAGCTAGGAAGGTGGATATTTAATTTCTTGACGCAAATAACGTAAAAGGTGGTGGTAAACGGAGTTAAATCGAAAGTCTCGGAAGTTGTGAGCTTCTAATTCGTTGCAAGTACCGGCAATATGTGCAAGATTACTATACGCTCTCGAGCAAGGTAGCTTTCTGGGTACCCTAGCCATTTTACCAGGTACATTTTTCTCTTTCCTGAACCTTTGCTTCCTAAAATTTTTTCAATTTTAAACACTTTTTCTTAAATTAAACGACACTTTTTGTATCTCTTCGCCATGAAAGCCCCCTGCAATTTCTTCCCCATTCAAATCTTCAACGTAATACAGCATCACTTCGTCTTTAGATCTCATAGCCCTAACTTTAAAAATCTCACTTTAAAAATCCCCTCGCGAATTTATTCCCCGAAAGCGACAGTCTTACATAACCATTGATTTTGAAACGCCTAGAGCGTGATGGCACTCTACGAATATCTTTTCTCACCCCACGTTCTGTGTGCGTACCTCTTTCTAAAATTTCGTTAGGTTTGGTTCAATCGCTCGGTGGTGTGAACGGTTGTACGATGAGGCCAGTGAGTCCAGAATGTCTATATATCTGTATGTGTTTCTATGTGTGAAATACGTTGAACTCTTTCAGCTAAAGATGCCTTATGTATAGAATTGCTGGTGTAATAACTAATATTAAACTCTGTCAACATGTTCTGAAAAGCTCGGCCTATAAATTCTTTCCTCATATCCCTACAAAACTAACCAGGAACCCTGTTTTCTTTCAATATTAACGCTTTGGTGGCTTTAGCAACTGTGTCAGGCGATTTATTTTTCAGGGAAATTAGCCACAAATATCTAGAGAATACATCTATTATGAATTGGATGTAGCGATAGCCTCCATTATACACTGAATATCTCTGCATGTCTGTTAAATCTGCCTGCCAAATAGAATAAACAGAGGCTGCTGTTGTCTTGGCTGTTTTAAACCTTTTTCTCACCGGCTTATGAAGTGTATAAGCATCCTGCTCCCGCAAAAATCTCCCAACATCTTTTTTCCCTACTCCCTCATTATAAACGCCTCTGTACAGTCTATTAACGCTACGGTAGGAGGCTAGGCTAGAAATATCATAATAATGTTTTCTTAATATGTTAGCCATTTGTGTATTTTAGAGGCGCGCGGGGAGGGTTAGCCGTTGTTGTTTGGTCTCTTCTTTCTCCGCTTCAGAGATGTTACCGCTGGGGGTGAAGGCGTGTTCAGCTGTGGTACATGCGAGGCTTGCCCAAAGTCTTTTAACTTGTTCAGATTACCTATCAGTGTTTTTGGGACGTTTATTTGCTGTAGTCTTGTTTTAATGTTTCCATCCTGATGGTGAGGGCCTACCCCACTTTCTCACCAAGTCGTGTACGATATCAGTGATTTTCGAACCCTGTACCTTTGATCCCTCAACAACAACCTCACCTGTATCCGTCCATTGTATAACGGGATCCTCACTCAATAGATTATTAAGACTTGAACCTTCATTCCTCAATGTAGGTGGGAGACTGATTTTTAATACATGCTCGATATGTTGCGGAATCGCGCCGTTGTTCTTTGGCTGTTCGTCTCTAGCCTCGGACCCAGGTCATATGCCTCCACGCTCAACGTCATCAGCGTTGTGTCTAATAAATACGGGGACGTCTGTCGGATTCTTATAATTTTCATATTCATGAAGAAATTTCTGCAGAGCTTCTTGGTATAAGATTATTTTCTCATCAGGAGACTTTTCACTGTTTAATAGGTCTAACAATTCGCTTTCCATTCTTTTAAGCCTGCTTTTACGGGGTTCTAGAACCGTATCTGGACACTCTGAGCTTTGTAGTGAAGCATACACCTCGTATGGAATCACGACTACTTTCTTCATTATATTAAACTAGTCAGTGAAGGCCCCAAAACTGAAAATATGATGGGTAGGAATGAGCCCCCTCTTTGTACAATAATTCGCTTTTTCTTCCCCAGAATTTGACTTTTACGAGCGAGTGCGCGTATTATGTTCTTATAACTACGTAGGCGACCCTTCTGAGGGGGTTTCATAGGTACATTAAATTTTATAACTTTAAGACAGATTTCACAGATGCATTTTAAAAAGTCGGAGTCGATATTTTTAACAAATAGATGTTGCAGTGCCCGTGGCAGTCGATGATAGATTTTTATTAATTCACGATATTTCTTTAACCTCCTTGTCATTCTGGGATATACACCGTTTCAGCCTTGTTTGGGAATATATTCGTTCTTAGAAGCACCCTAAACGTGTTTCGCGGATGAAGGTCACAAAGCAAATATCCGTAACGTTGGCTTGTAGATTCTTTATAAACTTTCAAAAAATACCTTACGCTGATTCGGGAACATTTGATTGGCTAATATCCCAATTTGTGACACCTCTCTACGTTGTGCGAATAAGACTAGATTTTGTGTGTTTAGCGACACATCGCGCATGTATCTATTTTTGAAAAATATATTCTGATTGATGAAGAATACGCTTATGTTAAGATGGTGGGAGAACACTGTAAATGTCTCGGCAAACGCTTTATCCATTTCTAAGATGAGATCATCAATTATATTGACCGTGCGCTTATTACCCTTCAACGAACTAACATCATAAACACCTTTAATGATTTTAAGCATAAACACATTTTTACCACATCCTGTAGTGCCAGATATAATGCATGTGGAGGGGCTCGTGAACCTTAATTTTTCTACAGAATCCATCTCTAACAAGTCACACTCCTAAGTGGAACATTTACAAAATATAATAAAATTTTAAGTGATGCTCCTTATATTCTAGTCTTGTTTTTCTTCTTCCTCAGAACCGTGAATGATGACGAGGATGAGGTACTGTGCTAGCAATAAATCCCCATCGTAGACATTGCTGATGATGCCGATGACATTGTAGTTGTTGTTGAGGCTGCAGACTCCACCCCCGCTAGCAAACCCCCAGCAACGCCAATTGGAGTACCCTCACGCGACATTTCGAGGAGAAAATGGGTACCTGACGAAGTTGATGATTCGCCTTCCACGTCAGCCGTAAAGCACGCAAGGAGCGCGTCGGTTGTTAAGCCCACAATAGTAAAGCCCCAGCCCTCTATGTCTTACGACACAGCCCCACATTAGTTCCTTCTAAAAATAAAACTGTGCCCCTTATTCCTGTTCAATACCGTCTGTACCCTCCACAGCAGCATCTCATTCTGTACATAGTAGCATAACATTGGAGCTGGTGCGCACTGACACCCCCACCGCAGCCCTGACTAGAAACTGTACGTAGTCAGGTTCGACCTGCGAACCATGTATAGCAACGGCGTTGAACGCGGACAGCGACGTGTAGTCGAACGTATTGTGGAGTTTGCCCTTCAGAACAGTGAGGGACGTGAAGCCAGGACGCGACTGTCCTTCGGGCTCGGGTCAGATGACGGGGATGTAGATGATTTTTGGGTAGTAATAACCTACAGGTGCTTGGCTGCTGTGGATATAGGCTACATTTTGGATCGTATGATGCATGCCTCTCAAAGCAGCATGCATAACATTCAACATGAAAAACTTCACGATAGATATTGGCAACGTATTCCGTGTTGCGGGACATACAGCCACACCTTATACTCTTAACTTCAATTCTCAGGCTATTTACAGACAGCATATAAACTCCGAGCGTGGTTGCGGCTTTATAGCAATCGTCTTGGCTCATATGTTTACTATGTTTACTGTACTAAATACAGGGGTCAGAAAAATTTGGCTGCCGACGGTTGTGCAGCGTGCCCGTAAACTGGCCGCAGACTGCAAACTCGAGTTTCACTGCAATATGGGGTCTGAAGAGCTGAGAAGGGTAGAGCAGGAAATGGATGTTCGTTAATTGTATTTGGAATGGATGATCGTCGTAGGACTGTGTGTGTTTCTAAAAGCAGTTTGAGAGAATGTACAAAACCTCTACTTATTTTAGGGCTGTCAGAGACAACGTATCTCCCCATCCGCATTATAAGGTACCTTTACACGAGTTATGATAAAAGTCGAAAATATGGAAGGCATCATGATTTGTGTAAGGGAGGTCTCGAGTTTGCGGATGATATAGTGAAGCATTGTAAGGATTTCCACATGGTATGTGAGCAGTGTAAAAGCTCCAAATGTGAAAGTCGTGTAGTTGAAACTGAGAAGAGGGACTGTAATGTGTGTAGACGCACATTTTTCAATAATAACTGTTTTGAATTCTATAAATCAAATGGCACGTGCAAGAAAATGAGAATCTGCGAATGCGACATTTTTCATATGATGGACAATTGGGGAAAATTTATGCATAAATGTGATGAAATTTGTTGTTCTACATGCCATGAGATATACAAGCCTGATGGTGTAAAGCATGTATGCTATATGAGAGACGCCAAAGCTAAAAATAAGCCTTCTATAACTGTATACTACGATATAGAGACATACACAGATGCTGAAATCAAAGAGGTTATCCCACATCTACTTGTAAGTCAGACTATCTGCGACGAGTGCATGAACGTCGAGTGTGATGAGTGTCGCAAATGTGGTAAACGAACAAACGTTTTTAAAACGTGCGCACACGATAACCCCGTGAAACTCTTTGTTCCTATATTGTCAAGTTAGCGGACAAGTTAATAAAAATGACTGTATATTCTTGCCCATAACGGCGCAAAATTTGACACACAATTCCTTCATAAGGAACTGCTTGAACACGAATCATCGGAGATATTTACAGGCGATCTCTTGAAAAGAGGAAACAAGCTTATACAAATGCAAATAAGAGGTAATGTTCAGTTTAAAGACACTTTGTTATTCACACCTTATAAATTAGCCAAGCTACCCAAGGTGATGAGCGTAGCCGCCGAAGTTTCGAAAGGTATTTCCCTTACACTTTCCTTACAATATAGCGGATGAATGTAAGCATTATTGCGTGAATGACGTACGCGTACTTAGAGTATGTTTCCAGCCCTTTAGAAGGATGTATACAATCCGATTCAACTGCGACCCGCTACAAGCCACAACCACGATCGCCTCATTGTGTTTTACTGTATTCAAGAACAATTTCATGCCTAAATATACACTGGCCATCATTCACAGAAACAACCCACGCAGTTATGGGCATAAGGCTATTTACTGGCTCATACATCTGCAGCACCAGACCGGTGTATACATAAAACATGCCCACAACACGGGGGAAGTGGCCACTAAGGTCAACGGTCGTGTTTTTCGGGTGGATGGTCTAAGCGAAGACCGTGCCACTCGTGAGAATACTGCATACTCCTTTAACGGTTGCTGGTGGCATGGATGCCAGCGTCCTCAGTGTGGAATCATAGGAGATGTCCATGGTAGATCTCCTGCGGACAATCTCGCATGGACCTGCACCCGCGACGAATTTATAAGCGCCCAGTTCACTCACAAGGTCTTGTAGGAGCACAAATATGATGACCGGATGGAGACAGATGGACAGTACCGCGAAGAAATAAACACCATCAGGCGTTCAGTGGTGCAGGATCTTCTCAAATGCCGCGATAGTTTGTTTGGCGGGCGCAAAAAACCCATTCAAACTATACTTTCCACCTACGGAGTGCGTGAAACTCCATTACTACGACTTCTGTTTTTTATACCCCTACGTGATGAAGAACAATCTGTACCCCGTAGGAGTACAGAATGAAATGTAGACTGGTGGGCCCCGCCCTGCCTACCATCGAAGAGTTCTCAGCTAATTTGAACAAGAACTATTTCGGACTTTCTTTCGTAGATGTGCTCTCCCCTCGCGATTTATGGATACCACTCTTACCCGTCGCTATAGATCACAAGCTCATGTTTCCCATGTGCGTGAAGTGCGCAGGGGAGAACAATGGAACATGTAATCACACAACCAACCAGAGGAAGCTCAGAGGCTTATATACAAGTCCTGAACTGTCCCTAGCCGTTCATCACGGTTACAGAATACTGAAGATATATGAGGTGTGGAGGTTTCAGAAACTCCCCAACCTTTTCACACCATATATAAACACTTTTTTGAAGGATAAGGTAGAAACAACAGGGTACCCGCGAGGAGTCCAGACCGAAAATGAAAAATCGGCGTATATTCAACGCTACCGTGATCGTGAAGGTATACAACTTGAACGGGACCAAATTGCGAAGAACCCTGACAAGCGTTTAGTGCAAAGTTGTGCCTAAATAGTTTTGGGGGGAAATTTGCGTCATGGATATCGTGAATGTGGGTAATACGTACATAATAAAGTACAACAGAACCGAATTGGCTAGATGCACCACGTGTTACAAACATACCTGTAGCCAGTTTCACAACAGCATACGCCCGCATCAAACTTTGGAGTCTACTGCATTCTCTTGGACGGAAGGTTCTGTGCGCAGATACAGATAGATAGTGTGATATTCACGGAGAGGGAAGGTGAATACATGCCACCTGTTGAGGAATTCCTCAGTGAGTTGACTGACGAGATCAAGGATGAATATGGAGATAGCGCCTTCGCTGATTCTTTTGTTTCAACAGGCCCAAAAACTTACGGGGTACGGTGAAGGTGGGGAAAGAAATGAGATATATCGTGAAGGCGAAAGGCATCACGCTTAACCAGGCGAAATGGCGTATCGTCAAGTTTGATTCGCTGAAGGAGCTAATGAGCTTAGAAGATGAGGGTGACTAACCACCCCAACTGACTGTAGGGATTCACAATTTTCGGGCGCAGAAACTGTGGGACGTGAAGGAACTTGGGGGGGACGAAAATGTGTCGTAACACATATAGAAAATGCTACCAGGTGCCTGGCACCTACGATACTGTTCACTTTGGATACCGCGAAGGCTGAATAGTGCTGTCATGTTAGCGCATATTTACTTTTTGACGAAATTTTACAGTTTATTTATTTTTCTATTTCTTACGTGTATTTGTTTCAGTTATGGTGCATGAATATTTGTTATTTATATATATCATGAATTAGAGACTATTTACTTGTTGACGATGTTTTACATTTTATTTATTTTTCTACTCAAAATAAATCACGTTTCAGTTAGCGTTTCATTTTCACCTTTATTTTTGTTGTTGTGTGTGTGTGTGTGTGTGTGGGTGTGTGTGTGTACATAAAACTCTAAGCACCACCAACTGCACGTTGCTGCCCAATAAAATGAATCACGTGACTTATGCTGCTCATCTGGACATATCTCCTTCCTGTGTACTCAGTTGACCTCCGCATGCACTAGTTCTCATACGTTTCGTTTTAACTGTTAAAGATTTCTCGCGTAGAAGAAAAAAAAGATGGCTTCCAATGATGTTGCATGCTCTACATTCCTAAAATGGTACTCACTAAAGTCTACAGATGTGGTGAGCACCCAAAAAATTTCCTAGTCACCCCTTCTTTGATTCCTTTAAGACCACATTAATTCGTGCGAAGCATGAGGAGCATGACGTCCAAATAATCTATGGTTATTCCGGCGAGGGCATTGCGGGGTTTCGCAGTACAAATGATGTAATGGATTATACCAGCACTAAACTGCACTAGAGCGTTCATATATTGTGAAGTGAAAGAAACCACGCTTGCAGAAGAGAAGCAAAGGATATGGGTTGTGAACCTTGTTGATGATTGATGTGACAGGAGATATTACGCCATGTTACATCACACCGAGTACGCGTACACTGGGGCTGTGAATGTAAATCTTGTGATTATGGACAGTTTGAAATATTTCTACCACTACATCCATGTATATTATAACGAGGTGCGCAGTGAAGTTGTAGCTAAAGGCTTGTGCGAGTCTTTAGTAGAGTTTAGGAACGAGTATAGTTTGTCCAGCAAAAAGGACAAGTACAGATACATGTTTCTCTCAAATAGATCGCCAGAGTGTTAATAAAATGTGCATAGTTCGAGAAAGTACAAATGAAGTGCTCAAAATGACCACCTTGCGCTTCAATACACGCCTGAACACGCCTCGTCATAGACTGCCTAACGCGTTCAAACATTCCAGGTATTGCTCGGATTTTCTGGCATCCTTGTTCTACACGTTGACGAAGCATTTCAACGTTGTCAATGGGTGTCACGTAAACGATGGATTTCAGATGACCCCCACCGGTAAAAATCTAGTGGATTCAGGTCCGGGAAGCGAGCAGGCCAAGCAATGGGTCCTCCACGACCTATCCATTTATCAGGGAAATGGTCTTCCAAATAGTCTCTGGCTACTCGACTAAAATGAGGCGGAGCGCCGTCATGTATAAGCCACATACGACGTAGGGACACCAAGAGGAACTTCATCTAGAAAATCGCTTAAATCATTCCTTAAAAAATTGGAATAGAATTCTCCTGTTAATCTTCTAGGCAAAATAAAAAGACCGATTAAGTTGTTGGCAATAAATCCTGCCCATACATTGATACTAAATTGTTGTTCGTGCCTTGACAGGATGATGGCATGCGGATTCTCTTCGGCCCAGTGATGAGTGTTGTGAAAATTGGTCACGCCATTTCTTATGAAGGCAGCCTCATCATAAAACAACACGGAGGATAGAAAAAGTTAATCGTGAGCACACTGTTGAAGGAACCAAGTACAAAAAGCCTCTCGTGGAAATCAGCTTCAGTAAGGCCTTGTACTCTCTGAATGTGTTATGGGTAAAGCTGTTGTTCCCGTAAAATTCCCCACACAGTTGTGTATCTTACACCCTCTGCTGCTGCTATCTTTCGGGTGGTGACACCAGGATGTTCCTCCACGCGATTCAGGACTCGCTCCTCCAACTCAACAGTTCTGGTGCTGATTGGTCTACCACCATCTGAAACTCGCTTGTTGAATGAGCCTGTATCACCAAGACGCTCGTTTATTCTCTGAAAGGTGTTCTTATCTGGCAGACGGCGATTCGGAAGCCTTTCCGCATAGAGACGTCTTGCTGCGGCCGCATTACACTCGGCAAGTCCATAAATGAGATGCATGTCTGCCATTTCTCTGTTTGAATAAGCCTCCATTCTCACTTCAAATGCACACTATCACTGAATAACAAAAACTTTTAAGGTTTACTTTTTTACTGGACTGCACTTATTCACGGTAAGGAGTTACGAATATGAACAGTGAAACACCACGATGCATCTCTGACTGACTGATGACTACACTCAACGATATTGAAACATGTCATAGAGTGTACGAAACATTACAATCGACAAGGCCATACATGAAATAAGTCTCGTACACACTCACACACATTGTTGGAAAGCAGTGTTTGTAAACAGTTTGCGGAAAGAATTGCTGGAACACAAAACTGGCTGTAACTCGGAAACAAAGCGATTACGGGCATATGTTTATATAAACTTTTTTCTTTGTTTTCAGGTCCTGAATCTATCCCAAAAATGCGTCCCACATGTTATGAAACACACTGTATATAAATATATATTAAACATGTGCTGTGCGTTTTGTTGTATAAAGAATTCTTCTGTACTATCTGTATTATTTTTTATACATATATATAGTATATACATATGTTAAATAACACCATTTATTCCTGTTTTTAATTCAATTCTCCTATACTGCTGTGATATTTTTGATGTAAATATATATAATTCGTATTATCACTGTTTTTGCACCTAAAGCATATACAGGGTGTCCCAGAATTAACTATTTCAATGAAATCGGACAAATTTTTTAAAAACACACTTTTATTTATGTTTATCATGTTTAATATGTGTTAAAAATTTATAAATTTCTAAATTTGTTTCATAATTTTATTTTCATAATTTTTCATTATCTGGTCCAATGAAAGACCGTCTGAAGTCATAGAATGGCAAAGAGACTCTCCAAAAGTTAACGTGTGGCTTGGAATGACCAAATCCAAAATTTATGGCCCATTCTTCTTTGCGGAAGCAACTGTAACAGATACCGTCTACCTTGATATGCTTCAGCAGTTTCTCGAACCACAGCTTCTTGATGATGGCATTCTTGATAATGTTGTGTTTCAACAAGAAGCATTGATCTTTTGGCGATAAACCTTTGTTTTTATGAAACCCCATGCAAAGAAATCCAGGGGTGTCAAATCCGGAGAACGCGGAGGCCAAGGTCGAGGTCCTCCACGTCCAATCCACCGATTCGAAAGGCGTCTGTTGAGGTATTCTCGAACAATTAGAGCATAATGACATGGTGCTCCATCTTGTTGAAACACAACATTATCAAGAATGCCATCATCAAGAAGCTGTGGTTCGAGAAACTGCTGAAGCATATCAAGGTAGACGGTACCTGTTACAGTTGCTCCCGCAAAGAAGAATGGGCCATAAATTTTGGATTTGGTCATTCCAAGCCACACGTTAACTTTTGGAGAGTCTCTTTGCCATTCTATGACTTCAGACGGTCTTTCATTGGACCAGATAATGAAAAAATTATGAAAATAAAATTATGAAAAAAATTTAGAAATTTATACATTTTTAACACATATTAAACATGATAAACATAAATAAAAGTGTGTTTTTAAAAAATTTGTCCGATTTCATTGAAATAGTTAATTCTGGGACACCCTGTACATGTTTTGTATTTCAATATATATTAAATAGTCAGAACGCTGTAGCTGTATTTTATTTACACCTTTTAAGCAAACATCAATGGAAATGAAGGGCATATATATATATATATATAAAAACGATACTTTGTGTGTGTGTGTGTGTGTGTGTGTGTGTGTGTGTGTGTGTGCGTGCGTGTGTGTGTGTGTGTGTGTGCGCGTGCGCTTGAGGCATAGCTATGCTAGTTTATATGTACGTAAATACTGTGTACTCCCTATATGACTGGCTGTGAGGTGAATGGCTGCCTTCTAAGCCAGCTGTCTGTGATGCTGAAGACACCATTATGTGATGCTCCATGGCTACGAACGGATGGACTTTCTCTCGCTATCTCCTTGTGTTTAGGCTACCCACACACCCGCATGCATATATATATATATATACTTTTGTGGGCTTGAGCCGCCTTAGAGTAGGACACCGTTGTTGTTCACATGCAACTCAAATGTAAAAGAGACTTTTCTATACATGCATACACACCCACTTATATATTTTTTTTTGCAGGCCTGAGCATCCCGGTTATGTTACCCCTTGGAGATCACACACACAGATATACAATTTGGGGGGGTGAATCGGGGGGTAAAGACACTCTCATCATGTTGCATGCAATGTTGCTATGTCGCATGCAATGCTGCAAGATGCAATGTTGCGTGCACGCCTTAGGTTAGGATACCGTTGGAGTTCACATACAACTCATATATAAAAGAAACTTTTCTATACATGTATACACACCCATATATATATATCAAGGAATAAGAGGACTAAGAGATGGTACATGTTTATTTACAAACATTTCGGAAATTTCAATTTCCATCATCATTGCTAAAATTATAAAAGGAAATATATAAAAAAATTAAAAAATAAGTATAATGAACGGAAACTTTGATGGCTGATTACTGCTGGATGTTGGAACGGGATACTCCAGAATTATTAAATAAAAGGAAAGGAACAGCGCGTACATTCAAGACTATGTACAAATAAAGATGACTATGTAATTGACGTTAATAGTCTACTTTCTTTTTAAAGTTGTTTGTATTTGTAATTAGTATAACAAAGCAAAATAGGTACCTAATGTAAATTGAAATAAATATTAATTTATTAATGTTGTTGTTTTTTCCCTTCCAGTTTGCTCCAGTTTGCAGAAAATTCTTACGTGATAGAAAAAAATGGAAATCAGAGTAGTTGAATTATATAAAATCAGTTATCAGTAAGAAAACAACTCTTGCAAAGTTCTCATTCGCAGGCCTGTGATATAATTTTTAAATTGGACAGAAGTAGTGGGTGGTTGTGAAAGTGACAGTGATCCCTTATTGCTGATTTGGAAGGTTTATTTAAGGGCTGCGATGTTTTGGTAGAAATACCGCGATGCTTGTCCACTCTTGTTTGATATTGGCGAATGGTGCTGCCAATATAGTTCGCTTTGCAGCGAACACAGTTGAAAATGTAGATGGTGGACGAAGCAAGGGACTGAGGTGCTTTTTCTTTGTGGTTGAGGTATGATTTGATGCTGTTATTGTTGGTGAAAATGAATTAAAAGTTAATTTGGGGGTAAAGAGGGGTGAATAGGAGACGGAGTTCTGAGAGTATTTTGTGGCTGATATGATCGTAATAGGGAAAGGAAAAGTATCGTACGTCTTTTTTAACGGTGTGGACTTTAAGGGGGGTTGATAAATATTATTAAGAAAATTTCTGGTTAAAAATTGTAATAGATGTTTCGGGAAGGAGTTGTTAATGCCGAAATTATGAATGAATTCTATTTCGTTGTAGAGAGAAAAGTCCTCTTATTCCTTGCTAAGTTACGGTTCCCCAGGAACAAACCCTTCAATCAGGTATATATATATTTGCGAACCTGAGCAGCCCGGTTAGGTTACCCCTTGGAGATCACACACACAACTATATAATTTTTTGGGGGGAAGGGGGGTGTTAAAACACCCTCATCGTGTTGCATGCATTGTTGCATTGCAATTACACTCGACCTTTTGCGGTAGTACTACTCCCATCCGCCCGTTTCGCACCAATTTTACAATGGAAGAGTTGAATGAAAAAGTTAGACCTGTACCCATGCCTTTATGCACGAGGAAAAAAGAGTACAAGGACATATACAGAAAAGATAATTGTTGGAAGGAAACTGCTACCAAATTAGGTCGGATGGATACTGGCGGCGTTGTCCGGCCACGTGTCTTTTGGTGTGAGGACCGCGTAACGTGGCTGTCGTGCGTGGCGTGGCTAGCGTGGCTTTCGATGTGCGGCGACCTTAAGAGTCACAGCGATAACCGAATATTTAATGGCAGTGGGCGATATCAGGGCTAGATCAACTAAATACTAAGACGTAGATTTAAAAAGTCTTTGATAAAAGTTTAATACATTGGCAGTAATCAATAAACATAATGAATTTGTTTTGCTTTTTTGTAACACCTGAAAAGATATTGTAATATTTTGGTATGTCGCTATGCATTTTTTTTTTAAACTGGCACACAGTAGTCTTTTTATTATAATGACGTCACAGGTAATCGCTGTTCCTCATAAATTTATACAATTTAAAGGTATTATCAAGGTCATTAGCGCATTTGAGACAGTATTCTATTTGTCTGGTCCTGAGTTATATATATATATATTAGGGGTGGTCGAAGTTGGTACCAGAAAGCGAATAAACATCCGGTAGTTGTCGTTTCATCTATGAAATGTGAAAATCACAAAGAAATGCATTTTGATAAAAGATCAGAATGCGAATTTAGCTTTTAAGTTTTTAATTTTTTCTGTTGTCGCTTCATGCGTAAAATCCCGTATGCGGCATACACGCAACCAAAACAAAGCAAACCCAAAATTATTAACTTGTTTCTATAAGCATAAATATCAACGTTTTGCTTGATTTTTATATAATTATTAATTATGCATCTTTATTAAAAAATAATGGTAAAATATATTTCCTGTGACCGTTCACGCTTATTTCTTACATATTGCTATTCGCATTAACACTTTTCATTATGTTTCAGATTTTCAAGTGTAAATAATGCCGAAAGCGAAAACAAGACACCTGACCCGAAAAAAAGTGAAGAAAAGTATGGAGGTGGTCCTTGTGAATTATTAACGACCGAACCAAGCACTTACAGGCAGCTGATTAAATACTATTATGACCTTAATCATGCTAACCCTGGAGCAGATTTTTGGGTCTCAGTGCAGCAAGTTAACAAGGATTTAAAATCCATTTGGTCTTCAGTGAATCCAAGGCTGCCTTTCATTAATGACAAATCCATTGACAGAAAGGTTAAAGACCTACTCACTCTTGTGAAAGACATTAATCGCAGGCATGCTATGGCAAGTGTCAAGCGAAATCTGGATGCTAACTTGGACAAACTTTTTGATATTTCTGCCTGTTCCTGTTCTTTGGATATTTTGCCTTGCAGTGATTCATGTGTATACTGTAAGAAGGACAAGTGTACACAAGAGCACATCATCTGTGTTTGCCCTCGAAATGCAAAGGTGCCACTTGAAGAAAGAGCATACCTTCATGATCAGCGATCTAAAACTGGTCCTAAGGGTGCATACCAGCTGTTTTCAGTGGACACAGCTGCTGCCAAAAGAGACAGGAAGGCCAAACAAGGACAGAAACATGTACTATCTCAGGAGGAAGTTGAGCTAGTAGGATCTTTCATACAGCTTACAGAGTTGGTAGGATCTTTCATACAGCTTACAGAGTTGGTAGGATCTTTCATACAGCTTACAGAGTTGCTTGGACTTACAAGCAGTTCATCTGGTGGCGAGGTTAGTTTCCTTTTATTTATATTAATTATATATAATTATGAATAAATAAATAAATAAATAATATAAATAAATAAATAAATAAATAAATAAATAAAAATAAATAAATTAAATAAATAAATAAATAAATAGAAAACGCATTAATATTTTCCATTTATTTTCAGGAGGGAGAAGATGAATGGCAGCCTAGGAAGAGGCCTTCAGGAGACTACAGCCTTTTAAACTTTCCCAGATATGCTATGGAACTTGTCAGAGGTGAATGTTCATCAAATCTGGGCGCAGCTCTTGGGAATGCCTTGCTCCATGACATCAAACACCTACTGAGACCTGAAGTTGACATCAATCACATCATGATTGACAAGTGCAAATTAGACAGGGCCAAAGCCCAAATTAGGGTAGTTAGTGAGGGTGTGGAATCAGAGAAAAAGACACAGCTCGTTTGTGTTGGTGTGGATGGGAAGGTTGACGAGAATACCATGACTTACAAAGAAATAGAGACACCTGATGGGGAAACTGTTCTCAGAAAGTGTTTTGACGCAGAACATCACCTCACCTTCACCTATGAAGATGGAAAATCTCCTGGCGCCTACTTGACCCACAGAACAATTCCTGTTATAGGCGCCACTGGTGAGGTCCTTGCTTAGGAGACATTCAGTGTTCTTGAAGAATATAATAGCCTTGAAAGTATCCGAGCCATTCTTCTTGATAATACCGCAACCAACACTGGCTGGAAGAGTGGTTTAGTAGTAAAACTTGAAGAAACTCTGGGGAGGAAACTGCACACTATCGGTTGCGCACTGCATCAGAATGAACTCCCACTAAAAGCTCTTTTCCAAAAAATGGATGGAGTGACAACTGGCCCAAGAAGTTTCAGCGGGCCCCTTGGGCAAAGGTGCGCAGAAGATATCCAGGATGAACCTAAGGTACAGTTTGAAGCTGTGGAAACTCCAATCATTGAAGGGTACATTCCAGAAGAAGTTCTGAAAGACCTCAGTATGAGTATTGCAGAGGGATCGGATCAGGAAGAGTAGATGACAGATGGGCTGCTTGGAAGATTGATCCACTTAACCATGCAAGATGGTTAACTCTTGCTATACGACTTCTTTGTTTGTAAACAAGAGACAACAGACCAAACCTGAATTTGAAAAAGTTGGTCATTACATTGTTCGAGTTTATGCTCCTGCATGGTTTGAGATAAAGGCATCCTCTAAGCTGCATGATTCTCCTCGCATCCTCTTCTCTGCTATCAGCCGACTGAGGCTGATTCCATTTGATGATGTGAAACGCATTGTAAAGCAGAATATCCAGGGTAATGTTTTCTGTCTCCGACCTGAGAACATCCTCTATGCCATGGTGAAAGATGATGAAGACAGAATCAGGAATCTTGGGCTTCAGACTATACTCACTCTCAGACACAGGTAAATTTTGCGCTTCTTGTAATTATTATTTTTATTTTTTTTGCCAAACCTGAGTTATTTTCCAAAAAATATGGAAAAAATATTATAATTGTCACTTTAAGTGGGTAATTTGTTTGTATTATCGAAACGGCAATATTTGAGTACCATTTTTTCATTTATATTTATATTTTTATTTATATTTATATTTTCATTTATATTTTCATTTTCATTTTTCATTTATAGAATGGAGAGCAACCAGGAAGCAGGGAAGAAAATTCCCCAGGTGAATTGGAATGCAAATCACTGGCATGAGCTCATCGACCTCACTGACCATGATGTCATGGAACCACCTACCACACAGCACCTATCTGATGAAGAAATCCAGTCATTCATGGACACTAACACTAAGCCAGACATTCCAGACTTGCCTTCTCACTCTCAGAGTGTTGAGAGGAGTGTGAAATTAGTGACAGGGGCTTCTCATACCGTGTACGGGTTCGAAACTCGTCACAGATGTATCCTTACTAAAGTACTGAGCAGGAAGATGCGTCCTGCATTTATGTCAAAAGGACATTATTCTCAATCTTATGATGATTTATATGAATAGTTTTTCTTTTTACATGAGAACCTGTGATTTTTTTTGATTTATCACCTTTTGAAAGTATTTTTTCAAGTTTTGTAGCCAAAATATGTGAATAAATTAGCAAAAATGCATGTTTTTTCAACGAAATTTTATCATTTTAAACTTAAAACACATGATATACATTAGGTATTGTCTCCTCTTGGGATAGAAAATGATACTGAGTTGCTACATCTATAATTAGTTAATATTATGTCTTCAAAAATGACGAGTTTACCTATCGCGTATGACGAAAATTGGGTAAAAAACCATAACAAACTTTAATTGCAAATCCGCAAGCAGGCCCTTATCCGTTTGCTCTAAAAAATTTTTTGGGTTCATTTCTCAACCAAACCTAACTACTGGGCACTTATTCACCTTGCGATTTCAAATCATGTGGAAAATCGACCCACCCTAATATATATATATATATATATATATTATATATATATATATATATATATATATATATGTGTGTGTGTGTGTGTGTGTGTCTGTAGAGATAGAGTATATAAAGAGATGACTACAAAATAAATATTGGGACCATTTAGGTTTTAGGAGTATAAATATAAGTAAAACAAATAGAAATAAATTGATACGGCACGACAATACAAACGTTTAAGAAATAGATATCCTTAGTTAGTATATTGCAAAAGAAGATACACACATAATTAAGGAATGTGAAATCAGGGGGCAATTAAGAATAGATAGGCGAACAATCATATAATACAACATATATAGAATGTACGTTAAAATACAGTTTTGCTCACATAAAATATGTAGCCTATATACTAAGATAAGGAAATGCGAGCGTGAAGGGAAATACGAGCGTAGAAGACCGCGAAATATAGTTACGAGTAGTTGATAAATAATGAAGCAATAAAGTTTCGGAAAAAAGACAAATAGTGAATAAATAAATTAATAATAAAAGGAATAATAACAATATTATAATGACGGTAATGATAATGATGATAACAATAATGATAAAGATAATAATAATTATGATGGTAACGATAATAACACGAATAGTGGTAGGAAAAAACTCAATGGCACATGCAGTAATAAGGACGGGAAAACTAAACTGGTTTATAAAGAGGTATAATGGACAAATATTGAAATCATAAATAAAAAATAAGGAAAAAGGTAAAGTATTAAAGGTTTTCTGGAATTTATTCTGGGTTTGGTTTTTTGGAGGGAGTTATTCAACCTTGAGACGTAGTCTTCTTTACAGTCTATTCTGTCTGAGCTTACAAATACAGTGTTTTTCCATGTTGAGTCTACAGATATATAAAAACTATTATTCTAAACTCAATACAGGCCTGTATTCGGACGATTTGTGATTGCGGATACTTGTGGTTTTTGATCCAATTTTTACACATCCAGACTTTTGGTTTAGGTTACCTTAGGTCTAACCTAACTTAACTTAACCTAACCTAATCTAGCGTAACCTAACCTAAATTGACTCCCATAAATCTCCTACAACAAAGTAGGAGTTATTTTCCCGAGTAGAAGGAAAGTGATACAAAAGATAGCACCGAATAGAAGAGGACGTAACTTTTATATATATATCATAGATATATATATATATATATATATATATATATATATATATATATATATATATATTAAGACGTTTGTCTTATTTTCTTTCTCTCATCTATGTACATACAAACTTTTACTTTGTTATAAGTTTTCTTTACTTTTATTAAAGAAGTTTGAAAATGGTTCACAACTAAAGTTAAAAACTTTTCTTTTTACAAATTTATCACGCATTTCAAGCTTTTTCTTTATTATTTTTCACAGGATTCCTTAGTTTGAAAGATTCTATTCATATTTAACAAATTATTTTTATGTAATCTATTGTAAATTAAAATTTTTTCCTGCTTTTATTATGCTTAAAAATTTTAATTAAAAATTTAATTAAAATTTCTGAAAATTTTCGTTAAACTTTTATTACTTCATTAAATTTTTCAGGAAGTAAAAGAAATTATTTTTCCATTTTATTCTAAAAGATAAATAAACGGTTTCAATAAGTAAAGTTTTCGATATGATATTCGGGAAAGATCAGAGGACACTGTAGCCTTCTTTCAGTCTGTTATTTCTCAAAATTGCTTTTTACGTATATTAATTTTTTTTTATTTACAAATATATACAGAGTTTACATAGATGAGTATAATTTCATTATTAAATACAGATGCTGTATACAGTTGTAAACTGCCTTCAGCAAGCGTGCGCGCTTTACAGGCCGAAATCTACTAGTTAAATATTTAGATATAATTAAATAATTACAATTACATAATTGATATAATTATAATACACTTAATAACTAAAGGAAACTCGCAGACTAGACATACTGCGTTCTATTTTGAACATTTAAATACAAATTTTTCTACATTTATAGATTTTATAAATCTCGCAAATTTTTATGAGATTTAAAAGTGAAAGGAACTTCCAGACTAGAACATATACTTATATTAGAAGCTTCATACAAAGACTAATGGAACCAGTATGAATGTGAGGTAAAAAGTGAGAGGAGAAATTTTTACGAGGATAATAAGAATTTGAATGATGACAACAGAAATTTAATAATAATAAATAATAACAGTAATAAAGAAAGGAGTGACTTCAGTAACTTTGGAATTTGCTAAGTTTCAATCGCTTTATAAAAAGATAAATGAGAATTAACTGATTTGAATTCATTCGGTAGATTTTTCCATAATTCCATCGCTAAATAAGTGTAAGAATTTCTACTACATTGAGGAGTATAGTTTGCCTTTGAGACATATTCACTCTTCGTAGACCTTCTTTGGTGCTCGTGACGTATCTGATTGATTATTCATTATATTCTCGATTAATGTAGTCGGCGTAAATTGTTTTGTAACTGAACATTCTTGAGTTCATCCGTACTTCACATACCGTATTTCCCGGCGTATAACGCGCTCCCTAATTTTGAAGAGAAAAGTATTTTGAGGAGAAAATTTAGGAAAATAAAAATTTAGGAAAAAATATACCTCCTACCTCACTTCACATGTACAATTTTAACGAGTTAATTTTAACGCAGGGTGATTTTTGGAGTATTTTTGGGGAAAAAAAGTGCGTGTTATACGCCGGGAAATACGGTATGTCTTTAAATTTTAATATTTATAGCTGTTTAAATATTTCTGATATATGAACATAAGACTCCCTTTTATTTATTTTACTAATAATTCTCTTTTGGTTTATGATTAACGGGTTAATGATGTAATCATACGTACTTCCATATACAGTAATGTCGTATGTGAGATGTGGATAGATTAGAGAGAAGTATGTCGTTTTAAGTATTTGTAGGAAGGAAATGTATTTTGTTAATATAAACACGATTTTCGATAGTTTATGATCCATGTTTTCGATATGTTGACGAAAGAATAGTTTGTTATCAAGCATATCTAATAAGTTCCCTTCAGTGACACGCGATATTTTGTGTAAGTCGATAATAATATTGAGGTCTGGTATTAATTTCATTTTTGTGATTAGCAGGAAATTTGTTTTATTTTCATTTAAGGATAATCTTTCAGCCACTCACACTATTTCATTTACTATTTCATTACGGGATGCGGCATCGCTGCTTGAGTATAACAGGGAAGTGTCATTCGCATATTGGAATCCTTTTCACTTATGAGAGCTATGAAAGTCATTTATATAGATCAGAAATAGTAGGGTTCCCAAAATGCTTCCTTGTGGAACTTCATGTATAATTTTAATTTCCGCTGTGATAATGTTATTATGTTTGATGTACTGGCTTTTGTTGGGCAGGTATGACTTGAACCCATTTAGAGCAACGTTCTTTATGTCCTCAAATAATTTATAAGTGAGAATGTCGTGGGAGATTGTATCAAAGGCTTTTGATAGGTTCATAAGCAAGAGAAAGGAAGACCCTTTATTAAGATTTTCATATAATATGTCCAATACGGCTGAGATCACGTAGCTTGTTTTATGGCCCTCCTTAAAACCAAATTGATACTTCGATATGACGCTATTTTCCTCGAAATATTTTGAGAGCTTCGTGTACACAAGGTTTTCAAATATCTTTCCTAATGTAGGTAAGATGGATATAGGTTGATACTGTAATTCGAAGGTGGTGATTTATCTCCTGATCTGAATATTGGACATATTCATGCATTTATAAGTACGCCATAGAACAGGGGTGGCGAATCTTTTTACAGTCGCGTGCCAAAAAACACTAGTAACCGATAATAAAAAATTCGCTTGCTCACCAAAGTTTATATACGAGGGTGGGCTGAAAAGTAATGCTTCCACTCAAATAAATTTTAACGGGTTGAAGGAGTTTATCGAAACAAAAGCAGATAGTGTATGTACCTTAGAGTTTATTCTTCAAAACAATACATTTACTTTTTTATAAAATCACCCTCTACCTCGATACATTTACGCCAACTCTAAATGAATTTTTGAAATCCATCCGGTAAAACTCAGGAGCTTTGACTACGAAACCAAAATTTCACAGCGGCTTTAACTTCTTCGTCAGAATCGTAGCGATTTCCACGGAGATGTTTTTTAAGTTTAGGAAAGAGGTGAAAATCTCATGGTGCTAAGTCAGGACTTAGTGGATGCGGCAAGACGGTGAATTGCAGATCCTCAATTGCTTCTCCGTTTGAACACGGGTGTGAGGCCTTGCGTTGTCATGGTGAACAATGACTGTGTTTTTGTGGGTGCTAACCCTCCTGATCTGTTTTTTCAACTTTTTCAGTTTCAGTATAACGTGCGGAGTTGATTGCTGTCCCTCTTTCCGTAAAGCCTTCGAGAACAACACTATTGATATCCCCCAAAACAGTCATCACTTTTCCAGGTGATTTTTGAGCTTTAAATTTTTTTGGTTGCGATGAATTTTTGTGCCGATATTCCATGGATTGCCGTTTATTTTCAGGGCCATAATGGTAGATCCACGTCTTGTCCGTCTCCTGTCACAATGCTGTGCAGAAATTCATCTAGATTTTCGAAGCGCTGCAGATTTTCTTGGCAAATGCGGTCTCTCAGTTTTCATCTCGGCAGTGAGCATGCGAGGCACCCATCTGGTGCAGACCTTTCGGTAACCGAAACTACTGGTAATGTGTCCCACTCGCTCTTTGGAGATATTGAGCATTGCAGCAATTTCATTTTGTGTGATGCGACGATTTCCACGAATCAGTTCGTCAACGTAGTTCCGATGAGACTTGTCGGTTGCCGTTACAGGCCTCACTATTTGTTTTGCAAATCTTCTTGCCCTGCTTCTCCTTCTTTACGCTGCCTCGCTCAATGTCGAATGGTACTCACATTAACACACTATTTGCTGTACACAGCTTGCATTCGCCGATGAATGTCTATATGAGCAACAGTTTCTGCTGCCAAAAATTCAATTACGGTACGTTGCCTGAAGCGAAGGTCTTTACTCCTTTCCATTGTAATCGATACTGAACCAACGTGTGAAATGAGTGTAGGCTATATTATTAGGTTATAACACAAAATCGGTTTTATCTGGTTACCTCTACACAATCTGGAATGGGGTGGGGATATCAAGTTACCACACAAAACCGGTTTTATCTGGCTACCTCTGCACAATCCAGAATTATTCAAGTGGAGGCATTACTTTTCAGCCCACCTGCGTATATTACATGAAATTATAAACATTAAGTCTATTATTTTATACTCACTATTGCAACGTTATTGCATTTTGCTTGGGCGTGCCAGGCAAATTTGATCGCGTGCCCAAATGGGCACGCATGCCATAGGTTCGCCACCATTGAAATAGAGCATACCTTGACTGAGAGATGAATTGAATAACATTGATAAAGGGAGCGGTAAGGGAGCGGTATTATTTAGTTATATTTGTGGAAAAACAATTTTGTTCTTTCTTCCTATGTAAATTTTCATTGATAACTTTCGCTGATTGTAAAGTTTCATTGGTATGGTTTTTAGAATCGTTTATGTATTCCTCCAATTTATCACTGTAGTACTCTGAGTTTGCCTTTTTGATTAGGTTATTTAATTTATATCTGTAAGTGATGTATAGGGTAAAGTGAGGTAACATGGACACTGCAGGTAATATGGATCCCCCATCTATTTCTTGCCATAGATGATAGAAGCGCTGCCATCTATGCTGAGGTTATAGAACTACCAGCCACTTGTCTTGAGAAGGAGGCACAGCTGTTCGTCCAGGAATGTAAAGGTAAGAAAACGATTTAGAGACAGTGTCGCGATTTCTGGTTAAGTTAGCAATCTTCTAGAACCTTCCCAGATTATTTGGGAATTGAAAAAAGTAGTTGTTATTCCGTCAGTTTGTAGTACAGAGCACCAGCTTTCTACAGCATGGTGTTTGGTGTTAGATACTGAATTCAGTATGGTGGCTTTGCTGCCAAAAACATAATATTGGGAATATGGACACAGGGGGTTCATATTCACTTCAAGGTGTCCATATTGCTCAGTTTATGGGTTTCGCAGCTGTGACATTGCTCCATTTAGGCTCGATGTATTTACAGATGAGGCTCTCACTGCAGCAGGAATAATTGGGTTCCACTGAGATGCTGGAGAATTAGCAAAGCCGCCGAGTGAGTCACAGTCTGTTTTGACAGAGACATCTGCCAACTGTAAACTCGACCTCCCTCAGCCATCTACCTCACGTGGTGAGAAGGAAGATGAGGGACAAGAGAGTTATGTGATCATCATTCTCCAACCAAACCAAAATATTGAAAATACCAATTATTCAACACCCGATGATAATAGCACTGACGTTGACAATAAACATACTGTTCATCAGGTATAATTCAGTGAACTGCTCCGGATGAGCAACACTTTGCCAACAGATGTCTCGAACAAGAAGAGGAAGAGGAAAGTGAACCATGCGGCAGTGCAGACAAGTTTGCCTTACAAAAGGGAACTGCGTGATTCTAAGAATAAATAAAAAAGGGCGATGGTTTTGAAACGAGTGGCTTAATGGCCGGATGCAATGGAAGAAGGAAGAAAAACAGAAAAGGCTCCGAGATGCAAACGTTCCATGGGGCGAAAGCTGAATCGTCCACCAAATGGCAAGGAATGGATCTGTCTTTGTGTGAAGAACCATGGAGCGAGAGTCCCCCAGAAGAGCAGTGGATTGCATGCCAAATTTGTTCTATTGTGATGGGTAACACTAATGATGAGTAAGAATAGACAACACAGCGATGTTATGGCGTTGTGTTCCTTTAATGGTTATTCAAACCATGTTTGGTGTTCGATGTTCCTTGCAAAAGTGCTTTCAATGCTGTGGACTATGACATTCATTTGAACATCATTCAATACAAGTAGTTGAGATGTTCATTAAAATTACTTATCAGATGTTTGTTTACTAAAAGCGTTGCCTTATTATATTTTATACCTCTTGTTAAACATAAAATAACTGTTTCAGTGTTCATTCTCTTTTAATTTTGACGTTTAGAGATAATGTTCACATGGATGGGGGTAATATGGACACCCGTGTCCATATAACCCACACATGTGGGGAATATAAACAACTTGGACAAAAATAACAAATGTTAATAACTTAAATGATTTGAGATACAGAATGACATGTATCTACAGATCTACAGATCTACAGAAGCTAAGGCTAACAAAGACCCTAAGATCCACTCTAAGGTTAGCCCGAGAGAAAGGAAAGGGTAGGGGGTTGAGAGAAGAGAAGAGAAGAGAATAAGGGGTTAAGTAAGGAGCAACACCTATCACTCGTGGGTTAACATTCATTCAGAAAAAGAGGAAAAAAGTCTCACCATCATCATCCGCCGGCCACTGCCGACAAGTCAAAAAAATAGTCGGAGAAAATAGGAGAGGGGTGAAAGATGAAAGAAGTAAAATAAGAACGCTTACAAACCATGCAAACACAGTCTTAACTCACTGTCATACCATGCAAGAAAAGAGAGTTACAGACATGCAAAGTAAGGAGATCAGAAAAAAAAAAAAAGTAGGTAAAGTTAAACAAAAAGTGGGTTAGTTTACGCTACGAGCTACATCTACGTTCGTGTTAGTCTAATTTTTTTTTTTTTTTTTAATAATAATTTTATTGCTGGCATCACACGCTGGCATGTCACAAGCTGGCATTCATCGTCAACAGACTCATCCTCGAGCACCACCACCAGAGCTCCTGTTGTTAACTTTCTGTTTTAATTTTAAACAACGTTAATACTTTTAAAATGTCTGTCAAGACGGTTCTTAAACATATTAACGCTGGTAGAATGAACGACTGATGCGGGAAGATTATTCGGTGTATATATTAGCAGGGACGTAACTGTAACTGGAGTAAAAAGTTGGGGGAGGAACGAACATAATCCTATTGTTAGAAGCACTCATTATCTATGGGAATAATTATAAAAGTTGGTTGGAGACAACTTTTATAATTACCCCCATAGATAATGAGTGCTTCGAACAAAAGGATTGTGTTCGTCCCCCCCCCCCCCCCAACTTTTTACTCCAGTTACGTCACTGTATATTACTGACCTACGAAAAGATAAGGACACATAATGGTAGTTTTATTAGGTGTGTGCTGGTGTACAAGAAAATTCTGCTTTTCCTTAAGGGGTTCATATGAACCCTCTTTACCCTATTTCTTGAGGCATTGTACCTTTTTTAACGTGTTTACAGATTAGATATTTTTGCCGGATGGCTTGCAGGGGAAGTTTATGTAGCCATAGTTTATTTTGCCTTTTATGAGTCGTGTTTATAGTACAGAGGGTTGACAAAAGTGAATAGACACCTTTGTTTGTTTAATTCTTTGATCTGCTTATAAAAAGTCAACAAATAATAATAACTTAATTGAATCAGTATATTTAAAATTGTATTAATTTCCACTTTGCATTTATGGATTCAATAAATTTGTTGCCATTTATTGATAATCATAATTAAATTATTTGAGGAAAATCTAGGGTGTATATTTACTTTTGTCAACCGTCTGTACAGGACAGAGTTCCTTGAATACCTTATTTAGTATGACTAAGAACTTAATAAATTTCTCATTTATGTCGTCTGTCCCTTCAAATACTTCAGCGCAATAATATGTTCAGTCCAACTTCTGTTTCAGACCTAAATTTTAATTTCATTTTTCGGACTTTTATTTTTACACGATCTGTCTCCGGAATTTTATGACCCTAATTTAACGCTACGGCACAGCCATAATGGTCGGAGATCCCCAGCAGAAGTATACCGGCTGTATGGTTCAGATGCGCTTTACACCATATATGATCTATTAAGGGTGAGTGTTTTATAGGGGTTGTAACACGTGTTGTCGCTTAATGGCTGGACAGAAACCATATGTTACCATTGTGTTTATGAGTTGTTAAGAGTTTCTGTGCTTATTAAATTTTAAGAAATCAGAATTGAAGTCGTCAAAGAACAAGGAAGATTTCTTTATGCTGTTTTATATTAATATGATTTGAAAGAGAATCTATTGTATATTCTCAAGGAAATATATAAAGCCTCCGTTCTGAGGTCGGTAGATACGAATGATGTTTAAATTTGTATTTTCCAGGGTTATACAGTATTTAAGACACATGTTTCAATAGAGTCAGACAATACTGTTACCTCAGTGATTTGTTTACATGGAATGGATTTATGTATGTAAATTGAAGCTGCTCTTTCTTTTCGGCCGTCACGATATGTCTGAAAACATTTATAACCATCCAAAGGGCATAAATCTTTAATTATTTCTTTTATGTATATTTCCGTGAGGACGATGATGGAGAATTTTATTCCGATTAATTGTAATGAATTTTGTAGCTCTTCAGTATTAGCAGGTATGCTTCTAATATTCACAGTTAATATCATAAATTTATTAATGAAATATAGATGGTTGGAGCTTATGTCATTAATACCGTAATAATCACTCTCGGAGACAATATGTGATACATTAAAAAATTCATCATCGCGTTTGTGTTTATTTCGTAATAGTTCTAAGAGGCTCAGAAGGTCTTTCAGAGAAGTATTAGCCATGTTTAAGAATTAAATTACGAAAGAGGAGATAATGAGTTTAGGGAAGTTGAAAGGAAATGAAAATTTGAACACAATGTTACAAATGAACTATAAAGTAAGGCATTTTTCTGTTTGAGAATCATAGATTGTTTGAGGTCTCTTGACAGTAGCATGAGGGAAAGATAATGATAATAGCATAAAAATATTTGTAATAATAGTGATAGTATAAGCAGTAATAATAACAATAATAATAATAATAATAATAATAATAATAATAATAATAATAAGCAGGAATAATAATAATAATGATAATTGTAATAATAATAATAATAATAATAATAATAAAAATAATAAATAATGATAGTAATAATAAATATGTGATAATAATAGTAACTAACAAAATCTGACAGATAATAATGGGAGTATATAATAAAATTTGACAAATTACATCAGAAAGGCTCAGTTACAAGTTGTGGTAAATTTTAAATAAGTCACTGGGATGGCGGTGATTCTTACCAGACGAAGAAAATAAAATAAACATTTAAAAACTCATCAAGCAAATTCAGTTACAGTTTATGGTGTGTCTACTCTGAATTTTGAGTAAGTAGGACAGCAGTAAAGTAAAAATAAATAGCAATAGATATAGCAACCATAGCAACAATGGATAAATAATGATAATCGTAAATACTAAAGGGTTCTCATTTTGAAGCATATTGTAATAGAATAGAATAGAATAGAATAGAATAACTTTTATTAATAATAATAAAATAAATAAATTTTTTTCAATTTACAATGACATGAATAATTGTGAAGCACGACTATTTATTTTATTTAATTTGGCCCTTAAGCTTTAGACTTTACTGGGCTCTTATTAAAAATAAGCAGCTAGTTGTTATAAATTAATAATAATAAATAAATAAATAAATAAGTAAATAAGTATTATTATTAGTTAAAACATGTATTACAATATTAAACAATATTAATGGACAATATTAAACAATATTAGTGGACATTAATCCTAGATTTTTGTTAGTATGGCATTATTAATCGGGATTTCAACTTGGTTTTAAACAAATTTACCTTCACAATATTTTTTATATCGGCATGCAAGTCATTCCATAGTTTCAATCCAATGAAAATGGGTAGTTTTTGAGATGAAGACAATCTAAATTGAGGTATAACAAGCTCTGATCTATTTCTGGTCTGATACGAGTGGATTTCCTGATGAGTTACAAAATATCTATTTACCCATTGCAAATTAATGATTTTGTTCTTACACTTGTAAATAAAAATAAAATGTGCCAGTTTGGCTATATCGTTGAGCTTTAGTAGGTTTAGCTCTTCAAATAATGCACTAGAGTGATCAAGGAAATCAGCATCAGATAATAACCTTATTGCTCGTTTTTGGATGACAAAGATACCATTTAATGTGTTGTTAGCGGAGTTTCCCCAAACAAGGGTGCAGTATGTTATATAAGGAAGAACAAGAGCATGATAAAGAGTCAATAAAACTTGTTTAGGGACGACATTTCTAAGTTTAAACATTATAGCAACGGCCATTGAAATCTTTTTCGCGATATAATTTACATGATCACTCCATTGCAAATTCTTATCTAGCAATACACCAAGAAATTTTGCTACAGTACACTCCTTTATGACGATTTCATTAACATTAAGTTCAGCAAGATATACATTTCTTTTATTAGTGAAAATCATGAAATTTGTTTTACTGGTATTTAGGAAGAGTTTACTGGTGGTCAACCATTTCATTACACTGATGAATTCTGAATGAAATATATTCTTAGATGTATTAACATCTTTGCAAGAAAAAGAGACAGTTGTATCATCTGCAAACATTATGAAGTTCAGTATATTAGATGAACGTGGAAGGTCATTTATATATAATAAAAATAACAGTGGACCAGAACTGAGCCCTGTGGCACACCAGGTTTGACAAGCGCTTTAGTTGAGCAAACCTTATTTACTGATACAAAATGATATCTATTGGACAAATAACTTTTAAACCAATCACTGATTGCTCCTCTAAAGCCGTAACAATATAATTTATTAAGTAGAATATTATGGTCTATTACATCAAACGCCTTACTCAAATCTATAAATATTGATATCATTATTTCTTTGTTCTCCTTAGCTATATTTACATTTTCTATAAGATTTAAAATTGCCATTTCCGTTGTTTTATTATTACGGAAGCCATATTGATTTAGAGATAATAAATTGTAGGATTCTAAATATCGCTGCATTCTACTTTTCACAATTTTTTTAAAAACTTTGCTGAACACAGATAATGAACACACCGGCCTGTAATTTGTTGCTAGTGTAGGATCACCCCCTTTAAAAAGAGGTGTTATACAACCAGTTTTTAGCATTGCTGGGAATATTCCTTTGGAAATACTTTGATTGATAATTTTATCCAAAGTTACAGATATCTTATCTTTAACAAGTTTCAATATAGGTACAGGAATGTTATGAATGTTATTTTTTGTATTTTTTAATTTACCAATAATATTCTGGACCTCAGTAGAGGTAGCAGGAACAAAAGAAAATCAATTTAGTGGACTGGGTGGCATATATTCTAGAGGTGAGTGATCATTATTTATTAATTGTGAGCGAAGTTTATCCGCTATTGAAGTAAAATGTGCATTTACAGAGTCTGCAATAGCAGTACCATCAGTAATTTCTTTATTATCAACATTTAATTTCTCTATTGAATTTTTCTTAATTTGTTTTCCGAGAAGATTGTTTATGGTTGTCCAAGTGTTTTTCATGTCTCCTTTATGTTTGGAAAATTGATTGTTATAATAGTTATATTTTGCAATTTTGATTATTTTAGCTAATTTGTTTCTGTATTGAGTACATTGTATTTTGGAAATTTTGCTCTGCAATTGCAATTTGAATAATTTATCTCTGTTCTTTATTGAAGTGATAATTTCTGGAGTGATCCATGGATTTGCGACACTTTTGAGCGAAACTGTTTTTCTCCTTAAAGGAAAGCAAATATTAAAGATATGGAATAAGGTGTCATAGAAGAACTGAAACATATGATTTGGGTCATTTAAACGTTCGTCAGAGTCAAGTCGAGTATTTTCTATAGCCCCAATAAATTTTCTTTTGTTAACCTCTGAGAATATTCTGTAATCAATAGTTGTTTTGTCCGCAACCTGAACAATGTTATTGAATATAGCGTAAGTAGGAAAATGATCACTGATGTTAGTGGTTATAATTCCAGAATTTACGAGGGCATTGCTATTTACAAATATATTATCAATCGTAGATTCTGTTATTCGATTGCCATAGCTGCAGACTCGAGTGGGTTTGGTAATAGAATGACTAAGATAGAAAGAAATCATTAAGTTTAAAAATTTATGAAAGATTGCTTCACATTGCAAATTGATGTTGAAGTCTCCCGCAACTATGGTATTCGATTTATGAAAGTGGCATAACATGTTATCTAAGTGAATTAAAAAGCTATTGATATTAGTATTAGGTGGTCTATATATTGCATGGACAGAATATACATTACTTTCGTCTTTTATATTCACAATTAGGTTTTCATTGTCACTATTACATGGAGAAAATACTTCGTTAGAGTAGTAAGTTTGATGCACATACATAGAGATACCCCCACCAATCTGACCATCTCTTACAGTATGATAAGCAACGTAATTATCTATATTATATAGGTTTTTAATACTACTATTTAACCAGGTTTCCGTGAGAATTATAACACTAAATTTGACTGTAGAAGTTTTCAAAAGGGGCAATAAGTAGTTATAGTTCCTTGGTAAGCTTCGAATGTTTAGATTTAGCATTGAAAGATTTTTATAAATATCTTTTTGTAATACAAAGGCATTAAACTCGTCTATCGATGAGACCATGCAATTGCCTACACCAGATTCCTGTTCTAGATTCTCTAAACTGGATACAGAATTTTTTGGTAATGAATTGAAATGATTAATATCGGCACATATACTCTTTATCGATGAAAGCCATTTAACAGTAGTTCTCAAACAATTTCACTAAATACAGAATACGGGAATAAGGTTACCGCCCAGCTGAGCCGAGTATGGGAAAGTCGACTGTTGAGATTGTATGCGGAGTTATTCGCAGGCCTCCTGTGTGCCGACTGTCGGCTGGCGTTTTCGTAGTTCTCATAGCTTCGAATGCTTCTTCACTATCCAAGGAAGTAAGCGACTTTCCCGAGTCTCCTCGCTTCTATGAGTTTAGGGAGCTTTTCTTTACGAATTTTACGTGTTTCCTCACATACGTCGTCATTGACGAAGATTTTTTATCCTTTCAGCTTTCTTCTGTTTTTTAGTATTAAATCTCTGTGAGTTTCGTCCTCACATATTACTTTTATAGCTGAAGTGGGCGTCTTAGATTCAGTCATGTCATTAACTCTAGAATTTGCTTTTTGTAGTGGAATTTGTTTTTTTAATCTAAAAGCACTAGCATATACTAGCATATACCCGTATAATTATCATTAATTATTATTACTGGGTGATCTGTTGATGTGGGCTTGCGTAGTTATTTGGATCAAAATTCACTTTCATAAGAAAATTATTGAAGTCATTAACAGATTTTATCTAGACTTTTACACTGGTCTAATATCTCTATATACAGGGTGTTTCAGAACCGGTCTTCCATTTCATTTATGGATTCTGTGATGGTAACAGCAGAGTGGCAGTTGAGGAACATCGAAGACGTTTTCCGAACCGCCGAATACCGAACAGGCAAGTGTTTAATGACACACACTAAAGATTAAGGGAAACATGGACAATTGTTCCACGTAACCAAGAATATGTAGCACGACGGCCCGTTGCTATGGAGGAGCACATACTGGACCTAGTACAACGTAGCCCGTACCAGTGTTCGAAAGATTTCTAGACGAATTGGTGAATCGCATCGCGTGTATTGTGAACCATACATGTGAGGGTTTGTATCCCTATCATTTGCAACGTGTGCAAGCTCTTCAACCGGATGATTACGATAAACGATTACGATAGACGAAATTCCCAATTGTGGACCGCCGATAATCCCCACGGTATCGTTGAAGGAAACTTTCAACATCGATTCTCGGTGAATGTTTGGTGCGGTGTAATTGGAGATCAGCTGATTGGACCGTTCGTTTTGGAACATCGATTAACTGCTGATATTTATCTGAACTTCCTGACGAACAAATTGCCGCTTTTGATTGAGGACGTGCCCTTGGAAACAAGGCGCAGGATGTTCTTTCAGTACGATGGGGCGCCACCACATTTTGGTCGTCATATTACGGATTACTTGAATCAGCGGTACGGGAATTGTTGGATTGGTCGTGCTGGTCCAATATCGTGGCCCCCGAGATCTCCGGACCTAACCCCGTTAGATTTCTTTTTATGTGGCCTTATGAATAGGCTGACCATACGTACCGTTTTGAACGGGACAGTACCGTTTGTTTTATATTTCCTGGCCGTCCCGTCGTTTTAATAAAAATGTCAATTTTGTCCCGGTTTATGTACTTACTTTTTCATGAATACATAATATTACATAACCCCCGTCCCTTTTTTGCCATCCCAATGTCCCGTTTTTGTCTCAAGGAAATATGGTCAGCCTACTTATGAAAGAGATGGTCTACAAGACCAAAGTACAAACGAGAGAGGAACTGTTGCGTCGGATTATGGATGCCGCTGCTTACATACGAGAACACCCTGAACTGATTCAATAGGCAGTGGACTCTTGTTTGGAAAGAGGAAGGGTGTGCATTGAAAACCAAGGCGGACACGTTGAACATTTATAAGGTGTATCTCATAAAATGCAGCAATAAATACATCAGATTAATACTCGTTTATTTTTTTCGGTGCACCTTAAAACGTCCGTAGCTCTGCAAATGTTGAAAATAGCACCGATGTTGTATTAACTTGTTTTTACTGGGTATCACACCCCAAAGTATGGCAGACCAGTTGTGAAACACCCTGTACATACTGACCCGTTACGACCAAAGCACTTCGAGATTTCACCTGGGAAGGCTTTCCTGAAATCTCTTATCCTTTTGAAGAGGTTTCTCTTATCGCTGGTTAGTTACTCGTTAACGGATATGCTAAGTCTCACCTGGATGCACGCGGCTACGAATTTTCCTTTTATGTCTTTATTCGGGATCGCAATCCTGACAGGTCATGTGGCGTTGTTCTCTTTGGGTCGACCGGGTCTGGAGGCTTTCATTATGTCCGTTGTTTTAACATTTATTCGGAGATTCCTTCGCAAGGCCTCGATTGTTTTTCGCTTCAGGCCTTCATTTTCGCTTTCGACAGATATATCTGTCCCATTAATTACCTTAACATTCTTATATTGGGTCTGATGGAGGTGTTCTATTCTTTCTTCCAGTTCCTTTTTTTTATGTTCCTTGTGCTCAGCATATTATTTCTGTAAGAGTTCGACTTTCTGATTGAGGGATCCTACTTGCTCCGTGAGCATCCGCGTAAACTCGTGGAACTCCTCGATTAAGAAGCCCTTGAGGAGCTCGAAGAGTTTGCGATTACCATTGCTCAGCTATGTTAGCATTTGCTGCTGTTCACTGGGGCTTTGCATTACGGCAGCACCACCTGTAGAGACAGATGAAAAAGGGCACCATCGCTTGTGGTCCAGCAGTGGGTATATCGCTCAAAGTAGAGGAACTGGCACAGTCGCCCGTGGTAGTTTGGTGGGAGGAGCTTAGGCGTTCGCTCGTCCGCTTTGTTCATAGGTTAGTAGCACCCGGCTCTTGCTGCCTTTATGTAAACCATTTTGATTTGTGTTGAATTAACTATAAAATTTCTTTGGAAATTGGTACTTTCCTGGCCGTGAAACCAAATTTTATATATATATATATATATATATATATATGGGATGAATTTCACAATTAAACACGTGAAATGAATTCCCTGACGAGGTGTAGCTCTGAATACACGAAAGACCTTAGAATCGCTTTTCTTGTTCCTTGTTGGTTTGCATCATATATATATATATATATATATATATATATATATATATATATATATATATATATATATATATATATATATATATATATATATATATATATATATATATCAGGTAATTTAGATTGTACCTAAAACACTGGGGTTAGTTTTACTTGCGGAAAGAAGAATGCAGCAAGATCCAAATTTTCACGAGTAAATAGAAACACGTCCTTCCTCGACGAAGGAAAAAATGAGTACGCCAGTACCTTGCAGATGCCACAGCTCGGAGGCAAGTGGGTAACATAATTTTCCCACAAGCGAAGTGAAGACACTAAGGTCGAGGATTCAACTTCCCATGGTGCTGGTAATGATAATCTGGGCGTTAGCACAATGGGTCACATTAGTTGATCTGAGCGATTTGCTAATTTCGGGCTCTCCTCACTGATTAATTATTATCGCGTTTTTTTTATGCAACTGGGGTCAGGAATGCCTGCAAACATGGCACCGCCATAGAAGTGGAAGGAGAGAGCGGAAATAAAATTAGGCCATTTTCTTTTAATTTTGAAAAGCGTGTGTAATGTGTAAGGTGTATGTACGTGTAGTGAGGAATAAAGGGAAAAGTGTGTTTTTGAGAGCATGTGACAGGAGAACAGTGACAGGAGAAACGAGAGTTCCAGTACTTCCTATCTCCTCCCTAACGTACCCTTCCTCCCCCTCCCGGAGTACTTCCCTGGTCGATTGGTATCTACGATCAACTTCTCGGGTATATTTACTGTATATATGTTTTCTCCCTTATTTTACTCCTCACAAGCACACTTTGCGTGCAGAACTAATAAACCAATTAATTTTGTTTCTAAGGATATTTTCGTACTGATACATGTCCACTCTTTCTTCCTACAGTCTGTCTTTATGTTTATCAGGATCAAGGTCATAAGATACTTCATTAGTCATGTTCAGTGTTGGGCACTAAAGCGTTAATCCGATAACAGTTAATTAACGAAGTTAACGTTTTTTAACGGACTATTAACGGAAGTTAATTTCCATTAATCGTTATCGGACCAGTTAACTTCCGATAACTCGATATTTAGTCCGTTAAAGTCCGTTAACACGTTAACTGCGAGGAGTCATTCACGGAAGATCACCGCTCCGCGAATGAATTCAAACCGCCATAACTTCAGGCTGCCAATTCCGTCCTCTGCCGCAGTGGAACGGCTCTTCTCTCTCGGCAAGGACATCCTGAGGCCCAAGAGGTCAAGACTGGCAGTTGGGTCTAACTTTGAGAAGTTGGTCTTTCTGAAGGGCAACCAGCACATTGTGTCATAGTCTTTAATAAATGTGCCTAAAATTTAATTTTACCTTTCAGTTCCCGCCATAATAATAATTCTCTGGTAAATTAAAATTTAGTTAGTGGTTAGTGGTTACAAGGGTTTCAAAACATGTAATCAGTACATTTTTTATTAAAAATAAAAAAAAAGTTATTAAGCAAAAAAGTTGCAAAACTTGATAAAAATACAGTTAAATACCTATTTATTGTTGGATTTTGCATAAATAAACATTTTCTATGGGTTTTAAAGCTTTTTTCCTTGATTTTTTTAAATGTTAGTAAAGAAATATTATCGTTAACGGATTATTATCGTTAACTTCCGTTAACTTTGTAGTAAAATTATCGGATTATCGTTATCGGAGTTAAAAATTGGGGTTAACGGATTATCGTTATCGAAGTTAACTTTTTGGTTAACGGTGCCCACCACTGGTCATGTTAACCAACTTGACACCATGATGTCATCATATTCACAATATTTTTTCTCATATCTAAAGAACTATGGCCGAGCTTGGAGTGGATCTTTCAGACTTTGTTGGCCTGTACTTTCTGTAAAATTATGACATAGAACTTCAATAAATTACTTTTCCTTTTACCTTTGGTTAGCCTCCGCCCGAATTGTTCATTCTAACAAAGGTCAAGCTTTTCACTCCACCTTAGACCTACAGTTTAACGTGGAATCCGAACCACGCCCTACCAGCAGCCCAGCGTCTTAACCACTAGGCTACCCAGGGTACCAATTTATCTACCAACCACTTTTTTTATTGTGTGGAAGGATGAACAGCTAGCTGGGTTTAGCTGCGCGCCGCCTGCCTTCACCGGTTCTTGATCCCGGGGCCGATGGATTCGTAGTGTCGTGTGCCTCATTCAATTCATTGTTTTATTCGTTATTTACTTTACTTTATTCTTTCCTTTTATCATTTCTCTTTCTTCTCTTTACACTCGCTTCACCGTATTTTATAACCACAGGCAGACGGGTAGTCATGGCCGGCATTATGATTTCGAACAATGAATGGACCGGGGATAATTACACACTATTATTCACTATTTACTAACTTTTTAATTATACCGAAACAGTTGGACCAACGGAGTAAAGCGAGTGCCGAATTAGCATTACCATTTAATCGCCGAGAGAGAGACAATTAAATATTTTAAATAAACAATAACATACTAATACGAAAAACACCTAATCGGGGCAAACCCCCGCCCGAGACTGGATTCGACATTTCACTGTTTCTCTCGGCCTATTTCAGGTGTTGCCAACTAGCACTTCATATTCTTAATTTCAAACGAACCATTATTAATTTCTTATTAAACATTATTTTCTTCTTTATTAAAGAAAACATTATTAAATTCTTATAACCAAAACATTAATTTCTTATTAGACATTATTATCTTCTTTGAAAAAACCCAATACACTACAGTAGTCTGCGACGCTAACCACTACACCACCGAGGCGCATCGTTTAGTTTTAGTACTTATATGATTTTGCCTTATATTTACAGTAACTGGGCTCCGTGGCCAATGTCGTAGCACCGCTTTTCGTCAATCAGCGAAGTTAAGCGACATTAAATCTGGGTTGTAGTTGGATGGGAGACCGTCATCTGCGTCCAGATTATGTAGCGACCGCGGTTCGGACCCCGTGTGAAACTGTAAGTTCCCTCCGTCATATCACCTTAGATGTTGCGAAGGTGGTTAAACAACCCCATCAAACAAACAAACTTTATACTTAGTTCTAAAAGCATTACTAACATTACGTTTACTCTTAGGCACTTTAATACCCAAAGACAATCGTATTCTTTATGCAACATGTTTAGATGGGATCAAATACCAGATATGTTATACTCTTAAAACACAGAAGTGAAATATTAAATTTATATAATCAATATATAATTTTTTCAAAATAAAGATTTTTTTTTTTTGCTCAGCAAAACATACTCTTCACGTGAACTTTGTTAAAGTTGCGGCAACAAATTTTTCGAAAAAAAATCTTTTGGGGTAAAATAATAAAAGCTTCAACAAACCGAAAAAAAATACTGTTGATAAGGAAACAGCATTATACCATTTCTTCGTCTTTTTATTATTACTGGATACCCAAATCCCTATCCTTTAAAAACGCACTAGCATTTCCTAAAAATTTAGAAATAAAAAGAAAATATTAAGTAGCTTCTCGCTTTCTCTCGTCCTGCAAACGAGGAAGGGAGTGAATGCTAGTTAGCATTTTTATTTAAAATTTCCCATACACTGAGTTAGCGAAATAAATATACAAATATATTTTAACCTTTGAATAAATAAGACTTTGCTTTCACGTTTCCTTTTTTAAATAAAAAATAATTCATAGATTATATAGTTACGTTTTGTTTCGTACACTCCTACCCCTTCATTCCCAATTTCATAACGGAAAGTCCTCTAGAAAAATTAATGCATTTTAATACATAAATTATTTATATGAAGTATTATAAAAAATGCAGAGTTTCTGTTACCATCCAAGATGACGACAGTTGATTTTTTATTTTCTCATCTTTGGTAGTTTTCATGGTGCACCACATCCTGAATTTTGTGGTAATCTTTTCCCTAATTTTATTAATTCAAAACCGAATAAAATTAAAGATATTTGTCTCACCATATCCAAGCCATTTTGGCCAACTTATTCTCAGTATACTGTAGTTTCTTTTACTTTCCTCACTCTCCCTCATCCCAAAGATTCTTCCTCGCTGATCTATTTTTTTCTTTTTTTAGGTTCCTGACCCAATCTCTATTATTTTAAATAAATTCAGTATACGGTCAGTTTTAGTTTTCATGTTTTCATAGCAAATGGAAGCGCTGAATCGTTAGAGAATCGTTGCGAGTATCAATATTAACTTATAAATTTCTATACTGTATCATGCTTTTCTATATTATATCATGAATTTAGTAAAATTAATTTTCCAGAGGAATCCAAAACCTTTACAACAAAATACAATTCATTGTTCTTTTTATACATGTACAAAACACACAATGAATGTAACAAGATAGCCTCGTTAACCTCGTTGCTGCTCCGTGCGTCGGTCTCTCTTCACACGAAGGTCAAGCTGGTGGCCCCGCCTCTAGGTCTGGCTTGGTGGAGAAGCGAGTTGCTTTCTTGCGCTCTCCACCGTACATAGCCAGGTACACCCGGCTCATCTGGTACAGTCCTGAGCCACGCATCTAGTCTTCTCTTGAAGACTTCAACTTTGACCCCTGTAACGTTTCTGAGGTCCTTTGGAAGTTGGTTAAAAAGTCTTGGCTCCCTAACAACCAAGCTATTTTTCTTCAGTGTTGAGGAGGTCCGTTGTCGGGCCTTTAATTTGGGAACACGACACATTCTGCCTTTCCTATTTTCCAGCGTTGTTTGAATGGTAATTGGGTTTAGTTTGAGGTTTCGTACCAGTTTTTCGATAATTTTCCATATGTAGATTATGGTGTACCTCTCTCTTCTTCTTTCCAAGGAGTACAGATTTAGTTTACGTAGTCTTTCTCAGTAGTTGAGCTCTTTGCAGCCATCAATCTTTGCTGTGAAATGTCTCTGAGTTTCTTCTAGTTTATTAGTTTCTTCCTTTTTATATGGGGACGTCAAAACTGAGCAGTGTTTAAATTTTGGTATAATCAGTGTTTTTAGCAGAGGAATCATTACTGTCCTGTCCCTTCTTTTGAACGTTCTTAGTACCTGTCCCGCGACTCTTTTTGCTTTATTTATCGCTATCTGGTTTTGTGTTTCGAATTTCGCATCATCGGTCATTATTACCCCCAGATCGATCGCTTTCGTGCTTCTCTGAATTTTCTGTCTGTCTGGAGCATAATATGCAGTCTGTTAAGTTCCTCTTTTCTACCATATCTCAAGAGCTGAAATTTCTCGGTGTTAAATGTCATTTTGTGGTCTTCTGATCATTTGTATATTTTGTTCGTGTCCTTCTGCAAGGCCTCCACTTCATTTATGATACATCGCTGAATTTTCTGTACTCTCTCTCTCTCTCTCTCTCACTCTCTCTCTCTCTCTCTCTCTCTCTCTCTCTCTCTCTCTCTCTCTCTCTATATATATATATATATATATATATATGGAGAGAGAGAGAGAGAGAGAGAGAGACAAAAGTAAATAGGTACCTTCGGTTTTCCATAGTTTTTTATTTGACAATAAAAGTCAATAAATAATAAGAGATATATTGAATCAAATATTTAGAATCGTGTTGCTTTCAACTTTACACTTTGTAAAGCTGACAGACGTTCTGCCATTACATTGATGAGCTTTGCTATTTGTTCTTGAAGACAATCATCGTGGTGTCTCTTTACTTTTGTCATCCCTCTGTAGAATTATTGGGTTTCCCCCACAATATATAACATTTAACTTTACCTTTGAAATTTCAGATTACTTTCAAAAGACATTTTTTAGAGTCTACAATAACCGTAGTTTGATTTTAATACGGAGACTGAAGTAAACTGTGCAACACAGAGGTGGTTTTGTACCCGCGTCGCTGGGCCATGTGTCTTACCACTACAGTTACACCATCCAGGCAACAAAAATATTTCCATTCAGTGTGTAACTGTAGTTGTAATTCCCTATAATAATACTAATAATAATTCTGACGATATAATAATAATAATAATAATAATAATAATAATATAATAAATAGTTAACTGGTGCATTTCCGAAAAAGCACATGATGAAACAAGTCTCGCTCAAAATTTACACTTGAAAGAAATTTCTCTGGTTTCCTGGACGGTGCAGTGGTAAAGACGAGCTCAGGACGGGGCCCAGCGACACAGGGACGAAACCTCCTCTGCGCTGCTTATTTTACTCCAGTTTCCGTATTAAAATCAAAGTGTAGTTAGTATAGTTCTCTATAATATATATATATATATATATATATATATATATATATATATATATATACATACATTCAACTGCAAAGAACACGCAGTATAAATAACGTAAAGATAATATAGTGGTTAGCATTGCTGACCGAATCCATCGGCCACGGGTTTGATTCCCGGTGAAAGCCGGCAGCGCACAGCTTATCCAGCTGTTCATCCTTCTAGAGAAAAAATAGGTTAGTAGATAAATGAGTACCTTGGTTGGTCTAGTGGTTAAGACGGTGGGCTGCTAATCGGGAGGTCTTGAGACCGAGTCCGAGTGGGGTACGGGCGGCAGCTTTGTAATTTCTAACCACCCGTTCTAGTTCGTGGTTCGGATACCACGTTAAACTGTAGGTCCAAGGCGGAGCAACAAGTTTAACCTTCGTCAGAATGAACAATTCGGGCGGAAACAAAAACCAACCAAACCAAGACCAAATTAAGGTTGTACAGGGTGGCCCAAAAGTCCCTATTTATTTTGCCGAAATAATGATATTTCTATTTTATTTTATACAGACCATAGATGATGATGGATATACAGGAACGTGTGATGGTAGTAACACTACGTATCTAAGGGAAGAAGTGCAAAGAAATTCGAGAAAAATTCTTAAAGATTTCACAAACCAGGACCTACTGACAAAGCAATTCGCGATCGCGAAGCTGATCACTAAATTTTAAAGAACAGGATCTGTTCATGATGAGGCAAGATCTGGACGTCCAGGTACTTCTCAAGGAAATGTCGATTTGGAAGAGATGCCTTTGAAACAAATCCTAGAAGTCAACTCACACAGCATTAAAAAAGAAAAGTTGCCATATTCGAGTGCTACATGAGTTATACGGAGGGGATTATCCAAGGTTAACCGACATAATTGCTGTATCTGGGCTAGTAAAAAACCAACCGAGATCTACAAATAGGAGAGAGATTCTCCAAAAGTTGGGTATGACAAAATCGAAGATTTACGGACAATTTTTTCTTTGCAGAAGATACGATACGGTAACAGGGCCAATTTATCTTGACGTGCTTCAGAAGTTTCTTGAACCCCAGCTTCGTTCAGATGGCATTCTTGACACTGTTGCCTTTCAACAAGATGAAGCTCCATGTTACTATGCAAACATCGTTCGGGTGTACCTTGATGAACTCTTACCAAATCTCTGGATTGGGCGTGGTGAAAACAAACTGTGGGCAGCACGATCTCCTGATTTAACACTATTAGACTGCTTTGCGTGGGGCTTTATAAAGTCTGAGGTTTACCAAACAAGAGTTAGAGACGTGCAGGATCTGCAAACCAGCATTGTCGCGCAGTCGCTAAAATAACCCCGGAGATGCTTGAGACGGTGTTCCGCAATGCAGTGGACAGATATGAGATTTGCAGAGACACTGATGGTGCTCACGTCGAATCTTAGACCTAAGCTTGATAAATAAATATACATCTGATTATGTTACTACATTTTTATACTAGAATACTATTATTTCAGCAAAATAGATAGGAACTTTTGAACCACCCTGTATACTGTATACATAGTTGTGTATACTTTTTGCTATGGGGCAAACTTTACTGAACTGTTAAAATTGACGTGTTATACATGTTTTATTCAATAATTTCATTGTGATTTTAGATCAATAACTGAAGGTGACTGGTGTCGACAAGTGGCTGGTGTCGTTTTTGAAGAATAGCGTGTGATAGAGCGAATTCGAGTAAATGTTTATCGAGAAGCAGTGGAAACAGGTCTTTACAGTCTTTACAGCCACACCTACACTTTTCCTCCTAAGTGTATATATGGAAATGTATATGGTTGTAAATTGTGACTTCGTCCGCAATTGATATGGACCGGGACTTATTTTTGGTTGGCAAGGTACTGGTAGTGATGGATACCGTAATGAAATTGACTGGATTCTTTGGATCTGATATATTTGCATGTCGGTTATAAATAGATATAGAGTGTAACATATTTGTGGAGAGTAGTCTATTATGACTTGATCCTCTGGATCCAGAAATTCTATCTTTAGTTTTTAATTGATAATTAATTAATTTTAAATTGATAATTATTTAGTTTTGTAAAAATTGGTTGTTGCCAATGTACAGGCAGTTTTTACATAGTGGAGCCACCTCGATGGGCCGAAGTGGCCCCTAGTGTGCCCACTATAAAAATTTCTCATGTTCTTATGTTCTTGTGGTTCGGAACCCACGTAAAATTGTAGGTCCCCTCCGCCACCACGGAGGACATGCGCAATACACAATTACGAACGCAGTTAGGTAGACCAGCCATGAGTGGATCCTAGGGTCTTTGTTGGTCTGAAACATTATAACATTATTATAACAACTTTCATCAATCGGAAGTGGATCACCCAAAAACTTCATTGTAGTTAAAGATGGGCGACTGATAATATTGGAAGAAGGGATACGACTCGTGTTTTACAAAATTTAGTGAAGGCAGGCCCGAAAAACTATCGCAGGAGAGCAAAGGCATTGTGACTGAAAGCAGTGGCAAAAGACAACGAAGGTGCACACAAGTTGCCAAAATCATCTTGAAGGGACGACAGAAGGCTGTTGACCGGTCAACGATTCAACAATATACCATGAGGCAAGGATTGAAACTTTTCCATGTGATTCCAAAGCCAATGATATCCCCAACAAGCATTGACAATCGATTTTTATTTCGCGATTATCTGCTGTCGGTGGGATGAAGATGATTTCATGCATCTGGCACCAAGTGATGACTTCTTCGTTTGGACTTTTCGTCGTCCAAATTATCAAAATGACAGGGTGTGGTCACTTTCTCTAGAACATATTGAAGACCTGCAAAAAACTTCTTTGCGTTAGGATATTCCTTTGCTTCACTGCTGTTAAAATGGTGTGGGTGATCAAAGAATAAGGCGCTTCATGGGATGGTGGACATTCCATTTCTTTTGGATCCACCTAGGAGGTAGTCCATCTTCATGATAGTGCCCCAAGTCACCGTGCAAATGCCACCCAACAACCTCTGAGAGACTCTGGGATTAATTTCTTTGATTGGACTCAATGGGCAGGAAAATCCCCTGATCTGAACGTAGCAGAGTATTTTGAAAAACTGTTCAAGGACAAAGTGGAAGATTTGATGTTGTAGATACTTGGTCCCAACCGATATTCTCAATAAGTCCTCATTCAACACATTCAAACTATCCTCTAAGAACTAAAACATGGCAGAGATTTGTTTGAACGTTTGCCGAAGTCATACCCCGAATGTCTGAGAGCTGTGCGTGAGGTAATGGCAAGCATACGAGATACCGATATGTTTTTGTATTCACTTTGAATAAAACTTTCAAATGGTATACTATTTTTATTGTAGCTTTATTTACTTTGTTTGTACCCCTTAGCGAAAGGGTATGCACAACCCAATATATATGATACTTGTATTAGGGTGGTCCAAAATGAGGGGCAAAATTTGTTTCTCAAAATGTTCAACTCTTAACCTCTAATATGAATTCTTTTAGTGAAGAAACAATGCACACCAAATTTCATCTCATTTATACAATGGGTAGGGTTCTGGAATTCAATCTTGAAGTCACTCTCCTATGGAAAGGAATGACGCAATGTTGCATCATTTACTTTGATGCCTGTTAGAGAGAGACGACTACTTTCTGCATTGAGAAAAGAATGTCAGATAGTTCAGGTTGTATTCAGCATTCTATATCTAATCATTGATCCTTGTCTCATTCAAATCTGAATCATTCTAAACTATTTGGGTGTGTGTATCATGGCAAGTACACGGAGATCTAGTTTAATTTGAGTGATAGGACAGCATCTTGCACTACTGGAAGGATCTCGTTTGTTTAAAGAATAAAAACCAAGCGTTAGTTAACTTTTACTATCACCACATTGTTAATATAGAAAAAATTCACCAGAGTACCAGATGTAGAGTTGACTCTGTGATGATACTACGGCAAAAGTCAGGACCCTAACAACTGGAATCAGTTGCTAAAAGCCTCGCCCAGAAGGAAGCGAGAGCGAGAAAGAAAAGGAAGAGTGCAGAGATAAGAAAAAATGAAGATAAAGAGGAAGTCAAGAGATGAAGTGGAATTCAACTGGAATTGAGTAGCAGAAGTGACACATCACAGACTGACATCAGCATAGAAGAAGAGTATCAAGAACTATCAGCAACGATTAGCTGAAATAATCCCAAAAGGAAGTTGAAAAAAGCCTTGAAATACCATATCCCAACAGCTTTTAACAGAGTTAACATGTCTAATACACACCACACCTTGACAGTTGCAGCACTGCATAAGCTCTTGGACAGTCCGTTTGTTAAGAAGTACAATCAGAATAGCTTGCAGGCAAATCCGAAGTGAAATAACTCCACAAATGATGGAATCGTTCAAACCCGACGTTCCAATTTTGATCCGTTTGGATGGAAAGATATTTTCCCCGAGGTTATACGTTCTCAGAAAGAAGAGCACAGACTGCCTATCCTGGTGACCGGGTATGGGCAAAATGTGGAGAAGCTCATTGGAGTCCAAAAATTAACAAAAGGAACGATATAGCGAATGCCACCTTCAAAATACTTCAAGACTGGGATTTGCAAACCGACATTGTGGCTGTTTGCTTCGACACTACAGCCATTCTGGAACATGCACACTATTGGAGCAGACATTACAGAAAGGCATGACCTATTTAGCCTGTTGTCTTTGCATCTATGAGATCATGTTAGCTAAAATTTTTAAGATGGTATTTGGATCATCCAGAGGGCCAGACATACAACTCCTTAAAAGGCTTCAGGTACAGTGGGAATGTTTAGACAAGACAGCCTAATACTTTCTGGTGACTACCTGAAGCAGTTGAAACTAGAAGCCATAGAATACGCGAAAAGTATATTGCAATATGACCAGCAGCCGCGAGACGATTATTATTGGGAATTACTAGAACTTTCATCGTTCTTAGTGAAATTCCCCATCAACCGTCTTTCAGAGCTCCAAGTGCCTTCACCAAGGAAGGTGGATAGCAAATTTATTTACCGCTTTAAGATCTATCTCTTCCCAAAGCAGTTTCATCTTACAAGCCAAGAGGAGAAGCGTCTTCTGGAATTCAATCTATTTTCAAGTTTCATCTCACGAAGGTTTGGTTATTTTCACTTTCTGCAACTGATGCACCCATTAACATCAATCTCCTGTCACTCGTACAAAAAAGAGAACAAGATTTCCGAAGTTGCACTGACTGCTCTTAAATGCTCTCTGTGGTTCTTAACAGAAGGCTTTGCAGGACTTAGTCTTTCCAGCCTCAATGTTGCCACAGATGAAAAATAGAAGATAGTAGAAGCCTATAAAAAAGAAAAACAAAAAACCAGTGAAACCACTTCCCGGGAGACAGCTGACTCTGAGACAACGAATGTGATGCACTAGCTCCTTACGGATTCATCACTTCTGAATCGAGAGCAAGGCTTGAGGAGTTCAAGACTGATCTCACCTTTCTAGATTAACATCCTCTGGCTGGAGCAGTGGCATATTTTCCATGAATGCAAAGCATGGTGCATGCCTCCGATGTTAAAAAAGATATGCTATATGTGTTACAAATACGCACCAACATATATACTGTATATTACAAATATTATCATTATATTTTTAAAATTTATTATTTTTCTTTAATTTACACTTACTTATCCCAGTAATATTAATAAATTTCCTTTGTGTTCATTAATTTTTTATGCAGGAAAGAGGGGCCAAGGGCAAATGCCCCAAAGGCGCACCCCCCCCATAGAAGAAGAAGAGAGCCAAAATCAAGGTCCGGGGTTTTCCAGATGCCTAGACACTCTGCATTTGAAATATGGGAGGTCATAGACAGGAGGAAAGATGGATTGAGGAAGATTGTTCCAGAGTTGACCGGTTGAGTAGATGAAAGATTGAAAATACCGATTACCCTGCATCTTATTTATAACATTGCTTACCACAAAATATACATTCAACCCATATATATCTCTCTAATACAGGCGGAAATTGCTAAAATTCTTGCTCTATGAGCTCGAACGAATGCGAATTTCTGGCTGCGTGTAAAACTTTACAGAAAGGCATACATACATTGATATAAGCGTTCCAACATAAGCTTTATTGTGTGCTCTCTTTAGAAATTTAAGGGTTAAGCATTAGCTGATTTTTGTTAAAAATCACGAAGGTATATTTAGTGATGATATAATTATTTTAAAAATAAAATTATATTTAAAACCTCATTTTTTATAGTTATTTCATATCCACTATAATTCTTTCAAACGCATGCATTTTCAAAACCGTATGTAAGCCTTAACGTTACAGGCCTTCTGGGCTGATCGTCTTCCAAAACTTGAAAAGTAAAAAATGCCTACGGAACTATTGTAAATCGTGAAATTTTCGCAGCACCTTTTTGGCAGAAGTACATTTTCAAGTTGCTATAACATATTTTTAAATGAAATGAAAGATATAAAAATAAAACTGGAAAATTACATCATATTTATGAAAATATTATTTAATTAAATTTTATATATATATATATATATATATATATATATATATTATTAAAATATATAATAAAAAAATTCACTGAAAATTCTGACCGTCTTCCGGAAGACGGTGGAAGACGGTCTAAATCCGCCCCTGTACAATGTTATAACTTATAAGTTCTCCTAAATGAACCTTATTATGTGCTGTCTTAAGACAGCACAATGTTTCCCCGTGTTCCTTTCAAGTATCAGTAGCCAGATGCCAATTTTCGCCAAGCTCATTCAATTATAATAAATAAATAATATGAACTACATATTTTCATAGTTACGATGCAGATAAATAAGTAAATATGCATGTTTTCATAGCATATATTATTTTAGGTAAATTTATAGCATTAAAATGAAACTATAAATTACATTTATTTTACTTTGAAAATTTGAGATTATTTTATAAATTTCTTACGACAAATTCTTAAAAAATTGTAATAGTATACGCGTGTATAACAGTCTACCATCCAATCTTTCCAAAAGTGAGGTGACATCACCACAGTCAGCTGTTCTCCAAGTACTCAATTTTTTATAAAAATAAGAAATAAGCCCCAATTCTTACTGGACGATTAACTGCATGAGGGGTTTAAGCAAATATATAAATTAATTAACCTCGTACTTACTATACCGGCCACAACATCATCGTTGAACGATCGTTTTCTGCTCTTAAGAGGATAAAAACATATTTATGTAATTCTCAAGGGCAAGAAAAACTTTCTAATTTATCAATAATTTCAATAGAAATATCGTTATTAAAGAGGTTAATGGATCAGAAAGATACATTTTATAGCTGTGTAACAGAAGAATTCCGCAAGATTGATATATATACCTTACCTTACAACCTTACAAAGGTTTCGCGCGATGATTCCTCATTTCGCGAAGGTCAAGCTTGTCGCCCCTCCTCTCGAGTTGGCCTGGTGAAGTAGTGAGTTGGTTTCTTGTGCTCTCCACCTCACATAGCCAGGTACGCCCGGCTCATCGGGGATTGTTCTGAGCCAGGCGTCTAATCTTCTTTTGAAGATGTCCACTGCAACTCCCTTCATGTTTCTTAGGTCTTTGGGCAACTGATTAAACAGTTTTGGTCCTCTCACTACAAAACTATTTTCTTTCAGGGTGAAGGATGTTCCCTGTCTCGCCTTCAATTTAGGAATACGACACAGTCTACCGTTTCTACCTTCCACCGTTGCTTGGTGAGTTATAGGGTTCAGAGTAAGATTAGGGGCTAGTTTCTCCATTGTTTTCCAAGTGTAAATAATGGTGTGTGTGTATCTCTCTTCCTTTCCAGTGAATATAGGTCTAGTTCGAGTAACTTTTCCCAGGGGATGTTAGGACCGAGCAGTATTCCAATTTGGGTATGATCAGGGTTTTCAGTAGAGGAATCATTACATTTCTATCCCTTCGTTTAAAGGTTCTCAATATCTGTTCCGTTATTCTCTTTGCTCCTTTTACTGCGATCTTATTTTTTGTTTCAAATTTTGCATCATCTGTCATTACAACCCCTAAATCTTTTGCTCTGGAATTTCTCTGAATTTCCTGTCCATTTGGGGTATAATATTTCATGGATTTTAGGTCTTCTCTTTTTCCGTACCGTAGTAGCTGAAATTTCTCGGTGTTAAACTTCATATTGTTGTCTTCCGTTCACTTGTAGATTCTGTTTATGTCGGTTTGTAGAGATCCTATGTCTTCTGGGTTTCTTATTTTTCTACTGATCTTTGTGTCATCCGCAAAGGATGTTACTGTGCTGTCTCTGGTAACGTCCTCATCTATGTCAGTTAGCATGATTACGAAGAGTAGTGGAGCTAATACTGTTCCTTGTGGTGCTGAGCTGAGTACCTCTGATTCTGATGAAGATACTCCTTGTACTGTAACGACTTGCCGCCGCTCACTAAGGAAATTATATAGCCATTTCCCTACTTTTCCTGTTATTCCCATATATTTCAGTTTATGTATTATGATTCCATGGTCACACTTGTCGAACGCTTTAGCAAAGTCTGTGTATATTACATCATAGTTTTCATTACTTTCAAGTGCATCAATAATGTTGTTGTCGTGTTCCATTAGTTGTGATAGGCATGATCTGCCTGACCGAAACCCATGTTGGTTATCATTTAATTTTTTCTGAGTTTCCAAAGTCATAGATTTTCTGTCTAACTATTCTTTCAAATATTTTAGTGAGATGAGATGTAAGCGACACTAGCCTATAGTTTTTGGACTTGGATCGATCTCCTCCTTTATATATTGGGACTATGTTTGCGCTCTTCAGGATGCCCGGTATTTCTCCCGTGTCTAGTGATCATCTCCATATCCAGTATAGGGACTCAGCGATTGCATTCTTGCAGTTTTTGATTAGTGTGGCCTTCCATTTATCCGGTCCTGCGCTGAGTGTATTTTTAGTTTCCCTATGGTTTGTGTAATATCATCCGTCGTAAAGTCAAAATCCGTTATACTTTCCCGTTGTGGTTCTTCTTCAAAGAACAAGTTTCTATCGCATATCAATTTGTCAGTTTTTGGGATACTGAAAGATGATTCGTACTGAGCTGTTAATATTTCAAATACTTCTGTTAGATCATCAGATAAAGCACTGTTTTCGTTTTTTAAAGGTCCGATTGTCGCATGGTTTTTCGACTTTCTTTTTGCGAAATTATAGAAGTACTTTGAGTTAGCCTTTATCGCTTCTACAGCGTCGTCGTCTTCTTTTTCTGTATGCTTCTCGATTAGTTCCTGTATGACGATATCGATACATTGCAGTTTATCATTTAATATCAGTATATATTATATATATATATATATATATATATATATATATATATATATATATAATCATTACTCCTTGCCTAGCATTGTAGTTAAAAATTATTTATATTGTTTGTTGTAGATGTTTGTACTGCATACGTATTCAAAATGACCACGCTCCGCTGCTGGGCTGGAGTGACTGTGAGAGTTACAGATAAAAAAGCTCAAGACGCTGATAAGGGACGAAGCGGAAACAAAGAAAACTATATTTATTCAGAATGAATACATTACGTAAGGTACGCATCACATCCATATAGGTTTCAGAATGTTGGAATTAAGGTTTAATTTTGTGTTTTAGTGACAAGTTGTCTGATCAGAACATTCTCATGTGACTATGCCGTTGGGAAGCATGAATGACAGCTTTTTGGGCAAAAATCTTTGAGATTTCATTTCATTATTTACAAAAGAAGATAAGAAAATAAATAGAAATGATGTAAAGTAAAATAAAGTTGAATTTAATTCATTCTGTCATGACAAATGAAAATTGAGATAATCTTAGAAATAACAAAAGAAAAAAGTGGTGAACAATACATTTGAAATATCAATAATAATTTTTATTATTACGAATGAAAAATTATATAGTCTCGAAGTAATAGAAATGCAGATAAATGAGGCACATTATAGGGGGTGATGCATAAATGTGTTTCATAAGTCGCAGGGCGTCGTGAGACAAAAGTAAAGAAAACGACCACATAAACATAGGTTGAGAAACACGTAGGTTTCGAGCTATAGTACGCGACAGAAAAATAAAACTCCTAAAGAATTTTTAAAATACAAGGCGTTTCCTTGAACAGACTTTCCCAGTGCTACTTGAAGATTTGCCTATCAGAACTCGACGACTAATGTGGTTCATGCATGATGGTGCATCAGCTCATTTCGCCCGTTTAACGAGGAACTATCTCGATGCTGTGTATCCTGACAGGTGGCTAGGGCGCGGTGGTCCTATTCCGTGGCCACCTCGGTCACCAGATTTAAATCCTCTTGATTATCACTTGTGGGGTCATTTAAAAAGCCATGTTTATGTTACAGAAGTCCAAGCACGTGATGAATTGTGGCAACGAGTTGAGACAATTGCTAAACGACCCGCAATACTCCAGGAATATTTGAGTGTGTCAGACAATCACTGGTGCGACCTGCTGAGGCATGCATTCATGAAGTCGGAAAGAATTTCGAACATTTACTTAAATGAAATAATGTATCACACTGGGTATTTGCATAAAAAGTAAAAATCTTTAGGAGTTTTATTTTTCTGTCGCGTGTTATAGCTCGAAACCTACGGGTTTCTCGACCTATGTTTGTATGGTCTCTTTACTTTTGTCTCAAGAATACACCCTGTGACTTATGAAACACATTTATGCATCCTGTACATATATACGGCGTAAACCGCGTAATATAATAGAAGCTTTCAAAATATAACATATAATTTGTGATTGCACTCGATTATTTACAAATATCCCGAGTTTACACAGATCAGTATAACTTTATTATTAAATAAATACAGATGCTGTATGCAGTTGCAAACTGCTTTTAGCAAGCGTGCACGTTTTAGTGGCCGTTCAAAAATTACTAACGCTATTTTTGCTGAAATTTGACATCCCCCACCCTCTGTAACGTTTCGTAACACTAGACCAGATACCCACTTATATGTTACATGACACTTTCCCACCCACCCACCCCCGACCAATAGCGTTGGCTGTATAAGTCACACGTCACATCACATGATCTTACGTCACACGGCACGCAGATTTCGTCATCTCGCGATATTTTACACGTTATTATTATTATTATTATTATTATTGAAAATTAAGAATTTGAATGGTTTGATGAGGACGACGTCGACACAGACGATTTAGAAATTCCATCTAATTTATCTGTTGTCATGAGTACACCACTACTTTCTTCTGAAACTCGATGACAACCGTGGGAAGATGACCTCTAAATACAGCAATATTCTAAATACTCTAAATACAGCAATATTATATTCTTTTACCTAGGGTCCGCGACTGAGTTTCAGGAGTGTTGAAGAAATTTGCTTTAAATTGTTCTTCAGGGTCTTCGATAGGGTCATCAGGAGACTCGTACTGGATATATTTTTATGCGTATCATTCTTTTATCTCCAACAGGAAATTCCGCTGTTATTTTCAGATTTTCAGCTATCTTTCCTGCTGTTAGTTTCAGCTCTGAAAACTTCTCTTCAGTTTTATATTTCTCTAAGAAAGACTTCGTCTTTTGTAATGCCTTTAAGGCTACACCGACATAGACTGAAATTCCTCGCAGTAAACTACTACAAATATTTATTTCACGTAAAATATCATACCATAGCACAATGCAGCAAATGAATTTAAAAGAAAATAGTTTTGAGACAATCCATTTTGCTTCTACTCTTGTTTCGGCACCATATTGACCCACGACTGTATTGTCTCCCACGATTGAAATTAAAGCATCATATATTTCTCCATATTGGTACCTAATTGCTTGAACTGCTTTTACACGACTTTTTCAGCGTGTATCTCAACGGCTTTACTGTAAAATCTTTTACACGCTTCAAAAGAACTTCCCAATGAAGAAAAAATATTATAGATACTTTGAATTGTATCAAAGAAAGAAACTCCTTCCGTATTGCAGCTGGCTGCTCGTTAAGAACTAAATTTAGTGACTGAGAACTGCGTGGCACGAAAATCGCCCAAAGGTTTACATTTCTCATCATTTTACGAAGTCCGTTTTTTTTCTTACCGTATTTGCTCCATTATCATCTTGTCCACGTATGTTCACAACATTTAAATTCAATTCTTGAAAATTTTTCAAAATTGTTCTAGCTAAACCTGAATCTTGAATGCTTATGGGACAAATAAATCTCTCTTCAACTTTAACATTGTCAGAGTAATATTTGTTCTCTTCTTGAATATTTACATATCTTATGATTGTAGTCATTTGTTCTGTAGGGGAGATGTCAGAAGTACAATCGATTATACTGTAATGGAAAAGCGTTTCGCCTTTTTTACCTCATTTATAATTACGTCTTTAATTTTATTGCCTGACAAACTTATAATTTTATTTTCAATTCTTTTTCGTAGCTAATGAACATGAGTTTCCTTTTTTCTGGTGATATGTTGTTTCATGGCGTCATCGAACTCTGCCAAATATTTAACATTTTTTAAAATTTTGCCATTATTTTTTGAATGAAGAGTATCACAGCTACCTCGTAGCACCATATTTTCTTTAGCAAGTAATTTAATAACCGCTATTATGCGCTTTAGAAAATCTTTCCAGTGTTGTAGATCTCTATTTATGGTAAGTTGCATTTCTTTGTCAATGGTCGAAGCTGTTCTTAGCCTTTTTTTCTAATTCCATCCATTTCTGGGAACAATTGTAATGTTCTTGACTTTTTCGTGGCGATGAAAAACCGTTGATAAATGTTTTCATTCACTATTTCCTTCGAAATTCAAAGAAGCTTTCAATACACCAAATATTTTACAACAAAAGCAAAATACTTCATCTTTTGATTTTGAATAAATTAACCAATGTCTATTAATGCATTCTCCGTTACTCATAATTCATGGTAATACAACATATTAAAACATCTCTTGGTTTTATCGCTTGGAAAATTGAAGCCGTTTCGCTTCGAAGGAGGTCCTTTTTGTACAAAAATATCTATTATTGTATTATTTAACTTTGGCCACAGAACAGGGTCATCCAAAATTTCATTGCTAAATTCTTTCGAAATGAAATTGTCTTCGGGTTTCGCCTCTTCCGTAAATTGTTTAGATTCTTCGTAATGACAACCAAGAGATATTTCTTTTTGTGAAACGTTTAAATTAGCATTTTCTCTGGATACTTAACTCTTCTTACTTTCGATGCTGCTAGCTCTTGCCTCTTCTGATGCTTTGTGTATCGTCATGAGCTTCGCAAATAATTTCATTATTTTCTGAATCATTTAACTTGCAATTTTCTTCAGAAATTTCATTTCCTTTACTTTCGCTGCTTCTGTTATATTATCTTACAAATTTGTGCTTTGCTCTGGTTTCAAATACTTAAATAAAAACACACTTTTGTTTAGCAAGAGATTGTTCTTGTTTTTAGTTTTCTATGCCGAAAACCAGATAAGCGTTTTCTCGTTCTTATAGGTTCCTCAGACAGATCTTAGCAATAAAATTCTTTTGTATAATATATAAGTATATCATATAATAATAATATCGCTATATAAATATATAATGTAATTTTAATCAAATACAAAAAGACCTCTGCATATTATAATACATTTCAAAACATAAGCTGATATACTGTCTAATAACAATGTATATTTTTATAATAAATACAAAACAAAAAAAAACCACTGTAAGCTGAGCACGCAGCAAAAATTTACGCTACATGGGCATTCAAAATTTTGCTGTCTCATCTAAATGTTCAAATGAATATTCTCTACTTATTTAACGCATTTTATTGAACACTACCACAAATTAAGTCACGTGAAATACCAAATATCACATGGCATTTAATAAACAGTAAACTTAATCATTATTTTTACTGAATGAGCAATTAATTAAAGGTATAACTGCATAAACAAACCTAAAAGTACCAGTTGCCAACTATTTAGTGTAAAGACTAAAGTGATGAGGCGGCTGACGGCCGGGCAGGCGACTGGGGCAGTGTTGCCAGTTGATCCTTGAAACTCTATCTTTAAAAATATTTAAAAATACCAGGTATAGTTGAGAAGGGTGCCATATACTGTGGCATGTGCTACGCACAAATAATGACTGAAAATGTATGATAAACTAAAATATATGGTTGAAAAAGTTATTCTTCCGTTCCTTATAATTTAAAAATATGTTTTAAAGCAATTCGTAAGATGTGTCGTATGCTTTTGCAGGAATTGCTAATCTGTTACAATAAGGGCCTAGACAGCCAGTGGCAGCCCGTGGCATTTGCCCACGTTGCCCACGTCTTGGGCTGGCACTGTATGCTTGTATCATTAGCGTTTATCCTTTGTTCTTATTGTTTATTATCATTGTGATAGTGGTAGGAAGCTTTACCCTATTTATTTTTATTAACTCATTTTCTGGTAAAAATTGACATTGATTCAATATTTGGAACGCATTTTATAAATTGATGATGCTGTTGTAACAACTTGTACTAGCAGTAAATTTTCTAAATTAAAATAAGTGTATTATTAGTGCTATTATGACCCTTTGGGTTGTTAGCACTTTAAACAGAATTAAAAAACAAAACGTTTATCCATTGGGCACAGGCACAGAGGGTTCATAAAAGTAATTGGTTAATAGCGTTGCGTAACGCCACTGGAAACACCCCCCACTCATCTGTAACACTCCGTAACGTTTAGACATACACCCCCCACTCACCTGTAACACTCCGTAACACTTGGACATACACCCCCCAACCCCTCCGAACGTTACGTAATTTTTGAACGGCCCCTTACAGGCCGAAATCTACTAGTTAGATATAATTATATAATTACAATTACATGATTGATATAATTATCAGATTTTTATAAATTTTTATAATACACATAAAACTAAAGGGAACTTACAGACTAGGACATAATGTATTGTACTTTAAATAATTAAATGCAAATTTTTAAAAATTTTATAAATCCTACAAATTTTTTTAAGACTTAAAACTGAAAGGAACTTACAGACTAGGAAAGATACTTACATTAGAAACTTTATACACAGAATAATGAATGTGAGGTAAAAAGTGATTGAAGAAATAGGAGAACTTCAACTTTATTTACTTTTCAAGAGAAGTGTTTCCAACTATTAATGGAGTATGCGCGATTACAGGTTTTTTAGTTGCAATCATACATGATGATTTTGTCAAGTTCAGTAAAAGCTTATTTGCACATCCATTTATAGATATGTTCTAATTGCCTGTTCATGTTATTTATTAGGGAGTTCATACCGTGGTATGTAGAAGTGATTGTTGTATCGTCTGCATAGAGTTTAATGTTGTTGATCGATAAAAATCATTTACATGCATCAAGAAAAGTAAGGTCCAAGAACAGATCCTTGTGGAACCCCACATTCCAATACAGCAAATTCTGATGAAGTGTTTTTACTTTAACATACTGGTGACGATTAGAGAGATATTTTCTTGAACATATTTCCCTTTATGCCATATGTGATTAATTTATTTAGTAAGATATTATGTGAAAGCGTAGCCTTTTAACAGGTCGAGGGAAAACTAAGATTATGTATTTTTTATAGTCTAAGTTTTTCAGGGGGTAACTAGAGTAAAAAAGTTGGGGGGGGGGGGCGACAAACACAATCCTATTGTTAGAAGCACTCATTATCTATGGGAGTAATTATAAAAGTTGTCTCCCCAACTTTTATAATTACTTCCATAGATAATGAGTACTTCTAACAATAGGATTGTGTTCGTCCCCCTCACAACTTTTTTACTCTAGTTACGCCCCTAAAGTTTTTATAGATACTGTATTTTCAAATGTTGATAGCGTCTTCTGTGGTGACCTTCTCTAAATGCAAATTGTGTTTCAGCTAGGATAATCGAATTTAGCTCAAATTTGATTAGTCCATTGCATACGATTTTTCAAATACTTTATTTAAAGTTGGTGATAAGGAGATTGGCCGGTAATTGGATGGAGAATCAGGGCTGTCTGATTTGAATACTGGACAAACCCTTGCTATCTTCAGGTAATCAGGGAATAAACCTTGCACGGTTGACTCATTCATAAGTTTTGTGAGTAGAGCTGCAACATCATCTGATATTACGAGGGCCACTCACTATATTTTGCCTCACCTTTTTTTTTTCTTTCCAAGTTTCCTTGTAAGTTCCAAAAATTTTGTACACAAGTAGTTACATTCCTTTTTTACAAGTTTTTATTTTTCCACATTGTCTCCATCTTTTTCTATGGCTTTCCTCCACCTCGAAACAAGGGCCTTTATTCCTTGCTGGTAAAAGTCCGCTGGGTTCCGATGGAGCCACCTCTTAACCTCCTCGACAACCTCATCGTCACCCTGAAACTTTCTTCCACGAATAGCATCTTTCATTGGCCCAAACAAATGAGTAGAAGTATGAAGGTGCCAGATCCGGGCTGTATGGAGGGTGGGGTAATACAGAGAAGCGCATTTTTGCGATGGCCTCTCTTTTTTGCAAACTGTTGTGTGGTGTTGCGTTATCGTGCAAAAGAAGGACGCCTTCCAGTTTTCTCTCCGGTCGAACTCGCTTTATACGTCTCTGGAGTTGATTGTTTGTCCTTTCTTTATAATGTCCACCAGAATCACCCTTTTTATGTCCTAGAAGATGGTGGCCATAACCTTTCATGCAGAGAGAGCCACTTTGAACTTTTTCTTGCGTGGGAAGTCTGCATGATGTCACTCTATGGATTGGTGTTTTGTTTCAGGTTCAAAGTGGTACCCCAGTCACAAATCGTGAAAGAAAGTCATCCCCTTCTGTCTTTTATCGAACCAGCGACTCGGAAACAATTTCTTTTCTTTGGGCTTTGTGATCATCAGTCAGTTCGCGAGGAACAAACCGTGAACACACTTTTGAGTATCCCAGTTGCTGAATTATCGCATTCATACTTCCTTCACTAATTCCTCGCTCTAGTGATAGCTCCTTGTATGTGACGCGCTGATTTGATCGAATGATGCTGTCAGCACATTGCACAGTGTGAGCTGTCACAGCTGATGCCGGGCGACCGCTGCGTGGTTCATCATCGAGGCTGGCTCTCCCTCTCTCCGATGATCTCACACGTTTAGACCAGCGTCCAACTGTGCTTCGATCAACAACAGCATCTCTGTAAACGTTTTGTAGATGTTTGTGAGTATTTCCAACTGTTTCCTTCTCTGCGGCTAAGAACTCGATATCAACTCTCTGTTTACGACGCACATCATTGTTTGACGCCATTTTCGAAACTGCGTTAACCATCGTTTTTATACAAGGGCGTTTAAAAGCGGTTTTATACAAGGAGGGGAGGTTCAAACTGGAAAATGTGGTTATGTGAAGCGCAGAAAGTTCAAACTTACGCCCAAAAGCCATTTCAGCCCCATGGCCTATTATTTAGCTAAGAAAAAAGGGTCGGGACTAGGGAAAAATATACTGAGTGCCCCTAGTAGTTTATATATTTTTACTGGAATTTAACTAATAGCTGCGTTTTTATTTTTTAAGTTTTTCAATGTAGCTGAGGTTTCGTTTGGCAGAATTAGTTTACGGCTGCTGTCGTGTTGCTTCATATTTTTGAAAAGAAGTTATTTAATAAATTAGTCATATCATAGGGATCACTGTAGGAAATTCCGTTTTCTGATAGCGAAGGTATAGGATTTGTCTTCCTTTTTGGCGTTAACTAAAAATTTAATCTATCCCACAGTTCTTTAACATTTGAGTTTTGTTTGTTAATTTTAGAAAAATAATGGTCCTCTTTCGCGGTTTTTATGAATGAATTTAGTCTGTTACAATAACTTTTACTGTATGTTCGTCCGTTGATAATATCCTTCCATAATTTATAGAGAATGTTTACGGTTTATGCTTACAATGAAGGATAGACTGATGAACTGGGAGTTTTGATTTGATAGTAAAATTAACATTAAATATATCCATTAGTGTATTTGAGAATCTTTAAAATTTTGTTTCTGTCACAGTTACTTTCACTTATTTCGACCAGTCAAAACTTGATACTTCTCTGATAAATTTAAATTGATTATTATTATACTTGTAAGGTCTATAGTCAGTGGTTATTTAGCACTGTGTATATGGATAGATGATCCGTAATATATAATATGAGTATACCTGACATACAGTCAACGGATAACCGCACTCAGATTTGGTCTAATAAGTCGAGTTTTCTATGGTATTATGCAGCCTTGTTGACTTAGTAATGGTTAAATTAAAGGCATTTGCAGTGACGAGATTGTAGAAAAAATTAGCGTTGTTATTAGAATTTATTTGAACAAGATCGATATTTAAGTCTCCGGCAATAATGCAGTTGTTGTTGATGTGATTTGAAGTTAAAGTTTTATTTATTTCTGCAATTAATATTGGCAAGTTACCGTTTGGTGGTCAGTAGATGCCTAATATTAAACAGGAGACGTTGTTTATATATATACTTCAACTGCCTTAACGGAATATACCTTAAGTTACACGAAAGGCTCATTTATTTTTGTTTTTTTCAGAAATTATTGTTGTCGATTTAGTACAGATAATGGCTTTTAGTTCGACCACATTTTTCGGAACGTAGACTTCACTTCTCTCACGTAACAGGTCTTTATGAGTTTTTCTTTCTTCAGCTTTAGCACTTTGCCATATATTTCTTTTCAGTACGCACAGAGCGATTCATTGATGGATATATTGGGTTTAATTTGTACGAGGGCACTTCTAATTTTAGACTTTCAGAGGGGATCACAAAGCTGAAATGTAATTAGTCTTT